>CM062289.1:140722892-141322892 GCA_031216915.1 Pictodentalium vernedei | reverse complement strand
ACCCAGCATCGTCGGATAAAATATATGCGACAGATTCAGTTGATGCTGGGATGCTGCGATAAACTGTGCTATTAAGGAAAGCACGTCCGTTCCCGAGGCCTGTGCAGTAGCGGACTTACGATGCATTGCCGCCGGAAGCTCCGTGTACGTTGACTCCCGCACACTTCCTATGCGAACGTCCGGAGTCTGCAGGCCTCGAGTCCCCGGCTACCGACCCAGCGCTGTCGGATAATTCTCGATCCGACACCGTTTCTGTCGGCTGCTGGGATGCTGCGATAAGCTGTGCTATGTGCACAAGAATGTCCGGCGTCGAGACCTGCGGAGGCGCAGTCTATCGCTGCTTCGCCGAGGGCAGCTCCGCATCAGATGGCTCCCGCATACTTTTCCTATGCGAACGTCCGGAGTCCATCGGTCTCGAATCCCTGGCTGCCGGATGGTGTGACCTGGTCGCCGAAGAATCCTTGATCGGCGAAGCTGGTAATATATCGGCGGTCACGCAGCCAAGGTGCGGTCGTGTGCGCTGACGAGAAGAGGAAGCCTTAGCAGTCTCAGCGGACTGCCTATACAACGGAGCGTCCCGAGTGACGGACGTATGCTCCGCTAGCGACACATTTGTACCACAACATCTGGGGCCAGATGTTGTTGAACGAGAGAGGGGCCTCTCTCGCTTGCCATCCGGATGGACCGGAACGAGCTATGAACCGGACTAAAAGGCTTCCTCCGGTCTCCCTCCGATCCGCCGTCACTGGGTGTGCATTAAGTTAATTTTATAGTGCTCGCATCACCCCAAAATTCCTTCTAGACCGCAACGGACGAACCCGGCTGCCGAACCATTCGGTGAATGGACGCTACACCGGGCGAGCTAGCGGACGTCAAAGGCCGTCGAACCTACTAGGGTCCTCTTAGGCAATTGGCGTATAACATGAGCACTTTTCCGCTAGCCCTTCATTAATAGTGTCGACGGAGGCACACTGTTGGAAGACATCACAGATACATCACCCTAATCTTGATCGTCTGAAATAGAAATTGATAAAGTAGAGTGACCCTGCGGGGAAAGGACCGGAGTGTCCAAATCCCCAACAACATACCGTGACATACGCTTCCCATATTGTCATCGAAATCATACGATACAGAACAGGAGTTAATGCGAGTACACTGACCACATATAGAATGATAATAAAGTCAGAGGAAGACTTCCTCTTAAAACAATTGATCAATATCCTTTCAATGTGAAAAGAAAACAAGTCCTGGTACTCGCACTAACCCCTGGCAATCAAAATACATAATAATAATATGATCCATTAATATAGAAAAAATAATTGAAATCAAAATATTTTGAAAAAATATTTTTTCAGAACAGCCCAAGTTTCTGAAAAGTAACGTTGAGCCCCAATGGATCCCAAGCCTAAGTGTGGACAAAAATTTTAAAAATATTTTAAACAATTTATTCAACACTTACGAACAATAATAATGTATCTAGTTATGATTAAAATAACATAAAGATATTATTTTTTAGAAATCCCCCCCTCACACAGAGGGCTGTTGTAAATGTAAACAATGAGTGTAAAAACACTAAAATAAGACTCCAGGCACCCAGGCCCGAAATCAGTTACCAAAAATACACTATCTGATGCAAAACAGAGACTTCCAGGGAAGAAACTGCAGAACATCAGATGGTAGATGCAGAACACAACGCCTAACCACCCGTAGGTGAAGACGTAAACATGGGGAAAGAACAGAAATCATTCTGTTATTCAGCTAAAACTCCCAAGAAATTTTAGTAATAATAATTACAGAAACTATGCCAAAAGCATGGGAGAATAGCAAGGGGGAACTTAAAGGACAGGGAGAGAGGAAAACACTTGTAAAAACAGTGTAACTAAATAATCAGAATGACAACAAAATGGCTGCTGCCTTGAAAATAGGTAACTTAACATAATTTCATTAAAAAATTTTAAGTTACAGCCCTGATAATATTCTGTCACACATTCTTTTCCTCTCCTCCTTCTCTATCCTCCTTAGAATCACCATTTCACTAATATTTATGTGTCTGGCATCATTTAAACTGAGATTTAAAAGCACAAAGATCAGTCAGATGTTAACTGATGAAGGGCCAAACTTAGAATAATAAATGGCGCCAATTTCGGAACGTCCTTGACACTGCGCATGCGCAGTAGGGGCGAAGTGTGGAGGGCCTTTCAAGACATGTTTTCTTTAGTTTTATATGCAAATTTTGGGGATTGGGGGGCAAAATTTGTGTTTGGCCCTATATTTTAAGAGTTAGCACCAGCTATGTCTGGGTCATTGGTACAGTATAAAAATATGACTTGATTGACTGCTCATGTGACTTGTACTGTATGATATTCTCAACATGCAGAATGGACACAAATAGGGTGGAATTTGGCATTTTGCCATTGCATTTATCTCCAATTCATTGGAACGAAAGTTATTATTTGGAAAAGCAATTGAAGTCAATCAGACTTGCAATGGGGAATGGCATTCCCCTAGGAAAAAAGTGGGTGATACTCCCCCCCCCCCCCCCCCCCCCCACACTCCCTGCAATGCCCCTGGAAAACATCCCCACTCACTATTTTTTGAAATTCAAATTTTTTTCAAAACACTGAGACCCAGGAACACAGTTTTATCTATGACAACACATGATGTCACAACAGAAAAATCTCAGTCCATGTGTTATCAATACCGTGTCTCAATGCATACAGCTATAGCGTGGGGTCTCCTGTGAGCTGTGAGTCTTCCAAATTTAACTTAGATGTGAGTCTTCCATGGAAGACGTGTGTCGCCTGCACTATATTTTAATATTTCCGACAGAATTCTAAGTGGAAAAGGGGCATAACTCTGGAAAAAATACAGCGGATCAAAAAATAAAATAGGAGGTGCACAATGCCATTATGTGATAAAGAATCACTGAAAGTTTCATCAAAATCCATTCATAGGTTAAAGAGGAGTGGCGGATAAGAGAAAGTGTGACGCGGATGACGACGCAGACGACGCAAGACGACAAAAGTAATCCCTATATGTCGCTCCCCACTTCGTGAGGCAGGCGACACAAAAATTTGCCTTGGGGACACCCTTGGATCCTGTCAACAAGTGGGATATCCCCTCTCAACTCACTGCTGCATGCATCGTATGATGCCTTGCATCATGCCCTGTAATATGGCAACTCCCAGACCAAGAATCCTAGATCCTCCAGTGGTTTACTGGTGAGTACCTACAGGCACTCTCCAATGAATAATAATCAAAGAGTTATATGATTAAATTCTGTCTACTAAATATAATCTAGCACTCAACTAACCAACTACATTCTGATGTCAAAATACCAAAGTCTTCTGCTACAGGGTAATCCCATAATGCAACTGGGGATTAAACAATCATATCTTCTTCTCCTGCAAAACATTTCTTGAATAACTAAGGCCGATAAAAGTTAAAAATCTGCTTCTCATGCCTGGCCACAAGGTCCTTTTGGCTGCCGCATGCTTCTTTTTTATAACCAATGCAAACTCAAAAAAATAAAAGTTAAATAGTTTATGTCTGATATTTTACCCAAGTTAATAAAACTGATAAATTTATCCCTTGAATGCAACAAGGCTTTGCAATGCTTTAGCATTACAAAGCCTTCTTGCACTCAAGGGATGAAATACACCACCACCCATGCTATTCTGTAGATTATGAGGCCTAAAACGTGAAACAAACCAAGAACATGAATTTTTGATGGCAAAGAAATAATTACAAAAATAATAAATAAAATAAAAAAACGCCCGCCCACATGCAACTTAAAAAAAAATGGTCTGAGAAACAGAAGATTTACTTTGGGGGGTGGGTGGAGGGGGGGGAGGGGGTGGCTAAAAATGTTTCATTTTTTGCCTCAAAAACATAGCTCATGACCCTACAGTGGAAAGAGTGGAAATTGAGACAAAAACTGAAAACAATAATAAAATTTGAATAGCAAGTTTTGTGCACGATTTTGGTCATTCTACTGGGAAAAGGATTAAGTGTGATACACTATTATACATGTGTGTAAATCTTCCTTTTCTGGATTTTTTGCACAGGTGATGTTTTGTTCATAAGCTGTACCGCAAGTCTAATTCAGAAACTTCAGTGAATACGTACACAGATTAAAGAAATTTGCAATGCTATATAGAATTCTGTTTTGGGGAATCAATATGAAACTAGCAGTGAGATTTGAAGGAGAAAGTTTGCCCTCAGCAACAGAGTGTTGTGATCAAACAATTGAAAGTGAAATTGCTGTATCTCATATCTGACATGTTCAGTATGTACACCCAAACTATTAGATACAAAAGGCTTAACTATACATATTTGTCATCGACAACAAAAGCACAATTCAGACACACTTGACAAAACAATACATTTTTGTCATCGACAACAAAAGCACAATTCAGACACACTTGATAAAATTATACATATTTGTCATCGACAACAAAAGCACAATTCAGACACACTTGACAAAACTATACATTTTTGTCATCGACAACAAAAGCACAATTCAGACACACTTGACAAAACAATACATTTTTGTCATCGACAACAAAAGCACAATTCAGACACACTTGACAAAACTATACATTTTTGTCATTGACAACAAAAGCACAATTCAGGCACACATGAAAGAGACAAAAAACAATGTTAGGCCTAAAAAAGTTAAAAATCTGTTTCTCAAGCCCTCCTACATGGTCCTTTTGGCTGCCGCATGCTCTCTTTTTATAACCAATGCAATTTAAAAAAAAAATAGAAAGTAAAGGTTTATGTCTGATATTTTACCCATGTTAATAAAATTGATAAATTTGTCCCTTGAGTGCAACAAGGGTTTACAATGCTTTAGTATTGCAAAGCATTCTTGCACTCAGTGGCTGAAATACACAACCACCCATGCTATTCTGTAGATTATGTGGCCCAAAACATAAAACAAACCAATAACATGAACTTTTGATAGCAAGGAAATAAATATAAAACTTAAAAATAAATTTTTAAAAATGCCCGTTCATATACAATTTTCCAAAAATGGCCCAAGAAACAGAAGATCTGCTTTGTGGGGCCTTACAGAAATCTGATTCATGGTACCTGTTAGAAAAGTAGACAATATCAAACTTTTTCTGATATTTGGACTTCTTTGGAAGGTCTTCTAAACTATTCAGTGGAAGAAACACTACTTTTATATCTTCAATTGGCACTTGCTCTGAAATTCATGAAAGAAATATTTTTCTGCTGTTTACATCATGACAAACAAACAACACATATTTTGTGCACACATGGCATTTTTTTTCCTCAAATTTATTTATTGGTGTTTACACATACTTGTGCTCAACGGCTAATTGTGACCGTGACAGTTTTACGGGTGGAGGAAGCTGGAGTACCCGGAGAGAACCACCAAGCATCGATGAGCAACTGTCAGCTCCTTAACATTCTCTGTTCAAGCTCGGCTCAAGCAGGGTTACAGTGGTTGAAGACTTGTGCACCATCGACGTGCAGTATGCCTTAATACATGGCGACATCGTGCCCCCATGTAGAGAACTGGGATAAAGTGCCTTGCCCAAGGACACAACGTGGGTCGTCCTGAACAGGGATCGAACTCGGGACCACTACCATAGAAGTCCAACAGTCTACCACTGAGCCACCACACTCCCTTCCTTCAAATACAATGCAAATAACTGTCAATGGAAAGAGCTCAATATGTTTGTTCAAATCAGGGGTTAGAAATTACGTTGTGGAGTCCAAAAATTTAAAGACTATTGAAATTTAAATCACATTTTTTTTAACAGCGTTGGCTGGATTGGCCATCATGTTACATAAAGGATAAGTTCCATCTGAATGGCTCGAAATATCACAGATCAACATCATTGTTCCAAATATTAACCCTCTAAATACTGGTGTCAATATTGAGAAATTTCAAGCAAATGTTTCCCATAATGTAACTAGGAATTTAATCAATTCAATGCCGTTTAACTCCTTACATGATGCTGGCAGATATTCTTGCCCAGGGTTGATTTATCTTGCCACTGAAGTAAGTATAATTTGGGCACATTTAACCCTTTACGAAGAGCAGACAACACTTGAAAATAAAATTCTTGAATAACTAATTTTTTTGACTTTTTGTGTCAAAACCATAGCTTATGACCCCTCACTGGAATGAGCTCGTTCCAATGAGGGGTCATAATCTATGGTTTTGAGACAAAAAATGTGAATAGCTCTGGCTGGTTTTGGCCATTATGTGGGTAATGGGTTAATCAAATTTTTCCCTTGTAATTTGAACAGAGTTTTTCACCAGTGATTTCTTGCATTAAATTTTGATGAATTTTCATCAAATCTTGTCATGACTGCTTTACAGCAGCCATGATTAGATTTGATAAAAAATATATTACTAATACTCACTTAAGCATTTGTTGAGCCCATAGTGCCCCTATCAAACTAAACTGAATTGGTTAAATTCCTAGTTGCATTATGGGAAAAAATTTGTGGCTTGAAATTTTATTTTAACGTCACTATTAAATTGGTTAGGATGGTCATATACTGTTTATTACAAACACACACTTCCCAACAGTACATTATACATCATGTCATCGCCACATTTACATCAAACATTCATCATCAATGTAACACCAGAACACTTCAGCTGATATAAATGCACAAAGCAATAAACTCTTGTCAAATAAGGTTCAATTCCTAGTTGCAGCTGATAATAAAAATTCTCATATTTATTTATTTATTTATTTATATTATGAGGTTTAATGTCACTTTTGACAGCCAGAGTCACCTTGTGTTGGACAGTTTTACAAATGGAAGAACCAGAGAGAACCACTGAGCAATGGTAAACAACTGTCAGACTCCCCAACATACTAACTCAACACAATCAGCGTTAGCATTGGTTGAAGACAAGTGCACCATCAATGTGCAGTACGCCTTAGTACACAGTGCCACCATGTCCCCACATAATAGCTCGCTTAAGGCTCACGGCAAATAATTTTTGAGACGATCTTGAATACTATACATGGGATTTTTTGCATGCACGAAGTCTCTCTCTTTGAGGAGAGAAGCCTTTTTCAACTGGAGATGATGGAGCGGTGTCAGCCATTTTTCCCCATCTCGGGATCCATCATTATATTTAGTCATCACTCTCATAAGATGACTGTAGTGATTTATTATTTGTACATGCAAATGTTCTGTGTCTGTAAGACACATATGATGCCCCCATGTATTCTACCATATACATTCTGCTTGATAACTTGTGAGAGGAGTTAGCTGGACAAACCAAGTAACATACAGGTAAAATTCTACAAAAAATTGATTATGTTAAACAACCCGTTTGTGAAATATTTAACCAAATCAAAATCCTGACAATATGCACACCTCTGGTATAGGTTCAAACATCCCGTGAAATAAAAAAAGTCCTAGCTTGAAAAGAGGAGTTAGCCGGACAAACAATATACCCTAGATGCGGACAGCGGATGGACAACGGATATGGGTAAAACAATTTGCCCTTGACTATTCGTCGCGAGGGCATAAAAAGGTGCCATTTCTGTTTCTCAATATAAGAACACTTTATTGTTAAACAATACATGCAATAAAAAATGGTTTTTAACTCTTTGAACCCAAAAGCTCACTTTTCCAGCCCAGGATTGTTAAACGACCTGAGGTCATAAAGTGGGTGGCCACTTAGTGAATATGTGTGGTATACCAATCAATATTTTCAACATGCAGCCCTGAGGCTGCATGCTGAAATATGAATTGATCCACCCCAAATAACGAACATGGACTCATCCAACTCAAATCATTGAACTGACATGAAAGGTACCATCATGATTTAACCCTTTACCCAATGCAGACGATATCAAAATTTATTATTTTAAATATCACTTTTTCAAATGTTTCAAATAATTTCAACAAAACAATATCATGTGAACCCTTGTTGGAATGAGCTTGATGAGCTTGTTCCAATGAGGGGTCACATGATATGGTTTTGTTGAAATTTTTTGAAAAATAATACTTTTTTCAACTGAATTTGCATATTACGTGGGCAGATGCGGCCGATTCGTTGGGTAAAGGGTTAAAGATAGTTACAAATACATTCTATTTTAAGTTAATAGTAAAAGAAGAGTATGCCACCCCAGTCCCCAAAGCCATGAGAAGACCCATCCCCACCCATTCAGTCATATTCTCACTGAGTTTGTTAAATAGTGTAACTAAATAAATTACCATATTCATTATCTGCGGTCATTTTAGTATTTTTTTCATTATGTTGATTTTGATCATACACCAACTCTTCATCCTTCTGGTTTAAGATCTCTTCATTTTCTTCATCTTCAGTAATTTCTAAAAGGATAAAATAATGTGATCTTCCATTAAGTAATCAGTTAGTTATAGATGTTTAAACATTATTACAGGCCTGGAAATAACCTGCAAACTATTGTTTAGATTACGTGGGAGTTCTATGATCAAACTTCAGGTTAGGACCAAGTAATACAACATAACTTTATTAAATTGTTAATCTTGCATGTTATGCCAGAAAGACCTGACCATCTTTCAGAACTATCATGACTCAAAGGTTAAGCAGTGCATCCACATTATGAATAGAATGGAATGCTGGTTCCATCTTAACCCTGTACAAAACATGAAAAGCACACAACACTTGCAAATAAAATTCTTGAATAACTAATTTTTTTGTCATTTTTTGCGTCAAAAACATAGCTTATGGCACCTCATTGGAACAAGCTCATTCCAATGAGGGGTCATAAGCTACATCTTCGAAACAAAAAGTGAAAAAAATAATGAAAATTGAATGGTGATTTTTGTGAACAGCACTGGCCGGTTTTGGCAATTACTTTGGGTAAAGGGTTAAAAGAATTTCCTGCCTAAATAAATGGCAACAATTAACATGCGATATCATTTTGGCGAGATTGCATGTTTGTTGTGGCTAGGTATTTTGGTGGAAATAACATTAAGATGCAAGGGTAGTAAAACAGAGAAGGCAGAGAAGCATTACAAATCCTTTTTTCCTATGGGCTACCACCATAACTTTCCCAAGGGCTAGGATATAAGCCCTTTATATCCAGGCCTGTTATGATATTTTACAAGGAAAACATTTTGGAATTCCTTTAACCCTTTACCCAATGTAACAGCCAAAACCGGCCAGCACTATTCTAAAAAATTGCCAATTAATTTTCATTATTTTTTCATTTTTTGTCTCAAAAACATAGGTTATGACCCCTCATTGGAACGAGCTCATCGTCTGCTGTTCATGTTAGGTAACTGGTTAACCATATTGAAAATAGTTGTACTGACTTTTACTGAACGCAGTTTTCAGAATACAACCAAAAATCTTTTGCATAATAAATTTTAACTTCTTAAAAATTGAGAAAAGGATTTGTGAGTACAAACAAATGAGGTAGGATATTGAGAACACAAAACAAGCAAAACAAAAGAACAAATTTTGAAGACTAAATAAAGAGTCACTTCACACAGATCACCAAATACAGAGGAACTGAAAAGTTAAACCGACAACAAAATATTCAAATAATAGGATTATGCTATTATATAGAATTTTAATTTTATACTCAATGAAGACAAATTAAGAATTTGATATACGGCATCTTCTTGGTAGAGCTCTGTAACTCAAGACATAACAAAATGAAAACTTCATTTTCAGTTTTGATGCCAAGTGACAACTGCAGTTTGAAAGAACTGATTCCCCCTACACTTCAGAAAAAACAAAAAAATGCCTATTTTTGACTAACAGGAATTTCTTCGATACTTTACTAGGCTTTCAGTGCCAGGTGAATGATTGCCCACCTGTGCCTCATGCTCACCTAATGTGCAAAAATGGCAAATGGCCAATTATGGCATATTAAGGGCACCTGTGCTGAGGTTGTAAAAGTCAAAAATGGGCCTTTAAGGGTTGAAGTATCTGAAAATATTCAATCCTGACACACATCGATGAGCAACAATGCACAGCCAAGTTTTATTATGTATCTGGAAATCATGTTAAACATCTGGAAATGATGACAGCATGACAGCAATTTATGTGGTACTGCAAGATAAGTGAAACAATATTCTATCACCATGATGTTGAGTTTAGGCCATACAAAGTTGATTGTCTGTTTCTCAGGCCATTTTTTCCAAAAAAGCATGCGGGCGGGCGGTCTTTTTTTTTTTTTTTTTTATTTTCTCCCCGAGAGGTTGTTTGTGGTAATTTGACCCCCACCCAAACGCCTGGTGTCCATGCAAAATTTCGCAAATATATTGGTTATTCACCGTAAGGGTGCTGGGTCATAAATGAAGTGGGGTTTGAATGTTTGTTTTTTCAGTGAAACGTGAAAATTATGACACAGGACGAAACGCCTCGTGGGTGAAACGTCTTAGGATGAAATGTCTCTGGGACAAATCAAATATCGAAGTGCCAACTTTCACCGATTTATTTTACCAAAAAAAAATTCCTTTCACAACCTGCCTAATAAAATCGTGAATCGCAATTTTTCCCCATTATATTCAAAATTATCACAACCCATTTGAACAGGCAGTTCATCCATAAATCATATTTTTCGAAAATCTGAAAATGAAATACAAAACGAATGTTTGCGTGTTTTTATTAACCAATTCGACCGCACATACCTGCCTATATGTGATTTATTTTCAACTATGACTGTTTATATCAAGCAACGGTTACTATTAGTTATCCAATTATCCTGAATTTTAAATACATTTATTTAAATTAACTGTGAAACTCGTAACAGTTTCAAATAACAGTACACAAATTCCCAATGATGGCCACAATACAAATGTTACTAAAAGTAAATGCCAGGAGACTGTGTTCCATTCAACATAGCAGCTGACTTTGCAGACTTTCTGAGGGTTGGTGCGAATCAAACGTGGTGCGAATCGACCATTCCCCTTTGTGACTGTTTGTTGTCAGACTGAAAGACACCTTCCTTCTTGCTGTCATTATGACTTACCTTTTACAGAATAAAACACTTTCTGTCGTGAATATTGCTAAAACCCACCCACTTTATTAAAGTATGATGTAGAAAAAGCTTGAAGTGTGTTAATTTAAAATTTGTGAACGCATCGATATCGATTTACCGAAATGAGCACAATATCTCAAATTTTTTTTGAAGATTTTTGTGTCATAAAAAGGTTGCATGCGCACCAAAAGTTAAAAAATTTATAGTAATTTATATATTTTTTATACTTACCAATGACCCAGACATAGCTGGTGCTAACTCTTAAAATATAGGGCCAAACACAAATTTTGCCCCCCAATCCTCAAAATTTGCATCTAAAACTAAAGAAAACATGTCCTGAAAGGCCCTCCACACTTCGCCCCTACTGCGCATGCGCAGTGTCAAGGACGTTCCGAAATTGGCGCCATTTATCATTCTAATAACCAGTGCCTGGTAAGCGCTATGTACTCAGCGGGGAGGCAAGAGTTCCCAACTCCTGGGAGGGCCATCCCCGTCTGGGTCATTGGTAAGTATAAAAAATATATAAATTACTATAAATTTTTTAACATTTTTATACTGTACCAATGACCCAGACATAGCTGAATAGTAAAAAGGCTGGAGGGCCAAGGACATAGAGCAAAATGGAATACGCTCAATAAAATAAAATAGAGTCATCCCCTGTAGGGAAAAGAAGTAATAGGCCTTACATGTATTTTTCTTATTTATGATAAATTAGAAAGATACAACACCTTCCAAAATTGAGCTTCATACATCCATGTACTCTATTAATATCCAATATAATCCTTATACTAATAATTTCTAAAGTAAGCCAATAATAAAGTAAGTCTAGAGAATAGAGACTCTTATACTCCTAAAAGTGTGTGAGAATTGCATAATCATGTCCGTTGACATATGCAATATTCAAAAGCTATACTTTAAAAACTAAGACTTGAATGAATTTTAAAAACTTAAACTTCTCACTAAACAACCATCCCAATAACAGCTCAGAATTACTAACTCCGGAGGAGGTATCCCCTTGTTTTCATAGTAAAACAGGTGACCCAAGGGAACACCCTCCCCCCCCCTTTTTCTTGCCCTGGGTCAAATAGCCCAGAGCGAAGAGGGCAGCCGAACGGAGGCACTGCCGAAACAGACAGCCTACCTAGCTATAGTAGCAACTGTTAAGTGAATGACATTCTGAGCAGTAGATAATAGACCTAACAAAAGAGGCCTCCAGAAATTGACTCGATATTTCTAAGATAAAATTCATGAATGTGGATGGCTGAGCGCAATGAGCGGCCTTCAAAAATCTATAATAGCGACACTATTAATGTAAGCCCAAGAAGTAGAAGAACTCTTACTTCATGAGCCGAAATCTTAAGCACAACTGCTAAGTCAATGATATACCATAAGCAGTACCGATAGTTAATAGAATCCATTAACAATAAAATGGAGCGTAACGTCCTTCTACTAGACATCAAAGACAGAAGAAGCTTACGCCCTTGTAATAAACAGATATCTGTTTATAAATACATAAACTGTACCCGGAAAGAGTAAAGGCCTATGCCCATACGAAGACGGAAGGACCTTAAAATAATAGGTTGCGGATAATAGGAGCCTAACTCTTATGCAACAATCCAACCTAAATAGTAACGGAAGTATTGATTCCGAAACTATGAAAGTGAAAATCATCCATCGATAGTGCATGAAACTCACTGACTCTACAGTAAAAGAGAAACCAACAGAATTACTGTCTAAAAGGTCAGAATTTGAAAACTACTGATTCCAGAGGCTCAAATGATTACTTAGCTAAATAAGAACCGAAGTTAAAATCCGTATAGGAATTTAATCTAAAGATTCTAAGTCTATTTATCAAAAAGTTACTAACTGACTTAGATAAAGAGACAAAAGACTCAATTGTAAACTATCGTAGAGTGCATAGGTATGAGGTAAGATAAACCTATAACCTAAATAATAACAGGCTGCAGTAGATCTTGTGAAACAAGAATACTAAAAAATAGCAATGAGTAGTATGGAGGGATCAAGAATATGAACATAATGATCCCCACACCACGACGGAAGAGCCTCCACTTTAGTCGCATAGAATAGCGAAGAAGAGGATCTCCTATAGTAAGAAATCGCGTCCAAAGCTCGTCCAGTACAGTGCTTACAATGCAATACGGACCACACAACGGAATACATGAAGGTTGCGACCTTGCTGGTTGTGATAAAGATGACACGATTTACCCAGTGAAAAAAGATCCTCACATAGAGGAAGATTTCACGTTAAGACCCACAGTAGACAAGAGAGTAAATTACTCATGATCTCTGTGAAGATAGAGATGCTATCAACAGAAATGTATTGTGGTTGTTTATCTTAGCAATACCTGCTAAAACAACAGCGCCGGAGGATACGCGTATCCTATCATTCCGTCCTATAGATCAATAGAGCGTTAACACTATTAGCTCAGAGATCTGGACAAGCCAACACATACGTCTGCAATTGATTAGCAAGCTGTGTCATAAATAAATCATCATTGGGCGCTCCCATAGATAGCAAATCTGATTGAATACTTGTTTGTTGAGAGTCCATTCTGACAGCAACAAGCGACCCGTAAGAGAACGGGAGTCCGATAAAACAATCAGACGACCCGGAATATGACGGACCAAAACTGAACTTGGTGTACTATAACCAACAGACGGATTCTTTCCATTAAATTGAATAACGGAAACGAAAGAGTACCTCCCTGGTTCCGGAGATACGCCACTACTGTCGAATTAAAGGACAGGAATTTGGGCATGCGTTTCTGAATAATGTTCATGCAATGACATAAAGCAAGCCTAAAAAACATTATTCCGCGGAAGTTAAACTGACTGCTAAAAGACTGCGGAACCCAAAGACCCTGGCACTTCGAATCCGTAGGGATCAGTATATATCCCAATCTGTTTGACTGGCAACCGTCATAACAGCCACACTCGGGTCCGGCAACTGCGGCGGCACTCTCTGAGTCAACCACCGAATGTTTGCCCCAGTCTGAATCTCTTGTAACACTAGATAGACAAGAGAACGTATAAATCGAGCAATTCATGGATTGCCGGAAAGTTGCCGTCGAAGAGAAGCTCCTCCGAGAACGAAGCGACTCTGAGAGAGTTCTTAACCTTACTATCCACGCGTGTGGATGTAGCTAGGGCTGCGTCACGTCTAACCAACTCCAATCAGCCACTGAAGGGCGGAGTTATACGTGAACAAACTACTGCCCTCAAAAGAAATTACATTGAGAATAATATCCCGTAAATCTTTTCTTGAAGACGTAATGATAACGCCTCAGTAAGGCGGATTACGTATAATAAAGCGTCTAAGTTAAGTCTACTATACATAATGTCGTTCCCAACATTGAAATTGGAAAAGACATAAACGGCGAAAAAGAATATATGCAGTCTTTAATCACACCGTCTAGACGCATATGAACTCTCGGTATGCCCTGCTCTGCCAAAATAAACTATTTGTAAAAATGATAAAATGGCAGAAATGAGCAACGCGGACAAGAAACTAAACTATCATGCTTAGTAGCAGGCTTGTATATATATATATATATATAGCGTCGAAAAATAAAACACATGTTGTAATGACAATATTGGACTGCGTCGGTAAGTCAGGGACAATGTCCCTGTACCGATCGAAAAAACCGAGTCCAATGATGCTATAAGTCTCTTATCCAAGATCGCAGCAATGAAGTCCGAAATAATAATCACAGGAAGATAATGCCAGAAGATATGAAAGGCATCTTCCGATACTACTAAAGGGAAAACTCGAAATCTTTCGAATCCCTTTCGCCATCCTGTCGGACCCTATAAAGCGTTCGGTCGTCCGTAGCTGATGCAACCGCGGACCGCACCGACCCAGCGCCGTCGGATAATTCCTGATTCGACCGAGAAACTGTCAATTGCTGGGATGCTGCGAAATAACTGTGCTAACTCGGATAGCACGTCCGTCACTGAGGCCTGAGGAGAAGCGGTCTTACGATGCATTGCCGCTGGAAGCTCCGTGATCGTTACCCCGTGCATACTTCCAATATGCGAGCGAACGGAGTGTATAGGCCTCGTGTCCCTTGGCTACCGGATGGCGCGACCTATTCGCCGTGGAATCACTCAATGCCGAAACTGATCGGATACTCGAGGTCACATAGCCAATGTGCGGTCGTGTGCCCTGCTGTGAGGATGAGGAAGCATTAAAGACAGTCTCTCGGACTGTCAATATAACGGAGCGTCCCGAGCAACGGACATATGCTCCGAATGTAAAATATCTGAACCACAACATGCGGTCCCCTATGTTGTTGGGCGAGAGAGGAACCTCTCTCGCTCACAGCCCGGACGGACCTGGACAAGCCAGGAACCGGACTAACAGGCTTCCTCCGATCTGTCCTCAATCTGCCGTCACTGGGTGAGTACTAAAGTAATTAAAGTGCTCGCATCACCCAAATCTCCTTCCTAGACCGCAACGGACGAACCCGGCAGCCGAACCATTCGATGAATGTACGCTACACCGGGTGAGCTAGCGAATGTCACTCCGTAAGCGATAGACATATTCCATGAGCACTTATTGCCGCTAACTCTTCATTAACTATGACGACAGAGGCACACTTTTGAAAGACATCTCCATAACTCTTCGAACAAGAAACCAGAAATGCTTGGATAGCAAGCATAAAATAATAATATATATAGCGTCGTTCAATAATTCGAAAGTTTGTGTGACATTATTGGACTATGTCGGAACTGAGGGACGATATCCCTGAACCGAACCAAAAATTTCTAAGTCCACCGACGCTATCAGTTTCTTATCCGGCATCGCAGCATATGTTGTTCCGAAAGGGAAAGCTTGAAATCCTCCGAATCCCTTTCGGTATCCCGTCGGACCGGATGAAACTTTCGGACGTCCGTACCCGCTTCCGCGGAGCGTCCCGACCCAGCATCGTCGGATAAAATATATGCGACAGATTCAGTTGATGCTGGGATGCTGCGATAAACTGTGCTATTAAGGAAAGCACGTCCGTTCCCGAGGCCTGTGCAGTAGCGGACTTACGATGCATTGCCGCCGGAAGCTCCGTGTACGTTGACTCCCGCACACTTCCTATGCGAACGTCCGGAGTCTGCAGGCCTCGCGTCCCCGGCTACCGACCCAGCGCCGTCGGATAATTCTCGATCCGACACCGTTTCTGTCGGCTGCTGGGATGCTGCGATAAGCTGTGCTATGTGCACAAGAATGTCCGGCGTCGAGACCTGAGGAGGCGCAGTCTATCGCTGCTTCGCCGAGGGCAGCTCCGCATCAGATGGCTCCCGCATACTTTTCCTATGCGAACGTCCGGAGTCCATCGGTCTCGAATCCCTGGCTGCCGGATGGTGTGACCTGGTCGCCGAAGAATCCTTGATCGGCGAAGCTGGTAATATATCGGCGGTCACGCAGCCAAGGTGCGGTCGTGTGCGCTGACGAGAAGAGGAAGCCTTAGCAGTCTCAGCGAACTGCCTATACAACGGAGCGTCCCGTGCGACGGACGTATGCTCCGCTAGCGACACATTTTGTACCACAACATCTGGGGCCAGATGTTGTTGAACGAGAGAGGGGCCTCTCTCGCTTGCCGTCCGGATGGACCGGAACGAGCTATGAACCGGACTAAAAGGCTTCCTCCGTTCTCCCTCCGATCCGCCGTCACTGGGTGTGCATTAAGTTAATTTTATAGTGCTCGCATCACCCCAAAATTCCTTCTAGACCGCAACGGACGAACCCGGCTGCCGAACCATTCGGTGAATGGACGCTACACCGGGCGAGCTAGCGGACGTCAAAGGCCGTCGAACCTACTAGGGTCCTCTTAGGCAATTGGCGTATTACATGAGCACTTTTCCGCTAGCCCTTCATTAATTGTGACGACGGAGGCACACTGTTGGAAGACATCACAGATACATCACCCTAATCTTGAACGTCTGAAATAGAAATTGATAAAGTAGAGTGACCCTGCGGGGAAAGGACCGGAGTGTCCAAATCCCCAACAACATACCGTGACATACGCTTCCCATATTGTCATCGAAATCATACGATACAGAACAGGAGTTAATGCGAGTACACTGACCACATATAGAATGATAATAAAGTCAGAGGAAGACTTCCTCTTAAAACAATTGATCAATATCCTTTCAATGTGAAAAGAAAACAAGTCCTGGTACTCGCACTAACCCCTGGCAATCAAAATACATAATAATAATATGATCCATTAATATAGAAAAAATAATTGAAATCAAAATATTTTGAAAAAATATTTTTTCAGAACAGCCCAAGTTTCTGAAAAGTAACGTTGAGCCCCAATGGATCCCAAGCCTAAGTGTGGACAAAAATTTTAAAAATATTTTAAACAATTTATTCAACACTTACGAACAATAATAATGTATCTAGTTATGATTAAAATAACAAAGATATTATTATTTAGAAATCCCCCCCCTCACACAGAGGGCTGTTGTAAATGTAAACAATGAGTGTAAAAACACTAAAATAAGACTCCAGGCACCCAGGCCCGAAATCAGTTACCAAAAATACACTATCTGATGCAAAACAGAGACTTCCAGGGAAGAAACTGCAGAACATCAGATGGTAGATGCAGAACACAATGCCTAACCACCCGTAGGTGAAGACGTAAACATGGGGAAAGAACAGAATTCATTCTGTTATTCAGCTAAAACTCCCAAGAAATTTTAGTAATAATAATTACAGAAACTATGCCAAAGCATGGGAGAATAGCAAGGGGGAACTTAAAGGACAGGGAGAGAGGAAAACACTTGAAAAAACAGTGTAACTAAATAATCAGAATGACAACAAAATGGCTGCTGCCTTGAAAATAGGTAACTTAACATAATTTCATTAAAAAATTTTAAGTTACAGCCCTGATAATATTCTGTCACACATTCTTTTCCTCTCCTCCTTCTCTATCCTCCTTAGAATCACCATTTCACTAATATTTATGTGTCTGGCATCATTTAAACTGAGATTTAAAAGCACAAAGATCAGTCAGATGTTAACTGATGAAGGGCCAAACTTAGAATGATAAATGGCGCCAATTTCGGAACGTCCTTGACACTGCGCATGCGCAGTAGGGGCGAAGTGTGGAGGGCCTTTCAGGACATGTTTTCTTTAGTTTTAGATGCAAATTTTGGGGATTGGGGGGCAAAATTTGTGTTTGGCCCTATATTTTAAGAGTTAGCACCAGCTATGTCTGGGTCATTGGTACAGTATAAAAATATGACCATGCGCACGGGCCTGAGAAACAGAGGTTCTTTTTTTATGGCCTTATGTTTGTTTGTTTTTTTTTTTCATTGGTGTTTAACACCACTTTCCACAGTCAGGATCATACTGTGTCAGAAAGTTTTAGAGGTGGACGAAGCTGCAGTACCCAGAAAGAACCAATGACCAGTGGAGAGTAACTACCACACCCTGTTGCCACCCAAATTAGTCCCTGACTAACCCAGCATAAGCAAAGTTAGCAGCGGTTGATGGCAAATGCACCAGTGACGTGCAGTAAACCTTTGTACACAGTGTCACTGCGCCCCCCCCCCCCCCCTCCCCCACACACATTACAATTGGGTTTAAATGTCTTGCCTATGGACACAGCACAAATGGTGTCGGTCATGACCAAACTGTAAATCTTTCAGTTTAAAGTTCAATAAACAACCTATAAATCATTGATCAGTATAATGGCAATGACATTTTGCATCAATGGCCATGTGGCATGGCTTGAATATTTCCTGAAACATAATAAAACCTGCCCTCAAGGTAAGGCAAGTCTAATATCAGGACCATAACTGGCAACATTATGGCATCAACTGTTGTTCATGTACGATCATTATTACCCAAATGAATAAAGATAGAATCCATGTATGATGTCTGTTAAAAATTATAAATTCAAAGTAATTTGTAAATTTTTTATACTTACTAATGGCCCAGACTAGCTGGTGCTAACTTAAAAAATAATCCAGGGCCAAACACAATTTTTGCCCCCCCCAATCCCCAAAATTTGCATGCAAAACCTAAAATTTTATGTCCTATCTGGTCCTCCATACTTTTGCGAACTGCACATGTGCAGTATCCAGGAAGACACCGAAATTGGCGCCAACCATCATTCTTTCGAAAAATTGCCTGCTAAATGTTGTAAACAGTGGGGAGGTATGAGTGCCCACTCATGGGAGGGCCATCCCCGTCTGGGCCATTGGTAAGTATAAAAAATATACAAATTATTTTGAATTTATAATATTTTTATACCACAACAAATGGCCCAGACTAGCTGAATCGTAAAAAGGCTGGAGGGCCTAGGACATAGAGGAAAGTTAAAAAATTTATAGTAATTTATATATTTTTTATACTTACCAATGACCCAGACATAGCTGGTGCTAACTCTTAAAATATAGGGCCAAACACAAATTTTGCCCCCCAATCCCCAAAATTTGCATCTAAAACTAAAGAAAACATGTCCTGAAAGGCCCTCCACACTTCGCCCCTACTGCGCATGCGCAGTGTCAAGGACGTTCCGAAATTGGCGCCATTAATCATTCTAATAACCAGTGCATGGTAAGAGCTATGTACTCTGCGGGGAGGCAAGAGTTCCCAACTCCTGGGAGGGCCATCCCCGTCTGGGTCATTGGTAAGTATAAAAAATATATAAATTACTATAAATTTTTTAACATTTTTATACTGTACCAATGACCCAGACATAGCTGAATAGTAAAAAGGCTGGAGGGCCAAGGTCATAGAGCAAAATGGAATACGCTCAATAAAATAAAACAGAGTCATCCCCTGTAGGGAAAAAGAAGTAATAGGCCTTACATGTATCTTTCTTATTTATGATAAATTAGAAAGATACAACACCTTCCAAAATTGAGCTTCATACATCCATGTACTCTATTAATATCCAATATAATCCTTATACTAATAATTTTTAAAGTAAGCCAATAAATAAAGTAAGTCTAGAGAATAGAGACTCTTATACTCCTAAAAGTGTCTGAGGATTGCATAATCATGTCCGTTGACATATGCAATATTCAAAAGCTATACTTTAAAAACTAAGACTTGAATGAATTTTAAAAACCTAAACTTCTCACTAAACAACCATCCCAATAACAGCTCAGAATTACTAACTCCGGAGGAGGTATTCCCTTGTTTTCATAGTAAAACAGGTGACCCAAGGGAACACCCTCCCCCCCCCCCCTTTTTCTTGCCCTGGGTCAAATAGCCCAGAGCGAAGAGGGCAGCCGAACGGAGACACTGCCGAAACAGACAGCCTACCTAGCTATAGTAGCAACTGTTAAGTGAATGACATTCTGAGCAGTAGATAATAGACCTAACAATAGAGGCCTCCAGAAATGGACTCGATATTTCTAAGATAAAATTCATGAATGTGGATGGCTGAGCACAATGAGCGGCCTTCAAAAATCTATAATAGCGACACTATTAATGTAAGCCCAAGAAGTAGAAGAACTCTTACTTCATGAGCCGAAATCTTAAGCACAACTGCTAAGTCAATGATATACCATAAGCAGTACCGATAGTTAATAGAATCCATTAACAATAAAATGGAGCGTAACGTCCTTCTACTAGACATCAAAGACAGAAGAAGCTTACGCCCTTTGTAATAAACAGATATCTGTTTATAAATACATAAACTGTACCCGGAAAGAGTAAAGGCCTATGCCCATATGAAGACGGAAGGACCTTAAAATAATAGGTTCCGGATAATAGGAGCCTAACTCTTATGCAACAATCCAACCTAAATAGTAACGGAAGTATTGATTCCGAAACTATGAAAGTGAAAATCATCCATCGATAGTGCATGAAACTCACTGACTCTACAGTAAAAGAGAAACCAACAGAATTACTGTCTAAAAGGTCAGAATTTGAAAACTACTGTTTCCAGAGGCTCAAATGATTACTTAGCTAAATAAGAACCGAAGTTAAAATCCGTATAGGAATTTAATCTAAAGATTCTAAGTCTATTTATCAAAAAGTTATTAACTGACTTAGATAAAGAGACAAAAGACTCAATTGTAAACTATCGTAGAGTGCATAGGTATGAGGTAACATAAACCTATAACCTAAATAATAACAGGCTGCAGTAGATCTTGTGAAACAAGTATACTAAAAAATAGCAATGAGTAGTATGGAGGGATCAAGAATATGAACATAATGATCCCTACACCACGACGGAAGAGCCTCCACTTTAGCCGCATAGAATAGCGAAGAAGAGGATCTCCTATAGTAAGAAATCGCGTCCAAAGCTCGTCCAGTACAGTGCTTACAATGCAATACGGACCACACAACGGAATACATGAAGGTTGCGACCTTGCTGGTTGTGATAAAGATGACACGATTTACCCAGTGAAAAAGATCCTCACATAGAGGAAGATTTCACGTTAAGACCCACAGTAGACAAGAGAGTAAATTACTCATGATCTCTGTGAAGATAGAGATGCTATCAACAGAAATGTATTGTGGTTGTTTATCTTAGCAATACCTGCTAAAACAACAGCGCCGGAGGATACGCGTATCCTATCATTCCGTCCTATAGATCAATAGAGCGTTAACAATATTAGCTCAGAGATCTGGACAAGCCAACACATATGTCTGCAATTGATTAGCAAGCTGTGTCATAAATAAAAATCATCATTGGGCGCTCCCATAGATAGCAAATCTGATTGAATACTTGTTTGTTGAGAGTCCATTCTGACAGCAACAAGCGACCCGTAAGAGAACGGGAGTCCGATAAAACAATCAGACGACCCGGAATATGACGGACCAAAACTGAACTTGGTGTACTATAACCAACAGACGGATTCTTTCCATTAAATTGAATAACGGAAACGAAAGAGTGCCTCCCTGGTTCCGGAGATACGCCACTACTGTCGAATTAAAGGACAGGAATTTGGGCATGCGTTTCTGAATAATGTTCATGCAATGACATAAAGCAAGCCTAAAAAACATTATTCCGCGGAAGTTAAACTGATTGCTAAAAGACTGCGGAACCCAAAGACCCTGGCACTTCGAATCCGTAGGGATCAGTATTATATCCCAATCTGTTTGACTGGCAACCGTCATAACAGCCACACTCGGGTCCGGCAACTACGGCGGCACTCTCTGAGTCAACCACCGAATGTTTGCCCCAGTCTGAATCTCTTGTAACACTAGATAGACAAGAGAACGTATAAATCGAGCAATTCATGGATTGCCGAAAAGTTGCCGTCGAAGAGAAGCTCCTCCGAGAACGAAGCGACTCTGAGAGAGTTCTTAACCTTACTATCCACGCGTGTGGATGTAGCTAGGGCTGCGTCACGTCTAACTAACTCCAATCAGCCACTGAAGGGCGGAGTTATACGTGAACAAACTACTGCCCTCAAAAGAAATTACATTGAGAATAATATCCCGTAAATCTTTTCTTGAAGACGTAATGATAACGCCTCAGTAAGGCGGATTACGTATAATAAAGCGTCTAAGTTAAGTCTACTATACATAATGTCGTTCCCAACATTGAAATTGGAAAAGACATAAACGGCGAAAAAGAATATATGCAGTCTTTAATCACACCGTCTAGACGCATATGAACTCTCGGTATGCCCTGCTCTGCCAAAATAAATTATTTGTATAAATGATAAAATGGCAGAAATGAGCAACGCGGACAAGAAACTAAACTATCATGCTTAGTAGCAGGCTTGTATATATATATATATATAGCGTCGAAAAATAAAACACATGTTGTAATGACAATATTGGACTGCGTCGGTAAGTCAGGGACAAAGTCCCTGAACCGATCGAAAAATCCGAGTCCAATGACGCTATAAGTCTCTTATCCAAGATCGCAGCAATGAAGTCCGAAATAATAAACACTGGAAGATAATGCCAGAAGATATGAAAGGCATCTTCCGATACTACTAAAGGGAAAACTCGAAATCTTTCGAATCCCTTTCGCCATCCTGTCGGACCCTATAAAGCGTTCGGTCGTCCGTAGCTGATGCAACCGCAGACCGCACCGACCCAGCGCCGTCGGATAATTCCTGATTCGACCGAGAAACTGTCAATTGCTGGGATGCTGCGAAACAACTGTGCTAACTCGGATAGCACGTCCGTCACTGAGGCCTGAGGAGAAGCGGTCTTACGATGCATTGCCGCTGGAAGCTCCGTGATCGTTACCCCGTGCATACTACCAATATGCGAGCGAACGGAGTGTATAGGCCTCGTGTCCCTTGGCTACCGGATGGTGCGACCTATTCGCCATGGAATCACTGAATGCCGAAACTGATCGGATACTCGAGGTCACGTAGCCAATGTGCGGTCGTGTGCCCTGCTGTGAGGATGAGGAAGCATTGAAGACAGTCTCTCGGACTGTCAATATAACGAAGCGTCCCGACCAACGGACATATGCTCCGAATGTAAAATATCTGAACCACAACATGCGGTCCCCTATGTTGTTGGGCGAGAGAGGGACCTCTCTCGCTCACAGCCCGGATGGACCTGGACAAGCCAGGAACCGGACTAACAGGCTTCCTCCGATCTGTCCTCAATCTGCCGTCACTGGGTGAGTACTAAAGTAATTAAAGTGCTCGCATCACCCAAATCTCCTACCTAGACCGCAACGGACGAACCCGGCAGCCGAACCATTCGATGAATGTACGCTACACCGGGTGAGCTAGCGAATGTCACTCCGTAGGCGATAGACATATTACATGAGCACTTATTGCCGCTAACTCTTCATTAACTATGACGACAGAGGCACACTTTTGAAAGACATCTCCATAACTCTTCGAACAAGAAACCAGAAATGCTTGGATAGCAAGCATAAAATAATAATATATATAGCGTCGTTCAATAATTCGAAAGTTTGTGTGACATTATTGGACTATGTCGGAACTGAGGGACGATGTCCCTGAACCGAACCAAAAATTTCTAAGTCCACCGACGCTATCAGTTTCTTATCCGGCATCGCAGCATTCTGGTCCGACGAAAGAAGCTGTAGAAGACCAAGTCAGATGACATACACAACAGCATATGTTGTTCCGAAAGGGAAAGCTCGAAATCCTCCGAATCCCTTTCGGTATCCCGTCGGACCGGATGAAACTTTCGGACGTCCGTACCCGCTTCCACGGAGCGTCCCGACCCAGCATCGTCGGATAAAATATATGCGACAGATTCAGTTGATGCTGGGATGCTGCGATAAACTGTGCTATTAAGGAAAGCACGTCCGTTCCCGAGGCCTGTGCAGTAGCGGTCTTACGATGCATTGCCGCCGGAAGCTCCGTGTACGTTGACTCCCGCACACTTCCTATGCGAACGTCCAGAGTCTGCAGGCCTCGTGTCCCTGGCTACCGGATGGTGTGACCTGGTCGCCGAAGAATCCTTGATCGGCGAAGCTGGTAATATATCGGCGGTCACGCAGCCAAGGTGCGGTCGTGTGCGCTGACGAGAAGAGGAAGCCTTAGCAGTCTCAGCGGACTGCCTATACAACGGAGCGTCCCGAGCGACGGACGTATGCTCCGCTTGCGACACATTTTGTACCACAACATCTGGGGCCAGATGTTGTTGAACGAGAGAGGGGCCTCTCTCGCTTGCCGTCCGGATGGACCGGAACGAGCTATGAACCGGACTAAAAGGCTTCCTGCGTTCTCCCTCCGATCCGCCGTCACTGGGTGTGCATTAAGTTAATTTATAGTGCTCGCATCACCCCAAAATTCCTTCTAGACCGCAACGGACGAACCCGGCTGCCGAACCATTTGGTGAATGGACGCTACACCGGGCGAGCTAGCGGACGTCAAAGGCCGTCGAACCTACTAGGGTCCTCTTAGGCAATTGGCGTATTTACATGAGCACTTTTCCGCTAGCCCTTCATTAATTGTGACGACGGAGGCACACTGTTGGAAGACATCACAGATACATCACCCTAATCTTGATCGTCTGAAATAGAAATTGATAAAGTAGAGTGACCCTGCGGGGAAAGGACCGGAGTGTCCAAATCCCCAACAACATACCGTGACATACGCTTCCCATATTGTCACCGAAATCATACGATACAGAACAGGAGTTAATGCGAGTACACTGACCACATATAGAATGATAATAAAGTCAGAGGAAGACTTCCTCTTAAAACAATTGATCAATATCCTTTCAATGTGAAAAGAAAACAAGTCCTGGTACTCGCACTAACCCCTGGCAATCAAAATACATAATAATAATATGATCCATTAATATAGAAAAAATAATTAAAATCAAAATATTTTGAAAAAATATTTTTTCAGAACAGCCCAAGTTTCTGAAAAGTAACGTTGAGCCCCAATGGATCCCAAGCCTAAGTGTGGACAAAAATTTTAAAAATATTTTAAACAATTTATTCAACACTTACGAACAATAATAATGTATCTAGTTATGATTAAAATAACATAAAGATATCATTTTTTAGAAATCCCCCCCTCACACAGCGGGCTGTTGTAAATGTAAACAATGAGTGTAAAAACACTAAAATAAGACTCCAGGCACCCAGGCCCGAAATCAGTTACCCAAAATACACTATCTGATGCAAAACAGAGACTTCCAGGGAAGAAACTGCAGAACATCAGATGGTAGATGCAGAACACAACGCCTAACCACCCGTAGGTGAAGACGTAAACATGGGGAAAGAACAGAATTCATTCTGTTATTCAGCTAAAACTCCCAAGAAATTTTAGTAATAATAATTACAGAAACTATGCCAAAAGCATGGGAGAATAGCAAGGGGGAACTTAAAGGACAGGGAGAGAGGAAAACTCTTAAAAAACAGTGTAACTAAATAATCAGAATGACAACAAAATGGCTGCTGCCTTGAAAATAGGTAACTTAACATAATTTCATTAAAAAATTTTAAGTTACAGCCCTGATAATATTCTGTCACACATTCTTTTCCTCTCCTCCTTCTCTATCCTCCTTAGAATCACCATTTCACTAATATTTATGTGTCTGGCATCATTTAAACTGAGATTTATAAGCACAAAGATCAGTCAGATGTTAACTGATGAAGGGCCAAACTTAGAATGATTAATGGCGCCAATTTCGGAACGTCCTTGACACTGCGCATGCGCAGTAGGGGCGAAGTGTGGAGGGCCTTTCAGGACATGTTTTCTTTAGTTTTAGATGCAAATTTTGGGAATTGGGGGGCAAAATTTGTGTTTGGCCCTATATTTTAAGAGTTAGCACCAGCTATGTCTGGGTCATTGGTACAGTATAAAAATATCCAATTACTCAATCACTTCATAAAGGATATCTCCTACGGGAGAATAGGAGAGAAAGGAATTATATATGTCTTTCTCATTTGCGAGAAACGAGTATTACATAATATATAATTCTCCATTTAATGCCAGCATAACCCATTATGCTAATTCGGTGAAGGGAAGCCAATATATAAAGACAGTCCAGAGAATAAGACTGTTTATACTCATTTAAAAGTGTCCGAGGATTGTATATTAACGCCTGTTTGACACCTGAGCTACACATTATAACAATTTCAGTGCCGACTCGGAGCTACTTACACCAGAGGAGGTCTTCCCTTGCTTTTCACTATAAAGCCAGATGATCATAAGGGAAAAAAACGTCCCCTTGTTCTGAGGCATGAGACCGAAGAATGAAGAGGGCAGCGGAACAGCGTCACTGCTGGAACGGGCTGCCTAAATAACTATACATGTAATCAATTTAGTGGACAAAATTCTGAGCAACAGAAAGAGGACCTAAACATCTAAGGTCACCGGAGATGGTCTCTAAATTTCTAAGGTAAAACTTTGTAAATGTAGACGGCTGTGTCCAGTACGCAGCCTTCATGAGATCAGTAATGGCTATACTGTTAGAATAAGCCCAGGAATAGGACAGCACTCTAACTTCATGCGCTGATATCTTATTTAAAGCTGATCTGAAAAAAGATTTTCATGGGCAAAGCGTATTGCCAACTGAATCCATCTAGCAACAGAATGAACAGAAATATCTCTTCTGTTAGGAATTAAAGAAAGAAAGAAGCGTTTCCTTCCTTTTCTTATAAACTCTGATCGGCGTTTATATATGTGCACAGCCCTGACTGGACACAGCAGAGGTCTATGGTTATCCGTAGATGGCAGAGCCTTAATGGTAATAGGCTCAGGCCGTTTATCTGGAGCCTGATTCTTAGCCAAAAATCCCACTTTTGTAGTTAAAGTAGTGGTATTACCCACACTAAGGTAGTGAGATTCGTCAACAGATAAAGCATGAAGTTCACTAACTCTACTAGCAGATGCAAAGGCTAAGAGAAATGCCATTTAATAGGTCAAGAATTTGAACTCTACAACGTCCAACGGCTCAAATGGAGCTTCTTTAAGCTTCAACAGAACCCAAGCCAAATTCCACTTAGGAATTAATCTGAGCGTTCTAGGTCTATTGATAGAAAAAAAAAAGTTTAGATAATGAAGCATTAGATCCAATTGCCAAGTTATCATGATGAGTGTAAGTGTCTGATAACATAGACCTATAGCCCTTAATAGTGACGGGCTGCAGTTTGAGATCGTCAAACAAGTAGACCAGCAATACCCGGTATGGACGGATCGTATAGTCTATCGACTGATCCTTACACCAACAGAAGAAAACCTTCCACTTCGCTGCATAATTCAACGAAGAGGAGGACCTCCCAGGGCTTGATTTAATCTGAAAATTTTGAATAGCAATTTACTATTCACCCTGGAAAATTGATTAGCAGTTGATCCAAAAGCACTTGAAACTAATAAATCTTGAATAGCAAAATTCAGAAATTGGAGAGCAAAGTGCTATGCTAATCCAGTTAAATCGAGCCCTGCCTCCTGCAGTTAGAAATTGTGTCTACTGCTCGTCCTGTAAAAAGAAGGAGCGCACAATGGAAATACGTGAAGGTTGAGACCTTCCGGGTTGTGATGCAGTGTGCGTGACTTCCCCTGATAAAGAAGGTCCTCTCGCGGAGGAAGCTTCTGGGAATGTCCCATAACAGACACCTGAGAAGATTGATCCACGGTTTCTGTGATGATGGAGGTGCTACTAGAAGAATTTTGCAATCAGACTGTTTGATCTTTAACAGAATCTGCTGAATCAACGGAGTTGGAGGATATGCATATCCTATCATTCCGTCCCATGAAACTGACAGAGCGTCTACTGCGTACGCTCGATGGTCTGGACATGGCGACATGTACGTCTGTAACTGATTGTTCAGATCCATCGTAAACAGATCTATCATGGGTCGATCCCACTGGTAGCAAATCTGTTGAATACATGCTTGTTGAGTGTCCACTCCGATGGCAACAGGCGACCTTTCAGAGATAGTGAGTCTGCTATTATGTTCAGACGACCCGGTATATGACAGACAGAGAGATGAACATGATTATTCATGACATACAGGAGAATTTTTTCCGTTAGTTCGCATAACAGAATCGAATGAGTGCCACCCTGGTTTCTGACATATGCTCTGGCTCGTGCAAGTTTCTCATAACATTTGGCCCCAAATGTCTGTTAGGTTGGAGAGGGGGGCCTCTCTCCAGTCTATAGACCTCGCCGAGTAAAAGAAACTTGTTGACTTCCTCCCTATTACCTCCCTATTTCTGTCATCACTGGGTGAGCTATTTATATTAAAGTGCTCACTCTACCCAATCCACTTCTTAGACCGCAAGGGTTTTACCCGGCGTTACGGCACCTGCGGACGGAGTACCGTTTCACCAGTCGTGCTAGCTGCTTGCAAGAGATTAAAAACCTTAACAAAAGGAGGTCCTAACTCTTGCAATCATGAGCTCCATATGCTCCATGGAGCGCGACGACGGTAGCACACTTGGATGGGTGTCAGAATATCATCACCATGTTCCTCTGAAATAGAAACTGACAAAATGAATTATAACGCGGTGAGAGGCCTGCCCTCAGAGCCTCACCGCCAACAACATACTGCGACACCCGTCTCCAACATTAGTCATTCCAGTGAACACAAGAATGACAAGAGTCCGCAGGAGTGGATCAACTAAAGTCGATATCAGACCTCCAAACACCACAACAAAATATATATAATTAAGATACATGAATAATAGCAATCAAAAATCAATTCAAAATATTTTTGGGAAAAAAAAAAAAAAATGGGAAAAAACGCCTAAGTTCCCAAAGGGAACATTAAGAGCCCAAAGGCATCCCGAAAGAGCCTAAGTGTGGACAAAATTCAAATTTTTTGAGCTACACTACCGGAATAATAATAATCCATGTATCGTACAGTAATTCTACAGTAATAGAATATAAAAAAACTACCTATATATGAGGATGTTGTCAATGTAAACAACGTCAATGTAAACAAGACATCAGGCACACAAAAAGGCCCAAAGTCCTAAAACAATTTAATGCTACCAGATGCAAAGCTAGATCTTCATACAAAGAAGAAACGATACATCAGATAGAAGATGCAAGACTAAACGACCTAACACCCCTATGGTGAGGACATAACTATGGGGAAGAAACAGAATAATATTCTGTAATAAATGTTAAAGTCCCAAGAAATTTAATAAAAAATTTCAATAAAAATTAGCCAAAAAGCTTAAGAGTTTAACAGGAACGGTTCATGGAAGGATAGGGAAGGAATACTTAACAAACAGTGGAATAATCATTAACAAAAATGATGACGTCAGGCGATGGCCCGAAATTGGGAAACATTAAATAATTTTATAATTATTATAAGTTACAGCCCTGAACGTCAAAAACCACTGTTGAACACTTCCATCATCCAATAACAGCCTTGGATCCACCAATTCTTGCATAGATTTGTGTCTGGCATCCTCAAAAAAGGACATTTTAAAGCACAGATGTCATTTCATTGTTGATGACTTTAGGGACAAACAAAGAATGATGTTAGCGCTAATTTCGGTCACTTCCTGGTGACTGCATATGCGTGGAGAGTAACAGTATGGAGGAACAGATAGGACTTTTAATTTTCGGTTTTGCAAGCAAATTTTGGGGATTGAGGGGTTCAAAATTTGTGTTTGGCCCTTGATAACTTTGAGTTAGCACCAGCTAAGTCTGGGCCATTGGGTTATAGTATAAAAATAATACCCGATGATAAAACTGATATCAATTTCTTTGGACCATTCCATTCTGTTGGTCCTGAGGAAGCTTCACACCAAACAAGAATTCTCAGTGCCATGTAATTTTGGAGATATGGGTGTTTTAAATTTGTTCTCTTTTTAGCTCCTGTGGTTCCCATGGGGTGACAGGAAATTTTTTTTTGCATAAATTAAGTACTTATGACCCAATAAGTCCTCATATCAAATTTGGTTCACATCAGCCTCTCGCTTTTGGAAAATGATAAATTTCAAGTAATTTGTATATTTTTTATACTTACCAATGACCCAGACTAGCTGGTGCAAACTCGATATTATCAAGGGCTAAACACAAATTTTGAACCCCCCCCCCCAATCCCCCAAATTTGCATACAATACCGAAAATTAAAAGTCCTATCTGGCCTCCATACTTTTACCATCTGCGTCAGGAAGAGACCGGAATTGGTGCCAACATCATTCTTTGTAGATGAACGTACTAATAATAACTCAGCAGGGAGGTATGAGTGCCCACTCATGGGAGGGCCGTCCCAGTCTGGGCCATTGGTAAGTATAAAAAATATACAAATTACTTTAAATTTATCATATTTTTATACTAATAACCAATGGCCCAGACAAGCTGAATCATAAGAAGGCAGAGGGCCTAGGACTTAAGAATTCTCAGACCAAATATAGGTCCTAAGCCTGCATTCCAAGGTGAAAGAAAATTAAATTTAAAAGGAATTACATGTATGTCTCTCTATACAATAATAGAGAAGACATATCATAAATAAGGAGCGATATTGAAGTAATTCCATAATCTTAGCATGAAAGATTATGCTAATTGGGTGTAATGAGCCCCCAATTTTTAAGGCTAATCCGGACTAAGCCCCTTAAATTAGGATGGCGTATTCAAGAGTGAGAAACTAACCCCCACAAACATACGCCATATATAAATAACAAACAAGCTGTATCTGGGATCCGTAATAATTTACAGGCAAAACAGCTTCACTCATAGTTACCCACCTCTTTTTTTTTGAAGGAATCTTCTTCAAAACAAAGAGGGGTGTGCTCTGGAATCAGTGAAAAGTGGTACCAACTATCATTCTGACATGGGAATAAGCCCAGGGGGTGCGTGCATTAAAAGGGGGAAAAATATATGGGTGGGCTTATTCTCGAGAGAAGCGACCTGCAGAATTCAGACTCAAAGTTGACATGAAGTTAGTAGACCCATGGACATCAGATTCAGCTTGTTTACCCGGTACAGTTGAATGGTTGTATTTTTAAAACAGTAAAATAAATATATCTGCAGTAAAAAAAAACCTAATTCTTGTGTGAATATCCTGTTTTGATGATTTAGATGTAAACACGGTGAATGAAAGTTGACTGTCTGACTGTCCCAGATTTTTTTTGGCTATTTTTAGCAGTAAATAACAAAACATTTTTTTATCCATTATTTTTGTTAAAATCAATAATTTTAGTAAATTTTATTGTTACCCTAATAAATATAATAGGGGGTGGATTATTTCATCAAAAACAATACAGAATTCGGGAATTATCAAGAGGATGTGAAGGTCGAAATCGGAGTTAACTTATGCAGAAAGCTGGCAATGGCCATCATTGCACTCTTCAGTCTGTTGTGCCAGTTTGGTGTTCATTCGCGCATATTTATTCATGCATTAAAAATGTAGGATTGACATGTCCAACGGAGAAAATATTAAAAGAAAGACGCCTTCCCCTAATGCCAGGAACAGCATGCAAGACATATTTTTATTCAATTGAAGCGAGCCAACAGTCTTGTTTACAAATTGTGTCAATCATGTGTACCGGCTTCAGAATCCAAAGTCAGAAACTAAGGCTATCGTGGCAATCCCGGTAATTAACCGTGCAGTCGGAATACGTAGATAGGTCGAAAACTGGTGATATAATGTGTACAACCATACATTTGTCCAATTTAATCCCAATGGAAACTATCTGAAGGGAAAACACGTTTCTGAGGCAACAAACGGGCAACCCCGTTCAGGTGTACAATTAATTCCAATAATAACACTCTAACTGAACGTGCGAATATACGAGAATGACAGAGTTGGGGTATTCGTATTCAGTATTCATATTCAGTCATATTCGAATACAGTTTATCAAGTATTCACATGTATTCAGTATTCACTGAATGTTATGAATACATGTATTCGTATTCGTATTCAAATACATTAAAATTTGAGCTGTATTCATTAATACATTTTGAATACTTTCTATATTTTGGAATTAAAGAACCATTCTCAGAATGTGTACTGTATCTCAAGGAAACCTGGATTTAGAACATGGAACGAGCTATGATTAACAGACTCGTCACGGACCGTCCCAGAAATAATCAATTGTTTCCTAGGTCTGTAACAACCAATGACTGTTCGGAGAAAGATTGTACTACTCCAAATAATGATGCCAAGAATTGAGAACGTATGCATAGGTGGCCTATTAGCAGTTCCATAAATGATCCAAATAGCCCCAAAATTCTCATGAGCTCTATAAGCAGAGCAAGAATTTATATAATCTGTACAATAATGCATCTGCCTAATAAATACACATATTATGCACGCGAGCAATGAAATCCCGCATGTACTCACCTGAATACAGCCTGTATCCATGGTATGATAGAGTGATACAAGTATAACCAGGAAACTGAATGAATAATACAACGTTAACTGAGTAATAAACTCATACGACGTAAGAAAAGGCCTGACCGCTCCGAGTGAAACTTTTCAGAGTGCACAAAGTGCCACATTGGAGAATGTCGCCCAGATAACCATCAGCCACACAGGTACATGAAGGCTAGCAATTTTATTGATAAGGAATCATATGCTTGTATATGACTCATAAACGAACAACCACAGGAAACAAGCCAACTAAATAGTGGATGTGCCCATGAGGTCGCTGTTAGAACACACAACCCAGCCACAATCGAGGAGCCATGAAAGGCATGCATATACTTAAATGCATATGAGGCTTACGGGAAGAAAACTACGTCCTGCCCTGTAATCGTCTCTTAACACACTCTGTAAGAGAGGGTGGGGGGGGTGGGGGAGGGGTCAACAAATAATTCCTATCGAACCCTCCTAACCTATATTACTTGAATCGCTCTTGTGTTAGTTATCAAATAGTATAGGAACCACAGGGCACCCTCACGTCTGACCAACTCCAAAATGCCACGAAGGATGGAGAGGGACGTGATGAACAAATGATACACCATATAGACATAATCATACTAGGTAAATATGGCGTCATCAATAGAGCTTATAGCCTCACATAACTAACACCAAACCATACCAGTAGGAAGAGAATAACCTCCTCTAACATATGGTATCATGTTCGATAGGACAACAAACTCAGCCTAGCTAAAGCAGCTAAAGGTCTTCCTATACGTGAAGACAATAAAAGGCTGATAATTGCGAACTTAGAAGCTCACTAAGGAGACTTACAATGCTAGCCGTAGCTTAGAAGTCTTCCTCTCTGTGAAGACAGATATCTCGGTGTAACTAGTGACCTTAAAAGCTCACTAAACGGAGACTTACAACCATCGTCGTGCAATGTAGGGAAAGACGAGCCGCGATTCTAACAGTCGTAATTCCCAAAGAGACAGCAATCTCAAGGTAGCTATGCAATAATGAGTCTTCGTCTACGTGAAGACATATCTGTGTCACAAGTGGCCTTTGAAAGCTCACTAAATGGAGACTTACAACACTAGCCGCTAATTATAAGAAAAGACCGCTGTAACAGTACATAAGGCTACTATGGCATCCACAATGGCATTAAATGTCTTGACGCCAAGGAATACAACACCGAGAGGGAAAAGATGTACTTATTCCCTCTAACAGCTCTATTCCAAACAAGACAGCTGTCTCAGCCTATCTATGATCTATCCATCCGGCTTCGGGACAAGAAACAGGAGACTTGAAAAAACCTGGAGAATATTTCGACGACCTCTATTGCTTTTCTTCAATAGGAGAGCCTGTACCTCCACAAGGAGAGACTCTCTTGGAAGAATTCTCCAGAAGATTTGTCCAACACATACTTCTTGTAAGTGGAGCTTTGCTCGGACTGATAGCCGCAGGCCTGCGGAGACTACATTCTCATCCACTGATCTTCTGCAAGTTTCATCCACTTTTTGCGAGGTTGATAACCTTCCGCTAAGTGGAAAGCAACAGAAGTCTATTCTCGACAACCTCTATTGCTTCCTTCAATAAGAGAGCCTGTACCTCCACTACGAAAGACTCTCGTTTGAAAGGATTCACAGGAAGATTCCCTTTAGTTGATTTTGAATTGGAACGGCCTAGCTTACCCCAGTCTGCTGAAGCGTGTTGTTGAGATGCAGACTTCAGTGGCATTGCACTGGAAGCTTTCTTTGTAGCCTGATCATAGACTAACGAAATCTTGTCGATAAATAGAGTATATCTGGAGACCGGAGCGACGCGGAGAGAGCTTTTCACCTTGCCATCTATAAGTGATGACGACGCAAGGGCAGCATCACATCTGATCAACTCCAAATTTGCCACTGTCAGGACGGCTTTGTACGTGGCATACATGACTGCCCTAGAAAGAACTCTAAGCGAGGAACAAACAGCCTAAAATTCCTTTCCATTAAGACGTTGCGCCATAGCTCTGGTGAGGTGATCTGCATAGGAGATCGCATCCAGATTCGCTCTACTGGATGAAATAGCACATTCTATCACTTTCGAGCGTATATTGAATGATGCAGGTAGGGACATATCTAAATCCCCGGCCTGCTCATCTAAATGCAGAGGAGTTCTCTGGACATCTCCAACCATTTTAAATGAACGTGGTCCAAGGAACGGTATATTTATTGAAGATGTCGATAAGAAACCACCTTCCTCTTAGCACTAGAGGGGTTGAATATGGCGTCGTTAACATGGCCGAAGGCCTCTGAACCTGTCAAGACTGTTTTGGGAAGGAAAGAACATCCTGTTTCCTTCACACGAAATCTGCGTCCAGAGACGACAGTGGTTTCTCCCTAGTAGTCGCAGCTTGCTGATCAGGTGGAACAAGGTCAGGACAGTATTGATGAATAAAAATTCATCGCTACCATATGCTGTTCTGAAAGGGAAGGGTAATCCACTTCCTTGTCCCTTTCACCATCTGACCGATTCAGCTGTGATGTTCGGTCCATCGCATCTGCATGTGCAGATGACTGGACTGACCTAGTACCATCTGACAGCTCACCACCGGAGTCTGTGGAAGGTTGCTCTTGCACTTGCTGGGATGCTGCGATTAGCTGTGCAAACTGTGACAGCAAGTCCGTTAAAGAGGCTTGAGGAGCAGTGGTCTTCTGTTTTTTTGCCGCTTGCTGCTCCTGGGACTATGATCTGGAGATAAATCTCCTCTCCGAATGGTCCGACTTCACAGGTGAAGATTGGCTCTGTCTTTGCGCAGCTGGCTGGATATCCGAAGTCAGGTAGCTAGCATGCAGTCGTGTGTGCTTATGTAACATAGCAGAGGAAGCCATGACTGTAGCTGACCCCGGCTGCAGTCAAGACGGAGCGTTCCGAGTGGCAGGTGTGGACGTATGCTCCGGCTCGTGCAAGTTTCTCAAAACAACATTTTACCCCAAATGTTGTTGGGTTAGAGAGGGGCCTCTCCCACTCGCGGTCTTGTTAGACCTCGTCGAGCATCACTAAAAGAAACTTGCTGACTTCCTCCCTATTTCCGTCGTCACTGGGTGAGCTTTTGTTTTTAAGGTACTCGCTCTTCCCAAATCTACAATTCCTTCGACTGCAACGGATACACCCGGTGTTACGTCTCCACTTCACCGGTTGAGCTAGCTGCTTGCAAGGGATTAAGAACACCAACTAGAGGCCTTATTCCTTGCTTAATATTCATGAGCACCTTTGCAGCTAGCTCTGTTTGCTCATCAGAGCACGACGACGGTAGCACACTTTGGATGGGTGTCACAATACCATCACAATGTTCTTGTTCCTCTGAAAAAGAAACTGATAAACTCAAATTATCTTGTGGTGAGAGTTCTGGCATAAGAATCTCACCGCCAACAACGTACCGCGAACCCCCGTCTCCAACGTTTGTCATCCCAATGTACACATGTAGGACAAGAATCTGCAGGCATGCATTGACTACAGGCAAGGCAACAAGCAAGTAAATCCGTGGTTGACTACCTAGCCTTCCTTTTAGAGAAGAAAGCTTTCATAATTACAATCAAAATACAAAGTCGATAGGACTCCTACAAACTCCACAATAAATATATGATAAAGATACATGAATAATAGCAATCAAAATTAAATTTGAAAAATTAAATCAAAACTTTTTCGAAAAAATTTTGAAAAAATGCCAAAGTTCCGCAGGGGAACATGATGAGCCTAAGGGCATCCCAATAGAGCCTAAATGTGGACAAAATCCAAATTTTTTGAGCTACACTACCGGAATCATAATCCATGTATCCTACAGCAATCCTACAGTAATATAAAATTAAATACTACATATATTTGAGGACGATGCAAATATAAACTAGAGGTACTGTGAGCAAGCTCACAAAGTGATACCCCCCGCGTCTCAGTTGTAGCCTTTAATTACATTAATTTGTATTAAGGTAATGGAGTCACAACCACATGATGAGGCAATTGAAATGTATAAGTTAGATTATCTCCCCTTGGAAATGTTAGAACGGAATTATATTGCTTCATGCGTATCTTCATATGAAGTTCTTCCATTATGTAAAGTTTCATGAAAATTCATTGAACGGTTCAGGAGGAGTTGCGCTTACGAGGACACAACCATATAATGTAGCAATTGAAATGTATAAGTTAGATTATCTCCCCTTGGAAATGTCAGAATGGAATTATATTGCTTCATGCACATCTTCATATGGAGTTCTTCCATTGTGTAAAGTTTCATGAAAATTCTTCAAACGGTTTAGGAGGAGTTGTGCTTATAAGGATGGACAGACGGACAGATGGACGAACGGATGGATGGACAGATGGTCGGACAGGGTGATTCCTATATACCCCCCCAAACTTTGTTTGCTGGGGGTATAACAATGTCAAAGGAAATGAAAGTGTCAATGACACTGTAGCTCAACTTGTGTAAGACATGTACATGTATAGTATGTGACACAGCAATGACACACATCTGGGTAATGACCTGATAACAAAGGTATATGTAAAGTATTGTAAAGGTCTGTACATAAATACTGACCATAGCCTGTAACAAATGTACAGGTCAAGTATTGTAAAGGTGGGTGACAGTTAGATGCTAAACCAGAAAAGAAATCTCCATGGGGTTAATGTTACAATGGGATCCTTGTATGGTGCATCATAAGCCAAATGTTAGCAATTGTTTTGGCCTGTTTGATTCAAACCCTTCTACGGTTGATTCCTACTAATTAATAAATATTTGTCCAGTCCTTCTTAAAATATAGGTATTTGAATTTTATATCTTTAGCTCATAGGGTTCCCATGGGTGAGGAGGTTTTATTTTTCTCATTGGAAACAGAAAACTGGGTTGTGCTGATAATGTTTACCCTCCCCAAACAACACCAAAATATTAACACAGCCGAGCCCAAAAGCACTTGTTACCGTCCCTTGATAACAAACGTAGTCCTAGAAGTTCTGTACAAAAAACTGATTGCACCTAATTTTGGTATAAAATGGCTGCCGGCAGCCATCTTGAATTTCAAAAACACTCGTCTCAAGGGGATAACAAAGGTACCCAAGAGGTTTTGTAAAGATCGGTTCACAAATACAGCTCTAGCCCAAGCTGTATACTGACATGAGCACTTGCTGTGTAAAAGTAGTGCTGAATAAATCAAAGTTCATTTAATTTGCATAATTTCTGCATGAGAAAAAAACCTGTGTTATATGTAATGTATAAACATTCATACAAAGATTTATTCAAATCAGAACGTTCATACAGAAGTTCTGTACAAAAAGTTGATTGCACTAATTTCTGTACAAAATAGATGCAGATGGCCATCTTGAACTTTGGACTGCACCCCAAAACACTCGTTCTCACCCCAAGGTGATAACAAAGGTACCCAAGAAGTTTCGTAAAGATTGGTTCATAAATACGGCCTCTTGTCCATGTCGTATAGAAGTTCTGTACAAAAAACTGATTGTACTTAATTTCAGTACAAAATGGCCACCGTCAGCCATCTTGAGTTTTGGACCACACCCATAAATACTTGTTCTCATCCCAAGGTGATAACAAAGGTACCCAAGAAGTTTTGTGAAGATCGGTTCATAAATACAGCCCCTAGCCTGAGCCGTATTGACATGTGCACTTACTGTGCATAAGTAGCACTGAATAAATCAAAGTTCATCTAATTTGCATTATTTCAGCACAAGAAAAAAACCTGTATTATATGTGATGTATTCCATGTTACTAAACATTCATACCAAAATTTATTCAAATCAGAACTTTCATACAGAAGTTCTGTACAAAAAACTGATTGCACTAATTTCGGTACAAAATGGCTACTGGTGGCCATCTTGAATTTTGGACCGCACCCAAAAACACTCGTTCCTGTCCCATGGTGATAACAAAGGTACCCATGAAGTTTCATAAAGATCGGTTCATAAATACGGCCTCTAACCCATGCCGTATTGAATTGTTGACGTCGGACAGATGGACAGACTAATGACGGGCCATGGCATAACCTCAAATTTGATTACGTCAAAGTTAAGCTAAAAACCGGAAATAAGACATCAGGCACACAAAAAGGCCCAAAGTCAGTAACCAATTTAAATGCTACCAGATGCAAAGCCAGATCTTCATACGAAAGAAAAAACGATACATCAGATAGAAGATTCAAGACCAAAAACGACCTAACACCCTTAGGGTGAGGACTTAGCCATGGGGATAAACAGAATAAACATTCTATAAAACACATTAAACTCCCAAGAAATTTAATAAAAAAATTCAATAAAAAATCTTAAGAGTTTAACAGGAAGGGTTCATGGAAGGATAGGGAAGGAACACTTAACGTAACAAACGGTGGAATAATGATGACGTCAGGCTTATGTCCCGAAAATGGGACACATGAAATAATTTTTATAATTATTATAAAGTTACAGTCTTGAACATTTGAAACCACCGTTGTTCACTTCCATCATCCATTAACAGCCTTGGATCCACCAATTCTTGCATTGATTTGTGTCTGGCATCCTCAAAAAAGGAGATTTTGAAGCACAGTTGTCAGATCATTGTTACTGACTTTAGGGTCAAACAAAGAATGATGTTGATGCCAATTCCGGTCTCTACCTGGCTACTGTGCATGCGCAGATGGTAAAAGTATGGAGGGCCAGATAGGACTTTTAATTTTTGGTATTGCATGCAAATTTTGGGGATTGGGCGGTTCAAAATTTGTGTTGGGCCCTTGATAATATCGAGTTTGCATCAGCTAGTTTGGGCCATTGGTTATTAGTATAAAAATATAGAAATTTTGGGTGGGGCGAAAATTCTTGTCCCTCCCATAACGATAGCAAATATAGCCCCTCGAACTTCTCTTGAAAAAATCTGAGTCTACACCTCAAAAGGAAGCTGCACACCAAATATCAAGTCTCTACTACTGCTGGTTTATGAGAAGATTTTTTAAGATTTAAGCACACTTTTGGGGCCTGGCCCTACCAACGGGCAGGGCTACTTGATTTGAACAAAATCAAAATGCGATGTCATAACAAACAATTATCTCAAATTTTACTAAAATCGGTTCAGTAGTTTTGGAGAAGAAGATGCAAACACCATGTTCATGGACAACGGGCGGACGATGGACAGTGAGTGATCACTATAGCTCACCTGACTGAAAGTAAGTCGAGCTAAAAAGGTTACCATCGTTGGTGTAAAGCTTAAGGCTGAGTTGATAAACCCAGAATATTACAGCTATTTAATAAACCCTTTACCTGACGAATCTGCCGTATCTGCCCACATAATATACAAATTCTGCAAATGAAAAAATTTCAACAAACCCATATAATGTGACCTCACAGCAGAACAAGCTTGAGGAGCTTGTTTCAATTTTTAACAAATATTTGAAATAATAAATTTTCATATTGTGTGCACTAGGTAAAAGGTTTATGAGTTTCATTCATTAGGCTGATATGTTGTGGGGGTGATGCACTAGTGGAAAGAGCTCTAGGGGCCCTTTCCACCAGTGTATAACAGCACAGCAATTCTTCACCATGATTCTATCATCCTCATAATCATGGGTTTTGGAGAATTACTGACTACAAAGGGCAATTTTATGAAACTTTTTCACTATTGTTTGATGCAGAGTATTTCATACTAACCAGTTAATTTAGCCGTTTTATGTTCTTTGACTTCCTCTTCAGAAGGAAGAATATACTTTGCCTTATTCAATAATTCATGAAACATTGATATGACATTAAATTCTGCTATGTCTGATGCTGTCTGAAATGAAAATCAAAAATTATAATTTAAACCATAGAACAGTTTGATGAGCCGGAGAAAATTTGCAGAACAGTTATTTACACTCATCAGTGAAATATAGAATAAACGATTAGTGTTTAAAAGTAAAAATTTTATTCTACGTGTAGGATCAAGAATGAAACCAACAAGCCTCTAGCAAGTCGGTTTCATTCTTAATTCTACGAGTAGAATAATTTTTTTACTTGAAAACACTATATGTTTATTTTGTTTATCCCATAAATCTTTTACAGTGATGTTGCAGAGAAATTGTGCTGTTACTTGTTACAAAACACAGCGAGAAGTGAGGAGCACATTGGTCCAATTCGATCGACCAGCAAAATTGTCAAAAATAAACAAGGCGCAGTAATACATATCTGTCTAAAAATAATTCCCTTACAAACGTGAGTTAAACTTGCAAAAATACTTTATTAAATGAACAGTGTGTGGTGTTTTCGACCGGCATTGTGTAATACTTTCAAAATGGTTTAAAGAAAACAACAACTGAACTATTAATTATGCTACATGAATGAGGTAGAGTCTGTTTCTACTACAGGAATAAATTCTTTCAGTGTAAAACCTGCAGGAAAAATTTATCACCCTACTAGGTGAATAAAGCAAAAATTTATCCAAAGCTTTTATTGTTCGATTAAATGGCCATTTATGAGATAAGTATTATTTAACCCTTTACCCAACGAATCGCCCATATCCACCCACGTAATATGCAAATTCAGCAGTTGAAAAAATATTATTTTTCAAAACATTTCAACAAAACCATATCATGTGACCCCTCGTTGGAACGAGCTCGTCGAGCACGTTCCAACGAGGGGTCACATGATATGGTTTTGTTGAAATTTTTTGAAAAATTTTAAAAAATGATATTTAAAATAATAAATTTTGATATCGTCTGCGTTGGGTAAAGGGTTAAATCTGTAATAACTGATAGAAGGCTACTTTAACATTGGTAGGCAGAAATGGTTCATCAACAAATGTTTTGTGATATCCAAATGAACAAAATAGTGTTTGATTTTGAGTGAATATGAAGCAAGTCCAAAAGAATGTAAAGCCTTCATTGGATCATGACATTTAACACTTAATAGTATACTCCCATGGTTCTATCCATCCTTTTGAGGAAAGGGTCCAAAGCCCTTTCCACTGTTAAAACTTGTATTGTAAAGGTCTGAATTGGGAATTTTTCCCAACACCTATAAGCCTGAAATTGAGTAGACTTACTTCCGACATTGTATGGAGAAGTGCTCAGCCAATTTTCTTTTGAGTAATAGTGAGCAGCAAAAGTTGTATAAGGCTATTAAAAAAAATAATTCTTGCTTTTCAGGCACCTCCCTCATCATAGAAAATCTGCCTCATCACTTTTTTTCACCTGGAAATCTCTTCTATGACACTATTTTGCATTTGTAGGAGAACTATTTAACCAACTATACCTTGTTTGACAGAGCTTTGTCAAACAAGACACAGTTGGTGGAATTTTCAACTGCATTATGTGAAATTTTCACTGCTGAAAACATTGGTTTGCCACATAACAGTGTAAGTAGTTAAATTTCTGATTCCAATTATTTTCAGAACTGTGTTGTGAATGAATAAAGGAAGAAAAAAGCCTCCCTCTCTCACCATAAAATTGAGGAAAAATTGCCTGAGAATCAAGAAATGTTTTTTACAGGCCTAACCTAAACACTTGTTTCCTGTCAAGTGTTGTTTGCCTGACAGACAGATGTCTGTAAAGGATAATACATGAGACTCAGGGTATATCGACCAGATTGGGTCAAAGGGAAAACCCTTGACCATTATATAGCTGAATATCATGGGTCGAGTGTATTATCTGACTTGAAACCCACTTTACATTATTAAATTTTTGTTTAAATTTGAATAAAATGCAATATTTGTATTACTTTGGGGAGAATAAAAATTGAAAATGTGAACAGTTTTGATTGGTGAGTTATCGTTCGGGATAACTCAATAAAGACAACAGCCTGCTGTGCACAGATGTTTCGGTAGAAACTCATGGAAAAAACCTGGTCAGGCCAGACTAAATGTTTGTATTAAATGAAAACAGTAACTTGTATTGTTTAAAAAAATGCCTGGCAATTCTTTTAAGAATACCTGGTCATTCTTAAAAATAATGCACACTTAATGTTGATAGCAGTAATTCTTTCAGATAACAGCGAAGGTTGAACAAAGGGAGTTGTCTGTAGTGGGTTTTAACCCTTTACCCAACGAATCGCTCGCATCCGTCCCCGTAATATGCAAATACAGCTGCTGAAAAAATATTATTTTTCGAAAAATATCAACAAAATCATATCATGTGACCCCTCTTTGGAAGGAGCTCCTCGAGCTTGTTCCAAAGAGGGGTCACATGATATGGTTTTGTTGAAATTTAAAAAAAAAAATTTAAAAAATGATATTTAAAATAATGAATTTTGAAATCGTCTGCGTTAGGTAAAGGGTTAACCTGACTAGAAACAACTGTAAAGTCATAAGTGTTCAAAATTTGGATGTTTAATGTGTATATTTGTACATCTCATTCACTAGAATGAGATGACCAAGCACCTTCTGAGACAGGAGATAGCTGGAAGAAAAGAAACAAATTTCAATAAATTTTGATGCTTGTTTTTTAAAAACTGTGGTTTTGTTTGAAGAAGACACATGAAATTAAGAGTTAAAGAAACATAAAAACTCAGAAAAGTGATGTTTTTAACTCAGAGACATTATTGTGCAGTTAAAAAAAGCTTACAATTGGCAATCACCATGTGAATAAACCTATTTTATTCTACTCAGAACATGAACAGAGAAATAGCATTACCTTTGCATATATTCTATTGTTCTTTTTGAAGAATGATCTCTCTTCACATTCTATTCCAAATGAAATGAATGGGCTGACCAAGATATCACCCCAGTATCCTCGTTTTGCTAGTTTTTCTCCATCCTATAAAACATTAATACAAGAATAAAATTATAAGAAATGAAATCATTTCATAATTTATTTATTTAAGGCCTAAAAAAGTTAAAATTCTGGTTCTCAGTCCCTCCCACAAGGTCATTTTGGCTGCCGCATGCTCTCTCTTTATAACCAATGCAAACTTAAAAAAATAAAAATTAAATGATTTATGTATGATATTTTACCTGAGTTAATAAAATAATAAATTTGTCCCTTGAATGAAACGAGGCTTTGCAATGCTTTAGCATTGCAAACCCTTCTTGCACTCAAGGGATGAAATGCATCCCCACCCATGCTATTCTGTAGATTATGAGGCCTAAAACGTAAAACAAACCAAGAATATGAACTTTTGATGGCAAAGAAATAATTACAAAAATAAACAAGAGGCCCCAAGGGGCCTGAGGGTGCTCACCTGACATGGTAGCCTAAATATCAACCCAGAGATTTGATTTCAACAAGTTGCATCTGCTCCTCCTAAGAAAAGCTTATACCAAATATCCAAAGATTCTGACCAGTGGATCTAAAAAAAAAGATTTTTAAAGAATATTCCTCATATTGAACTAAGTTATAATTCGGGCTCCCACAGGGAGCCCATATATGAACCCAGGGATTTGGCTTTAACAAACCTGAATCTCACCCCCCTAAGGATGCTGCACACCAAATATCAAAACATTCTGACTGCTGAATCTAAAGAAGAAGATTTTTAAAGAAAATTCTTCATTTTGAACTAAGTTATCATTCGGGCTACCACAGTGAGCTCAGATATGAACCCAGGGACTTGGCTTGGACAAACTTGAATCTCACCCCCTAAGCATGGTGCATACCCAATATCAAAAGATTCTGACTGCTGGATCTTTTTTTAAGAAATTTGCCTGAAATGCACTAAGTTCAAAATCGGGCTCCTATACTGAGCCCAAATATGAACCGGGAGGGGGGGGGGGGGGGGGGGGGGGGCAATTTGAACAAACTTGAATCAGATCCACCCACAATGTTGCATATCAAATATCAAAAGATTCTGCCTGCCGAATCTGGAGAAGATTTTTTAATGTTTTTCCCATTGCTTACAGTGTTAAAAAGTGCTGACTCAGCACTTTTTCAAAGTCCTGAAAAAAGTACCTTGTGGTCAAACCAATAGGGATTTTTTTTACCCATTCTATTCTATTGGATAAAAGTAAGCTTTATACAAAATAAGAATTCTCTGTGTCGTGTAGTTTTGGAGATATGGCAGGGGGGGGGGCGATTTGAACAAACTTGAATCAGATCCACCCACAATGTTGCATATCAAATATCAAAAGATTCTGCCTGCCGAATCTGGAGAAGAAGATTTTTTAATGTTTTTCCCATTGCTTACAGTGTTAAAAAGTGCTGACTCAGCACTTTCTCAAAGTCCTGAAAAACGTACCTTGTGATCAAACAAATAGGGATTTTTTTTACCCATTCTATTCTACTGAATAAAAGTAAGCTTTATACAAAATAAGAATTCTCTGTGCCGTGTAGTTTTGGAGATATGGCAGTTTTAAGGTTTTTCCTATTTTTAGCACCCGAGGTTCCCACGGGGCAATGAGAAAATTTTTTTGCATCAATCAACTATTTATGACCCATTATCATCTCATATCAAATTTGGTTTTAGGCGTGGCCAACATTTTTGCCCCTCCCAAAACGAAGGCAAATAATGCCCGACAAACTTCTCTTGAACAAACTTGATTCTAAACCTCAAAAGGACTCTGTATACCACATATCAAGTCTCTGCTACTGGTGGTTCATTAGAAGAAGATTTTAAAAAAAATCAGGCCATTTTTTCAACACCCCTCTGCTCAATATGAGCCGAAACCTAATTTGCATAAAAATCAAAATGCCCCTATATAACCACTACTTGCATGAAATTTAATTAAAATGTGGCCAATGGTTTAGGTGAAAGAGGCTCAAACACCACCTTCAGGCAGGACGGCAGACAGACGGACGACGGATGAAGAGTGATAAGAAAAGCTCACCCTGACTTTCAGTCAGGTGAGCTAAAAATAAAATAAAAATTGCCCACCCACATGCAATTTTACAAAAAAATGACCTGAGAGACAGAAGATTTACTTTGTGGGGCTTAAAAGTTGTTTATATTTCTATTAGGATTTTGTGGTTATTATCAATCTTTTGTGATGTAAGTAGGGAAAATGCTTCTATAAAACAATCGGCCCCATTGAGCCTGAGGCTCTCACCTGAGAAAGATACTAAAAAAGGATTTACGGTCACATTCAGCATCTCTGATAGAACACTATAGAAGGAAGGACTCATGAAATTATTTATAACTCTGTTGTCCATATCAGATGGTTTAAATGTCCAGACTTACAGTAAAGCTAAAAAAGGGGCGTTTTTCCATGTCCCAGAAATCTAAATTGCTATTTTCCACAATAAGCATCCAACTTTGCAGTCCATTGGGTGATGACTTTAAAGTGAGTTTTGAATGATTTCAAGTGATTTTATGCAAAAAAAAACAGAAGAAATTTCACCAACTGACTCACAAAAAAGTTAACAAGATGGACATCACACCCATGTTCTATGTTAATTTCAAATCCTCTGGAGCCCTCCAAAATTTGTCCTGCATAATGCCTTGAACAAACTTTAATCTAGGAGTCATAGTAATGCTGTACATGAAATACCAAATTATTCTACCAGGTTGGTCTGAACAAAGTGGGTCTTGCTTGACTAGAAATCACTGCTAAGCAACTGGAAATGTACAGGTTGTAAAAAACAAATCAGTCACTTCTTTCAAGAAACCTTTCAACTGTTATCAAGCCTCAGTAAGGCCAAAAAATAGTGAATGTAGGAATATTTAAAAATACAGATGGTTTCGGCATTCAATGATTGGATTAGTTCGGTTTAGTGGTACCCCTTGAATTCAGTATAAGTTTAGTTTTTTGGTATATTGCCCATCTCGAATAGTCTCATTTATGTACTGGTTAATCAATTAATTGTTTCAACACTAATAATATTGTGAAGGTGGTGTATCATAGCAGCTCTAACAATTAGTTTTAAATAAGCCAAGACTTGGTCTTAATGCAGCTGCTGATAGTGGAGAATATCTTACATGTTTGATTATTAAGCCTGAAGCAAGTGTTTTATTTGGTACATCATAAGTTCCTTCTCTTATTTCAAATCCAACACCATTTTCTCTCCATTTACTGTACTCACGTTTATTGATGATATCACCCTATAGAAAAAAGAAAAATGATAAATTTTAAGTAATTTGTATATTTTTTATACTTACCAATGGCCCAGACTAGTTAGTGCTAACTAAAAATTAATCCAGTGCCAAACACAAATTTTGCCCCCCAATCCCCAAAATGTGCATGCAAAACCAAAAAAATCAAGTCCTAGATGGTCCTCCATACTTTTGTGATCTACGCATGCGCAGTATCCAGGAAGGTACCAAAATTGGTGCCAACCAAATGCCTGTTAAATGTTATAAACAGCGGGTAGGTATGAGTGCCCACTCATGGGAGGGCCATAACTGCCTGGGCCATTGGTAAGTATAAAAAATATACAAATTAGTTAAAATTTATCATATTTTTATACCACAATCAATGGCCCAGACTAGCTGAATCGTAAAAAGGCTGGAGGGCCTAGGACTTAAAGGAAAATCCAATCTCACAATTACTTCAGTAAAGGATAGCTCCAACAGGAGAATAGGGGAAGATAGGAATTATATATGTCTTTCTCTTTTACGAGAAAAGAGAAAGGCAAAACACCAACAATGTAATTGAGTATTACATAATGTATAATTCTCCATTTAATGCCAGCATAACCCGTTATGCTAATTCGGTGAAGGAAAACCATTATATAAAGATAGTCCAGAGAATGAGACTCTTAAAACTCATTTAAAAGTGTCCGAGGATTGTATATTAAGGCTTGTTTGACACGTAACATATACAAATGCTTCACAGTGAGATACACTTTAAAAACAGTACATAAATGAGACATAGTTATTGCTTCACACCGAGCTACAGATTAAAACCACCCCAGCACCAACGCAGGACTACTGTCACTGGAGGAGGTATTCCCTTGCTTTTCACTATAAGCCAGATAATCATAAGGGAAAAACCGTCCCCTTGTTCTGAGGTAAAATTCCACAGAACGAAGAGGGCAACGAAACAGCATCAGTGTTGGAGCGGACAGCCTAAAGCCCTTATAGACGTAACATTTTATGGACAACACTCTGAGCAACAGAAAGAGGATCCAAACATCTGAGGTCTCTGGAGATGGACTCTAAATTTCTCAGGTAAAACTTGGTAAATGAAGAGGGCTGTGTCCAGTAAGCAGCCTTCATGAGATCAGTAATGGCTATACTGTTAGAAAAAGCCCAAGAAGTGGACAGTGCTCTAACCTCGTGCGCTGAAATCATATTGACAGAACGTTGATCCGACGATAGATTTTCGTAGCAAATGCGTACTGCCAACTGAATCCATCTAGTGACAGAATGAAAAAAAATATCTTTTCTGTTAGGAATCAAAGAAAGAAACATTTTCTTCCCTTTCTAATAAAATCTGATCAACGTTTATAAATGCGCATTGCTCTGACTGGACACAGCAAAGGTCTACGGTTATCCAAGGATGGTAAAGCCTTAATGACAATACGCTCTGTCTGCTTATCCGGAATCTGATTCTTAGCCAAAAATCCCACCTCTGTAGTGAGGGTGATGGTATTACCCACGCTACGGTAATGAAATTCATCAACAGATAATGCATGAAGTTCACTGACTCTTCTAGCAGATGCAAAGGCTGAGAGAAATGCCATTTTATAGGTCAAGAATTTGAACTCTATGATGTCTAACAGCTCAAAAGGAGCTTCTTTGAGCTTCAACAGAACCCAAGCCAAATTCCACTAAGGAATTAATCTGAGGGTTCTAGGTCTATTGATAGGGAAATTTCTAACTAGCTTGGATAAAGAAGTATCTGATCCAATAGCCAAGTTATCATGATGCACGTAAGTATCTGATAACATAGACCTCAATAGTGACAAGCTGCAGTTTGAGATTGTCAAACAAGTAGACCAGGAAATTGGCAATATGTGGTATGGACGGATCGTATATGTCTATCAACTGATCCCTACACCAACAAAAGAAAACCCTCCACTTCGCTGTATAATTCAATGAAGAGGAGGTCCTCCTAAGTTAGAAATTGCATCCACTGCTCATCCTGTAAAATGTTTACCTCCAAGAAGGACCGCACAACGGAAATACGTGAAGGTTGAGACCTTCCGGGTTGTGATGCAGTGTGCGTGACTTCCCCTGATAAAAAAGATCCTTTTGTGGAGGAAGCTTCCGGGTTACGCCCCATGACAGACACCTGAGAAGATTGATCCAAGGTTTCTGTGATGACAGAGGTGCTACTAGAAGGATTTTGCAATGAGACTGTTTGATCTTTAACAGAATCTGCTGAATCAATGGAGCTGGAGGATATGCATATCCTATCATCCTGTCCCATGAAATCGACGGAGCGTCTACTGCGTACGCTCGATGATCTGGACATGGCGACATGAACGTCGGTAACTGATTGTTCAAGTCTCGCAAAAAGATCCCACTGGTAGCAAATCTGCCTGAATATTCGCTTGTTGAGAGTCCATTCCGATGGCAACAGGCGACCTTTCCAAGAGAGCGAGTCTGCTAATACGTTCAGACGACCTGGGATATGACGGACTGAGAGATGAACGTGATGATTCAGAATGAATAGGAGAATCCTCTCTGTTATTTCGCAAAATGGAATCGAGTGAGTGCCGCCTTTGTTGCTGAGGTAAGCAACTTCTGTTGAATTGTCTGACAGAATTTGAACGTGGACGTTCGCTATTTGGCGAATCCAATGTTGTAGTGCAAGCCATATTGACATCATCTCTTTGATGTTTATGTGCTTCTCTAGGAACTGAGAGTCCCAAAGACCCTGGCACTTCAAGTCTGCAGGACTTAGGGTCATGCCCCAGCCCATCTGACTCGCATCCTTCATAATTGTGAAAGCCGGATCCGGCAGTTGAAGTGGAATTCCTTGAGTTAACCACTGAAGATCTGCCCACATCTGAACCTTTTATTTTACTAGGTCCGTTAAAACAATACTGGTTTTGAGTGAATGCGTCTTCACACTCCAGTTCTGGGTAAAAGAATACCTGGAGGGGACGTGTGCGCAGACGGCCCATTAGAATAAGATCCACAGCCACTCCACACAGCCCCATCAGTCGTATGAACTCCCTCTTTGTTATTGCGTCTGAGTTTAGACAAAAGCAAGCATAACAACTGACTAATTTTGCTCTGGGTAACGGCAGACAAACCAGATTGTTGTGAGTCTCAAAGCTCATTCCCAAGTGATTGAATGACTTGGACGGAGCTAGATTCAACTTTTTCTCGTTTACTATGAAACCGAGACTCGGAGCAATTGTAGCAGACTGTGAACATTGTTCTGAAGAATAATTCTGTTGCTGTATCTCTGAAGAATGTCGTCCAAGTAACCCCGATGTTACCGCAGATGAATGAGATTGGAAGTTTGACATTACTAAGTTCATTATTCGAGTGAAAGCCCAAGGAGCCAGGTTCAGACCAAAGCACATTGCCTTGAACTGATAAACCTTTCCTTGCATGGCGAACCGCAGGTACTTTCTGAATGCCGGATGTACCAGGACATGAAAGTAAGTGTCCCTTAGATCTATGCTTGCCACATAGTCATTCACTCGAATGCTCACTCTTACCGACCGAATGGTTTCCATATAGAACTTTGGAGCCACGATTAACTTGTTTATCCAGCTGAAGTGTATTACCAGCCGGAACGAGCCATCTGGCTTCGGTACAAGGAACAGGTGACTGCAAAAGCCTTGAGAATTTTGATTCTCAACGACCTCTATTGCTTCCTTTAATAAGAGAGCCTGTACCTCCGCTAGGAGAGACTCTCTTTTGAAAGGATCCACCAGAAGATTTGTTGCTCGGACATCTTGTTGGTCGGGGTTTTGCTCGGAATGATAGCCACAGGCCTTCCGAGACTACACTTCTCACCCACTGATGTTCCGTGACTGCTGTCCAGATTCTTGCAAAGTTTGATAACCCTCTGCCAACTGGCAAGCAACAGAGGTCTTGACCAACATATGTAGGACTTGCGAGGCTTATGGGAGGAGAAACTACGTCCTCCTCGCGAAGATCCTTGTCCCGTTGACTTAAGGGAGTCTAACCGGTAATCCTGATCAGACTTACGCCCTTTTCCCGAGTCGTTGTAGTGACGACCTCCAGAGTAATTATATGAGGGTTTCTTGATCCCTCGCATGGAGTTCCCTTTTGATGATTGAGATTTAGAATGTCCTCGCTTTCCCCGGTCTGCTGAAGCGTGTTGTTGAGACGCCGACTTCAAAAGCAGAGCACTGCATGCTCTCTTAGTAGCCTGTTCATAGACTAACGAAAGCTTGTCGTCAAACAGAGTATGTCTGGAGACCGGAGTGACCTGGAGAGAGCTTTTCACCTTGTCATCTATAAGTGATGACGACGCAAGAGCAGCATCACGTCTGATTAACTCCAGATTTGCCACTGTTAGGGCAGAGTTATACGTGGCATACATGACTTCCCTGGAAAGAACTCTAAGCAAGGAACAAACATCCTCAAATCCCTTCCCATTAAGACATTGCGCCATAGCTCTGGTAAGGTGATCTGCATAGGACAATGCATCCAAATTCGCTCTATTCGAAGAAATAGCAGATTCCATCACATCCGAGCAAATATTGAATGAAGCAGGTAGGGATATATCTAAATCCCCAGCCTGCTCATCTAAACGCAGAGAAGCTCTCTGAACATCTTCTCCAACCGTTTTAAATGAACGTGGTCCAAGGAACAGTATATTTATGGAAGATGTTGATAAGAAACCGCCTTTCTTCCTCACACTAGAGAGGTTAAATATGGCTTTGTCGACATGGCTGAAGGCCTGCGACACCTGTCTAGACAGTACCAGAAAAGAAAGAACTTCTTCCTTCCTCCATATAAAGTCTGCGTCTAAAGACGCCAGCGGTTTCTCCCTTGTTGTCGCAGCTTGCTGATTCGGTGGAACAAATTCAGGATAGTATTGATGGATAAATTCCATCGCTACCATATGTTGTTCCTAAAGGGAAGGGTAATCCTCTTCCTTATTCCATATCCTGAGGGATATGCACTGGCTGCCAGTCAAGTACAGAATAATTTTCAAAACTTTATTATGAGTTTTTAAGACACAAAACAACATGTCACCAGCCTACTTAGAACTCCTTAATACCAAGAATGTGTGTCAATACAACCTGAGGTCCAAAGGTAAAATGCTACTAGATGTTCCAAAACATAGGTGTAAGACATTTGGAGATAGGTCATTCTCATTTGCTGGCCCTCACTTGTGGAATAATTTACCAGAACACCTAAAAAGACTGTCAAATGTCAACCTTTTCAAGAAAGATCTCAAAACATACCTGTTTCAAAAAGCTTACAAGTGATGTTCTGGACTGCAAGATACTGTATATATTCTGTTTGTATATTTGCACGAGCTCAGTAACATGACATGTTCAGCGCCTTAGAATATGGTTCTACATCTTCTGAACTATAATTTTGGCGCTATATAAATGTGTATATTATTATTATTATTATCATCCGACTGAATAAACTGTGAATCTCGGTCCATCGCATCTGTATGAACAGATGACCCAGCACCATCCGACAGCTCGCTTCCGAAGTCTGCGGGAGGCTGCTCATGCACTTGCTGGGATGCTGGGATCAGCTGCGCAATCTGCGACAGCAAGTCCGTCCCCGTGGCTTGAGGGGCGTTTTTTTTGTTTTTTAGCCACTTGCTGCTCCAGGGACAGCATTCTGGAGATGGATCTCTTCTCCGAATGTCCCGATGATCGAAGCCTCGTTTCCCTAGCTACTGGATGGTCAGACTTCACAGGCGAAGAGTGGCTCCTTCTTCGTGCAGCTGGCTGGATATCCGAAGTTGGGTAGCTAGTGTGCGGTCATGTGCAGGCCTGAAAATAAGCAGCCTGACATTTGCATAATGAGGTCCCCAGAGGGTGAATTTGATGATGCTATCCCATACAGTGGGCAAATTTATCCTCTGGGTACATCTTTCTGTTTAGTTTTGAGACCCTGATTCAGATTGAGGTTCACAGAAGGTAAATTTAGTGATGCTACGCTTCTATGCTGGGTAGCATCATTAAATTCACCCTCTGGGGACCTCATTTTGCAGGTGAGAGTCTACTTATTTTCTGGCTTGGTCGTGTGTGCTTATGAATCATAGTAGAGGAAGCAATGACGGTAGGCGAGGCCGGCTGCAGTCTAGACAGATCATCCCAAGATGCAGGTGTGGACGTATGCTCCAGCCCATGCAAGTTTCTCATAACAACCTCTGGTCCCAGATGTTGTTGGGTTAGAGAGGGACCTCTTCCGCTCGCAGCCTTGTCAGACCTCGCTGAGCCTCCTGACAAGAAACTTGCTGACTTCCTCCCTATTTCCGTAATCGCTGGATGAGCTTTTGTTTTTAAGAAACTCACTCTACCCAAATCTACACTTTCTTCAACCGCAACGGACATACCCGGTGTTACGGCTCCCACGGATGGAGTAACCGCTTCACCGATTGAGCTAGCTGCTTGCTAGGGATTAATAACACTAACTAGAGGCCTTATCCCTTTCTTAATATTCATGAGCACCTTTGTAGCTAGCTCTGTTTGCTCATCAGAGTGCGATGACAGTAGCACACTTTTGGTGGGTGTCACAATACCATCACCATGTTCTTGTTCCTCTGAAAAAGAAACTGAAAAACTTGAATTATCTTGCAGTGAGAGCACTGGCATAGGCATCTCACCACCAACAATGTACCGTGACTCCCGTTTCCAACGTCTGCCATCCCAATTCACACATGTTGGACAAGAATCCGCAGGAGTACATCGACTACAGGCAAGGCAACAAGCATGTAAATCTGAGGAAGACTTCCTCGCCATGCATTTCTTTCATGATTCAATCAAAATAAATCTACAGTACTCCCACAAACTCCACAAAATAAATATATGATAAAGATACATAAATAATTGCAATCAAAATCGAAAAATTAAATTAAAAAAAATTTCGAATTTTTTTTTAAAAAGCCTAAGTTCCCAAAGGGAACATGAAGAGCCCAAGGGCATCCCAATAGAGCCTAAGTGTGGACAAAAACCCAATTTTTTGAGCTACTCTACCGGAATCATAATCAAGGTATTTTACAACAATCCTACAGTAATATAATATCTAAATACTACATATATTTAAAGACGTTGCCAATGGAAACAACATTAAAGGAAAAAAACGGAAACAAGACATCAGGCACAGAAAAAAAGGCTCAAAGTCAGTAACAGATTTTAAAGCTACCAGATGTAAAGCAAGATCTTCAAACAAAGAAAAAGTGATACATCGGATAGAAGATGCAAGACCAAAATGACCTAACACCCCTTGGGTGAGGACGTAACCATGGGGATAAACAGAATAAACATTCTGTAATACTCGTTAAACTCTAAGACATTTAATAAAAAATTTTGATAAAAACAGTCAAAAAGCTTAGGAGTTTAACAGGAGGGCTTCAAGGAGGGATAGGGAAGGAACACTTAACAAACAGTGGATAGATCATCAGCAAGAATCATGACGTCAGGCGTATGTCCCAAAATTGGGAAACATGAAATAATTTTTATAATTATTATAAAGTTACTGCCCTGAACGTTTCTGACCACCATTGTTCACTTCCATCATCCATTTCCAGCCTTGGATCCTCCAATTTTACCATTGATTTGTGTCTGGCATCCCCAAAAAAGGAAATTTAAAAGTGAAGTCAGTTCATTGTTGCTGACTTTAGGGCCAAACAAAGAATAATGGTTTGCGCCAATTTCGGTACCTTCCTGGATACTGTGCATGCGCAGATCTCAAAAGTATGGAGGACCATCTAGGACTTAATTTTTTGGGTTTTGCATGCAAATTTTGGGGATTGGAGGGCAAAATTTGTGTACCAGCTAGTCTGGGCCATTAGTTGTCATATAAAAATATCAACATTTTCAAAAGTGAAAAAGTGCACTGCATCCCAACATAAAATCTCAAGTGACAGGGCTTATGGATTTCGTTCTCAGCAAAATACTAGATAATAACCTACATATATCCACAAATGTATAAATTTAATTGTGGACAGAAATAGCTGATTGATCACATAAATGGTTAATCCTTTACCCAACATAATGAACAAAACTGGCCAGCACTATTTATAAAAATCACCATTCAATTTTCATTATTTTTCCATTTTTTTGTCTCCAAACCATAGCTTATGACCCCTCACTGGAATGAGCTCAATGAGCTATGTTTTTTTATTAAAAAAAATGAAAAAAATTCCCTCTCATGTTAGGTAAAGGGTTAATTCAAACATCTTTTCCTTTCAAGATTTGAAATACCCTGGTAACAACAACTAGAACAACAACAGCTGATTAGAAACATTTTTCATCTAAAAAAATAATTTCAGGTCCCTAAAAATAATTATTCATTGTCCATGAAAATGATAAATTTTAAGTAATTTGTATATTTTTTATACTTACCAATGGCCCAGACTTAGCTGGTGCAAACTCGATAAAATCAAGGGTCAAACACAAATTTTGAACCCCCCCAATCCCCCAAATTTGCATACAATACCAAAAATTAAAAGTCCTACCTGGCCCTCCATACTCGCAGCATCCAGGAAGAGACCGGAATTGGTGCCAAGCATCATTCTTCCTAGTTGTGCCTACCAATGTTATAACTCAGCAGAGAGGTGTGAGTGTCCACTAATGGGCGGGCCATTCCCGTCTGGGCCATTGATAAGTATAAAAAATATACAAATTACTTTAAATTTATCATATTTTTATACTAATAACCAATGGCCCAGAATAGCTGAATCGTAAAAAGGCGGAGGGCCTAGGCCTTAAGAATTCTCAGACCAAATGTAGCCCAGACTTAGCTGAATGGCCCAGACTTAGCTGAATAGTAAAAAGACAGGAGGGCCTAGGACTTAAAGGAATAGCAGACTAAAATTCAGCTCCTTAGCCTGCATTAGGACTCCCAGGTGAATAGGAGATTAAAATTTTAGGAATTACATATATCCCTCTCTGTACCACAATAGAGGAGAACATGCAACCGCATAAGGAGCAATATGCAAATGATTCCTTATTATTTAGCATAAGTGATTAAGCTAATTGAGCGTAACAAGCCCCCAATTTTAAGGCTAGTCCAGACAAAGACACTTAAAATTAGGAAAAGTGTGTCTGAGAGTTGGAGACTAACACTCACAGACACACGTTGTATATAATACAACAAGCTGTACATAAGATCAGTATTATCTATAGACAATAACAGTTTCACTCATAGATACACACTTACGGTAAAGAGAAATCACACACCCCCCCCCCACCCCCCTCTTTTCCGAAGAAATTAATCTTCAAAACAAAGAGGGAAGCGGACTGGAATCAGTGAAAAAGCGGTACTGAATAATATATAGTTGCCTTAAATGCTCCCGGTTATTTGTTTATTATTTATTTATTTGTGCTTAATGCCACATCAGCAGCTAAGGCTATATTATGGTGATCCCGGAAATAAAAATCGCAAGCTTCTAAATGTATGCCGCATCCGGAATATGTTGCTAGGTCGAAAACTGGTGATATTAATATGTACAACCTTAAACTTGTCCAATTGAATTCCAATGGAAAGTTAACTGATAGAACTTATACCCTTCTGAGCCAACCAACAGGCAATCACGTTCAGGTTGTACAAGTACATTCCAATAATGAACTTCCAAATAGAAACCGTTCAATCTACAAGAATAAAAGAGTTGGATTCCCCTTGTGTACTGCTTCTGGTTGAAGACTGGATTCAGAACCTGGAACAGGATATGATTAAACAAGTGCACCGCCAGCAGTGGACCAAGATACGGCCGCCTATGAAGAAATTGCGCTTGTGAAGAAATTTTTAGTTGAACAAAAGGTAAAAAATTGCTTCAAAAATAATTGTACATTCCTACCTTATTACCCATTAAACTTGAATATATTGTTTTCAAGTTATTGCATGGAGAATAAAAAGTCACCAAAACTCCCAGGGTGACATGGCGGCCATATTGGACATGCCAGAATGCTGGTTATCGAAAGGAACCATCCTCTAGTCATGACTTATCAACCATAAAAAACAGTATCTGTTGGATGTACTATTTTCAAGTTATAGCATGGACAAATAAAAGTTAATGGACAGATGGATGGACACGGACAGACACAGATGGACGAATGGACAGTATCTGTTGGATGTATTGTTTTCAAGTTATCACGTGGGCAAACAAAAGTTACTGGACGGATGGACAGACAGAGACAGACAGACGGATGGATGGACATTGATGCTGGTTATCGAAAGGAACCATCCTCTAGTCATGACTAATCAACCATAAAAAAACAGTATCTGTTGGATTATCAAATGGACAACCAAAAGTCCCTGAAAATCCAAGACGGCTGCCATGGCGGTCATATTGGACATACCAGAATGCTGGATATCGAAAGGAACCATCCTCTAGTCATGATTAATCAACAATAAAAAAGTAGCATCTGTTGGATTTATAGTTTTCAAGTTATCGCGTGGACAATCAAAAGTCCCCAAAAATCTAAGATGGCTGCCATGGTGGCCATATTGGATATGCCAGAATGCTGGTTATCAAAAGGAACCATCCTCTAGTCATGACTAATCAACCATAAAAAAAAAACAGTATCTGTTGGATGTACTGTTTTCAAGTTATCCCGTGGACAAATAAAAGCTAACAGACGGACAGACGGATGCATGCATGGATGGATGGATGGATGGATGGACAGATGGATGGACAGAGAGACAGATGGATGGACGGATGGATGGACAGACGGACGGACGGATGGATGGATGGACGGACGGAGGGACGGACGGACGGACAGACGGACTGACATACAGACAGATGGACGGACAGACAGTCATTGCCATACCATAATATGGCCCGCTCATATGAGCACCTGTAAAAAAACCAGTCACGGACTGTCCCCAAATAAATCATTGTTCCCTAGGTCCGTTAAAATCAATGACTGTTTGGAGAAAGAATATACCACCCTGAATAATGAAACCAAAAATAGAGAACGTATGCATAGATGGCCTGTAGAAAACTCCATTACTGATCCAACTAGCCCCAAAATTCTCATAAGCTCTATACTAACTCAGAGCAAGAATTTAAGAGAATCTATTTAATAAAACGTCTGCCTAATGATAAATACATATTATGCACGCAATCAACAGAATCCTGCATGTACCCCCGCCTGAATACAGCCTGTATCAACGGCATGACCGAGCGATACAAAATATAACCAGGAAACTGAAGGAATAAAATTACGTTAATGTGATTTAACCATAGGAAAAGACTCATACATCGTAACAAAAGTAGACAACTCTGAGAGAAACTTCTCAGAGTGGACTAATTGCCATATTTGACGAACAAATCATATCGAACCCCTATTCATGAAGACAATTATATGGCTGTTAAGTGCGATCCTAGAAGCTTACTAAAGGAGACTTACAACGCTAGCCGCTAACGATAGGGATAAAACACCACTCATAATTCTAGCTAGGCTACTATAGTGTCAACAATAAGACTAAAGTCTGTGACACTTAAGAAAACAACACAGAGAAGGAAATGAAAGTGTCAATGACACTGTTGCTTGTCTGTGTGTTGTGTTTGATGAAAAGGATAATGTTCAATGTTTATGAAAGGATTATGAAATAAGACAAGAATTGTGATAATTGGGAATATGTTAATTTCTGTTCCTTGTATGCTATGTTTTTAATAAAAATAATATGAGGTGTACACTGTACTAAAGAGCTGAGGGGTGGGTTAATATGACCTCACAGTTAATGTATGTGGCCCTCACAGTTGACGTATGTCAACGAAAGTTACCAAGTTACAGTGAAATTATTCAAAAACGAGTCATCCTATCAAGTTACATTGAAATCCCTTCATATTTATTTATTTATTTATTGATGTTTAAGGTCACATACTTATGCACAATGGCTAATTGTGACCGTGACAGTTTTACGGGTGGAGGAAGCCGGAGTACCCGGAAAGAACCACCGAGCAACGACGAGCAGCTGTCAGCTCTCCAACATCGTAACTCTGAACTCTGCACCACAACACAGGCAGGGTTAGATTGGTTGAAGACATGCGCACCATCGACGTGCAGTACACCTCAGTACACAGCGTCATCGTGCCCCCATGTAGGCATTCGGGGTGAAGTGTCTTGCCCAAGGACACAACGCGGTTGCCGCAGGTGGGATTCGAACCGAGGACCTCTCGGCTTGCAGCCTGCACCTCTACCAACTGAGCCACCGCGCCCCCGAAATCCCTTCATAAATATGGCCTGTAGACTATGCTAAAGGTTTTCGGGCTTCAGGCCTGAGGAGCCATGATGGTAGACCGATTGCAATTAAAAGGGGACGTCCTCATCTTGACATTATACTGAGTCATTCTACTAAGTTACAATGAAATCCCTTCACAAATACGACCTGTAGTCTGTACTAAAGTTTTTCGGGTTTTGGGTTTGGGAAGCCATCATGGTTGAATGATCACGACCAAAAGGGGACATTCTCATCTGGGCATCATCTGCAGTGATCCTACGAAGTTACAATGAAATCCCTTCATAAATGTGACCTGCACACTGTACTCAAGGTTTTGGGGCTTTGGGCACCTGTAGCCATCACAGATGACCAATCATGACCAACAGGGGATGTCATCATCTAGGCATTATATGGAGTCAACATGACAAGTTACAATGAAATCCTTCCATAAATACGACCTATAGACTATGCTAAAGGTTTTTGGGCTCGGGCAGCCATCAAGGCTGAATGATTGCGATCAAAAGGGGACGTTCTCATCTAGACATTATTTGGAGTCATCCTACCAAGATACAATGAAATCCCTTCTTAAATATGACCTGTAGACTGTGCTAAAGGTTTTCGGGCTTCGGGCCCCCTGTTGCCGCCACAGTTGCCAAATCACGTCCAAAAGGGGACGTTCTCATCTAGACATTATATGAAGTTATCCTACCAAGTTACAATGAAATCCCTCCATAAATATGACCTGTAGACTATGCTAAAGGCTTTCGGGTTTTGAGCTCAGGCAGTCATCATGGTTGATAGATCGTGACCAAATGGGGAAATTCTCATCTAGACATCATACGGAGGCATCCTACCAAGTTACAATGAAATCCCTCCATATTAAATATCACCAGCAAACTGTGCTAAAAGTTTTTGGGTTTCGGGCTTGGGCAGCCATCACTGTTCACAGATCATGACCAAAAGGAGACGTTCTCATCTAGGTATTATACAGAGGCATCCAACCAAGTTACAATGAAATCCCTTCATAAATACGACCTGTAGACTGTGCTAAAGGTTTTTGGGTTTTGGGCTCGGGTAGCCACCACGGTTGACCGATCGTGACCAAAAGGGGACGTTCTCATCTAGACATAACCCCAAACCTGCATATGAAATTTTGTGATGATCAGACAAGAACTACGGGGTGTAGCCTGTGCTAAAGGAAAATGTGAACAGACTCACAGATTCACAGACTAACAGACTAAGAGACTTCCGCATGCGTGATGGCAATAGCTTATCTTGACTCTTTCCTTTTAGTGGTTCTATCCCCAAAAGACAGCGGTCTCAGCCTAGGTAACATAGCTAGAAGTCTTCATCTCCACGAAGACCGATATCACAGTGTAATTTTTGCGACTTTAGAAAGCTCACTAAACGGTGACTTACAATGTTAGTCGCTCAAGTTAAGGAGAAAAGGGACACACTAGATTCTAATAACGTGTCAACAAAAGGACTAAAAGCCCCAGACACCGAAGAATCAACATCGAGAAGGAAATGTACTCTTCCTTTTTACAGCCCTAATTCCAAAGAGACAGCAGTCTCAGATTAGCTAACGCAGATAAGTCTTCATCCAGTGAAGACAGATATCCTGGTGAAACTTGCCATCGTAATTCCAAAGAGACAGTAGTCTCAGCTTAGCTAACACAGCTTATTAGTCTTCATCTCCATGAAGACAGATATCTGTGTCACCTGTGGCCTTGGAAAGCTCACTAAGCGGAGACTTATGATGTTAGGCACAATGTATAAGAAAAAAATGCTGTAAAATATATAAGGCCACTATGACGTTAGCCACTAATGATATATAAACAGACCACTCTTAATCCACATAAGATAAACTAAAGCGATAACAATAGGACTAAATGCCTGTGATGCCTAGGAATACCAAACCAAGAAGGAAAACAGCCTTGTACAAAAAAGATAGTGGTCTCAGCGGAGCTAACACAGCTTAAAAGTCATATATCGGTGAAGACAGATAGCTCTATGTTACCCTGCGGCCTTAGACAGCTCACTAAACAGAGACTTACGAGAGTATGAAGAGCGGCTAATGTATAAGAAAAGACTGCTCTAACAGTACATAAAGCTACTATGGCATCAACAATAGCACTAAATGCCTCTGACGCCTGGGAATACAACACCGAGAAGGAAAAGACGTACTTATTCCTTCTAATGGCTCTATTCCAAACAAGACAGCTGTCTCAGCCTAACTATGAGCTATCGATCTTCTACTCGTAAAGAATAGATCATTGCCTTTCTTATACTTCTGCTAGGCCAAGGGAGGTGTCGTTAAGCAGACCAAAGGACTTCGGCACCTGAGCAGAAAGATCCAGGAAGGCAAGATCTTTGTCTTTCAATTGCCCAGTACCTTAAGCTGTTTTTTGCCTAGCAAACGCAGACTTTTGTTCAGATGGAACAAAATTCATAGTCTTAATGTGCCGTTCCATGAGGGATGGAGAATCAACCTCCGTAGCCCTCTCACCATCTGAATGTTCCATCTGAAAAACATGGTCAACACCATCCGAATGTACAGATGACTGGACCAAACCAGCCCCATCTGACAGCTCACTACCGGAGATTGTTGATAGCTGAACCTGCGACTACTGGGATGCTGCAATATGCTGCACAATTTGCAGCAGCAGGTCCGTGAATGAGGCTTGCAGAACAGCGGTTATCCGCTTCTTCACCATATGCTGCTCACGGGACAGAGATCTGACCTCAGATCTTTCGACACATGTTACGTATAAAAATGCCTCGAAACACTAGCTGCAGGTTAATCTGACTTTGGTGGTGAAGACTGGGAACATTTCCATGGAACCGCATGAACATGCAAAGTAAGACAACAAGTCTGCAGTCTAACATGCTTACTCGATGAAGCAGAGGAAGAAGCCATAGCTGCAATCGGCCCCGGCTGCAGTGTGGAAGGAGCGTCCCGGACCAGAAGCGTGACTGGACGTCCCAACTCAATAAAGTTTCTCGAAGCGGAAACAGTCGACCCTGACTGCTGACGGAATGGAGGGTTGTCCAGCTTGCGGTCTGACTCCAGACATCACCGAGTGTTCTGTTTAGAAACTTGTAGGCTTCTACTCTTTAGCGTGCTTTTCCACGGAAGAAGAGGAAACCATAACAACAGCTGACCCTGGCTAAAGTATGGAAGGAGCATCCCGACTTGCATATTTCTGATGGGTGCTCCGAATCATTGAAGTTTCTCATGACAGAAAACAATCGACCCTGACTACTAATGGGATGGAGAAAGCTCTCCAACTCGCGATCTGACCCCAGATCTCGCTGAGTATCCCGTTGAGAAACTTGTAGGCTAATCCCCTTTGCATGCACTTCCATGTAGGAAGAAGCCATAACAGCAGCCGACCCCGGCTGCAGTGTGGAAGGAACATCCTGACGTGTGTTCAGACTCATTATAGTTTCTCACAACTAACACAGAGGGTTCTCCAACTCGCGATTTGACCCCAGATCGCACCGAGCATCTCGTAGAGAAACTTTCAGGCTTCTTCTCCTTTTGCCATCATCGCTGGATGAGCTTTACATTATGAGGTGCTCGCCCTACCCATGTTTATACTACTTGACCGCAATGGATCTACCCGGCGTTCCGGCTCCCATATAGGGATGACCAACCACTTCACCGGTCAAGCTAGCTGCATGCAGAGGATTAAGCAAACTAACTAGAGACCTCAATCCCCTGCTAAATATCATGAGCACCTTGACAGCTAGCTCTGTTTACTCTTCAGAGTGGGGCTCATCAGAGTGCGATGATGGCAGCACGTAATGGACAGGTGTCAAAGTACCATCACCATGTTCTTGTTCCTCTGAAAAAGAGACTGAAAGATTAGTATTAGCCTGCGGTGAAAGCTCCTACATTGGAACTTCACCGCCCACCATGCAGGTCGACATCCGTTTCCAACATCGCCTCCCATAGTACAAGTATTGAAGGAGTGCCGCGACTACCGGCAAACAACAAGCATTTAAATCTGAGGCTTCCTGGACTTACACTAAGTACCAATTATTATAATAAATACAATAATAATGAAGCCAAAATCATAAGTTCGCTGCACTCCCAATAATATAGAATAAACATCACCAGGATACATAACATAGACAATCACAAACATTTTTGAAATAAATTAAAAAAAAATTTTCGTAAAATTTTGGGAATGAAGCCTAAGTACCCCAAGGGAACATCATGAGCCCAAGAGCATCCCGATAGAGCCTAAGAGTCGACAAGCCCTACCTAATTAAAGCTTAACTACCAGAATAAGATATAAGATGTATCCTAATAGGAAAAGCAATAACTGTTTTAACTAAACACTGAATTAGTTAACTCCAAAACTTTACTGAGCAGACAACATCAAGACGAAAGAGCTTGGGAGTATAACAGGAGGGTTCAGGAGAGGAAAGGGAAGTAATACTAACAAAACAACAGTGGAGTCATATTATAATGACGATGTTCAGAAGCATATCCCGAAATTGGGGAACATGAATAATTTTACATAAAAATTATAAAGTTACAGCCCTAACTTCCAAAACCACCATTATTCACTTCCAACATCTTGCTAAACTGTTGATTCCATGAAAACCATCATTGATTTGTGTCTGGCATTTTCAAAAATGAGAATTTATTGCACAGATGACAGTTCAAATGTTTACTGACTTGGGCCAAAAAGAATGATGCTTGGCGCCAATTCTGGTCTCTTCCTGGGTACTGCGAATACGCAAGTACTAAAGTATGGAGAGCCAGATAGGACTTTTAATTTTTGGTATTGTATGCAAATTTTGGGGTTTGGGGGGTTCGAAATTTGTGTTTGGCCCTTGATAATATTGAGGTTGCACCAGCTAAGTCTGGGCCATTGGTTTTAGTATAAAAATTTACATTTTTTGACCTCAGAACATAGCTTATGACCTCTCATTGGAACAAGCTGGATATGCTTGTTCCAATAAAGACTCATAAACTGTTTTGGAGGCAACAATTGAAGAAAAATTTATATAGCGATTGTTATTAATAGAGCCAGCCAGATATTACCATTATGTTAGGTAGAGGCTGATTTTTTTTTATAGATGCCTTTATCTATTATATAAATTGGGAGTGTGTTATTCAGCCACTCAATCCAGCTATAAATTCAAAGCTTTGATTATCTCCAATGATATGCAATGCAAATAGAAATTTTCCATTGCATGGGTGAAGCTAACCGTCCTGGGATGGGTCGGCCCAATGGTTCTGCATGTATAATATTAACTTACACCTCTCTCTGATAAGAGCATGCTATGATCCCAGTCAAACAAATTGCTTCTGGAGTCATACCGTGTTTTCAAATGACTTCTCAATCTGATGTCCCTAAAAAATATTGTAAACATATATTTTAATTCCTGGTTAAGTGGAAAAAATATTTTTCGCGAAAATGCATTTCTAATCTTAGCGATGCATATGAAAAATAAATCAGAATGCACGTGCAAGCAGAGTAAAAATAAGACATGTATTTATTTACTGGTGCTTAATATCACATCAGCAGCCGAGGCTATATCTTGGCAATAAAAGGTTATGCAGGGTAAAAAAATATTATCAGAAATTGAAATGTATGTTTATTAACATGAAAAGTGAACATTAGCATGACAGTGAAATAAATTTGGAAAGACAGTAGTGAATAATGATACATGTACCAACATTTGAATGAATACTGTGTAAATCAATCCAATTACAAACACCTTTAACAAAGTAAGGGCCATAACTCTGCTCAGTATGATCAAACTATGCTGGTTATCTAACTTGTTAAAGACATTGTTAAGAAAGTCTCACATACCAAATATTGACCGACTCCATAAATATTTGTTCCCAGTTATCATGCTAACAAGGTGAAAATGGGCCAAAATTAACTAATTAAGGGTCATAACTCTGTTCTGTATGATCATACCACACTGGTTTTCTAACTCCTTCACGACATTGTTGAGAAAGTCAAACATTCCAAAGTTGCACCAAATCCATTGATATTTCTTCAACTTATCGTGCTAACAAGAAAAGACAATGCCAGTCCCACCCGCCAGCCTGCTCACCTGCCCACACACTGACTTCACTAAAGGTCAAGTTTTTTAAACTCGACCAAAAATCTGAAACACCAACAGCCAAGCATCTCGGAGATACATGTAGTAAGATATAAAAATATGGAAAAATACGAAAAAACTACAACAAAAAATGGCCGCCATTCAGCAATGTTTAATTTTTTCTACAAAATTTGATGTACATCATATATTCCTGATGTCTGATTAACGTTAAAAATTTGAAACACCAACATCTAAGCATCTCAGAGATACAAGTGATAACGTATAAAAATATAAAAAAATATGAAACGAAAGTGTCAATGACACTGTAGCTCAACTTGTGTAAGACATGTACATGTATAGTATGTGACACAGCAATGACAAACATCTAGGTAATGACCTGATAACAAAGGTACATGTAAAGTATTGTAACGGTCTGTACATAAATGCTGACCGTAGCCTGTAACAAATGTATAGGTAAAGTATTGTAAAGATGGGTGACAGTTAGATGCTGAACTAGAAAAGAAATCTTTGAGTCCCAGAGTGGGTCTGACTGAACCCCAAAATATTTGTTCTCATAGCATTCCTGTCCCAAGGTGATAACAAAGGTACTCAAGAAGTTTCTTGAAGATCGGTTCATAAATACAGACTCTAGCCCGAGCCGTATTGACATGTGCACTTACTGTGTATAAGTAGCACTGAATAAATCGAAGTTCATCTAATTTGCATAATTTCTGCACGAGAAAAAACCCTTAGAATATGTGATGTATTCCATGTTACTAAACATTCATACAAAAATTTCCTCAAATCAGAATTTCATACAGAAGTTCTGTACAAAAAACCGATTGCACTAATTTTGGTACAAAATGGCTGCTGGTTGCTATCTTGAATTTCGGACCTCACCCAAAAACACTCGTTCTCATTCCACGGTGATAACAAAGGTACCCAAGAAGTTTCGTAAAGATCGGTTCATAAATACGACCTCTAGCCTGAGCCGTATAGAAGTTGTGTACAAAAAACTGATTAGACCTAATTTCGGTACAAAATGGCCACTGGCAGCCATCTTGAATTTTGGACCGCACCCAGAAACACTCGTTCTCATCCCAAGGTGATAACAAAGGTACCCAAGACATTTCGTGAAGATCGGTTCATAAATACAGCCCCTAGCCCGAGCTGTACTGACATGTGTACTTACAGTGTGTAAGTAGCACTGAAAAAATCAAAGTTGATCTAATTTGCATAATTTCTGCACGAGAAAAAGACCTGTATTATATGTGATGTATCCCATGGTACTAAACATTCACACGTAAATTATTCAAATCAGTCCTTTCAAATGGAAGTTCTGCGCAAAAATCTGATTGCACCTAATTTTGTACAAAATGGCTGCCAGCGGCCATCTTGAATTTCGGACCAGACCCCAAAACACTCGTTCTCATCCCACGGTGATAACAAAGGTACCCAAGAAATTTCGTAAAGATTGGTTCATAAATACAACCTCTAGCCCGAGCCGTGTTGATGCCACGACAGATGGCCGACGGCCATGACAATACCTCAAATTTGGCTTCGCCAAAGTTGAGCTAAAAATTACAACAAAAATGGCCACGATTCAGCCTCTAGCCTGAGCCATATTGGCATTTGCACTTACAGTGCTGAAAGTAACACTAAATAAATCAAAGTTAGTCTAATTTGCATAATTTACGCACGAGAAAAAAACCCGTATTATATGTGATGTATTCCAAGGTACTGAACATTCATACAAAAACTTATTCAAATAAGAGCTTTCATATGGAAGTTCTGTGCAAAAATCTGATTGCACCTAATTTTGTACAAAATGGCAGCCAGTGGCCATCTTGAATTTCGGACCGGACCCAATAACACTCGTTCTCGTCCCACGGTGATAACAAAGATGCCCAAGAAGTTTCGTAAAGATTGGTTCATAAATACAGCTTCTAGCCCGAGTCGTGTTGATGCCACGACAGACAGACAGATGGATGACGGCCATGACAATACCTCAAATTTGGCAAAGTTGAGCTAAAAATTGCAACAAAAATGGCCACCATTCAGCCATCTTTAATTTTTTTTCTACAGCATTTTCATATCTTCATAATGTCTGATTAATGTTAAAAATCTTAAATGCCACCATTCAACCATCTCAGAGATACATGTGGTAACAGGATGGATGGATGGAAGGATAGACAGATGGATGGACAGACAGATGGATGGATGGACAGATGGATTATTTATTTATTGGTGTTTTTAAGGTCACATATTTCTGCACAATGACTAATCATGACCACGACAGTTTTACGGGTGGAGGAAGCCGGAGTACCCGGAGAGAACCACCGAGCAACAGTGAGCAACTATCAGCTCCCCAACATACCAACTTCACACAAGCAGGGTTAGCATTGGTTGAAGACAGGTGTGCCATAGACGTCCAGTATGCCTTAGTACACAACGTCACCGTGCCCCCACGGTGTCAATAGGGGAGGAGTGTCTTGTCCAAGGACACAACGCAGATGGATGGATGGATGGATGGAAAAATGGATGGACAGACAGATGGACAAACAGACGGAGAGCAATTCATAAGTCCTCTCCGTAACCCGTGTGGGAATAACAACTAAAACTTAATAAAGAGGTTGATTTCTTTGAGGAATAAGAGAATCTGGTTGGTATTGATACTGTAAAATAGTTATTATATCACCATCTGATGTCAGTAAAATCAGTAGAAGCAAATAGAAAGTGCTCGACAGTCAACGGACATTGGCAGGGAATACATTCTAGTCACACATCACCTCTAACAAAAAGGAATCGTTATGACAAATATAACATAGTGTCCATAGTGTCAATATTCCATGGTGTTTTTAACAAAGGTTACTAGACAAGTAATGAGCACAAATATCTGGTCAGCAGTGATGGAGCTTGGTATTTGTTGCTCCATCCCACTCTGCCTGCCACACAGATTTAATGCATTTACTGTTATGTGGCTTGTAATCACTGAATGGAATCGTGAAATTTTTGATAGGCTTGTTTAAAGGCCTGTTTTGCAGCACTGTCTACCCTGGTCTTACCAGATATCCTAACATATCCATGGTGAGACATGAGAGTATTCAACTTCTCACAAGTTTCCAAAATGAGAGGGTTTTTCACTTTGGGGTTGATTAAAGTGTAATAATTACAGTTAAGACTGTTAATCCTTTACCTAATGAATCAACTGCATCCACCAACATAATTTACAAACTGAGCAGGTAACAAAAAATTTTTTCAACAAAACCATATCACAGGACCCCTCATTGGAATGAGCTTCTTGAGCTCATTCCAATGAGTGGACATATGATATGGTTTTGTTGAAATATTTTGAAAAAACTGAGGAGGGAGGAAAAAAAAACAACAACAACAACAAATTTTGATATTGTGTAGACTGAGTAAAGGGTTTATTGAATAGCCACTTTGCCTGTGAAAAATATTCAATTAACAGGAGTATCCACTGATAAGAATTTGATTATTTCATGTATTCTTGTGATAAAAATGAATATTCATTCTATCTTGTTTGATAGAGCTGATGGAGTTCTGCCAAACAACACATAATAATAATGCTTTTACTGGCTGTTCTGATGCTGAATAGGTCTATAGGTCTATAAATGTGGGCAATTCAGTGGTTTTCAGAGTAATTCTTCAGTGGATCACAAGATTTTTATTCAATTAACATGAGATTTCTCTATAATCTCTCTGCAATTAATATGTAAATTTTGTACATAGGGCATGACAAATGGTTTGGTGCTTGGAAGTTATATGCATTTAACAGGATTATTCAATTAAGAAATATCAAATTGAGTAAGTTCCACTTCACTATGGAGTGACAGATAAGATTTAGATTGAAGGAGAATATACACCGATGAAATTTTTTCCAAAACCTATTTTACCCACTGAAAATGTTTCCAAACTATATATTCAAATGTTCAAAGACTAAATTACGATTTGCAGTGTGGCAACATGATGATGGATCTATTACATTCAAGGAAGTCAGAAGTCATGGAAACTGACATAATAAATGGAGTTGAGGCAGAACTCCAACATATTTGAATGAAATTCCAAGTGTTTTAACCCTTTACCTAACCTGAAAAGCAGATGACACTTGCAAAAATAATTCTTGAATAACTAATTTTTTTCATTTTTTGTCTCAAAAACATAGGTTATGACCCCTTGTTGGAACGAGCTTGATGAGCTTGTTCCAACGAGGGGTCACAACCTATGTTTTTGAGATAAAAAATGAAAAAAATAATGAAAATTAATTGGCGATTTTTGAGAATAGCACTGGCCGGTTTTGGCGTTACGTTAGGTAAAGGGTTAATGATTTTTGACAAACTTCCCAACTAAGCATGAACTTGAACAATTATAGGATTTCTAAGGATCCTTCTTTATCCCTCAGTCCCTGGTATTATGGATTAGTGTAATCCAAGTCAAATGTATGACATGTACTGGAAAATTCCACATTTAGTTTGTGGGAAAGAAATTTATAAAAGAATATTATTATTCAGCACTGTTTTACAGCAAGTCAAGATACAATGATCATAAACTGTCAATCCTACCACAGTTCCAAGTTTTTAAAATTGGTTTTATATTACACTTTTAGGAAACCTATAACAATGACTGTAAAATATACCATTCACATATCAGCAGCAAACCTGGAAATAAACAATCTGTCATTTACAGAATGAGGTCCACAGAGGGCAATTTTGCTGATGCTATCCAATATAGTGGGCCAATTCAACCTCAGGGTACCTCTTTCTGTTTAGGTATGAGATATGGATTCAGGCTGAGGTTCACATAGGGTAAATTTAGTGATGCTACACTCCTGTGCAGGGTAGCATCACCCAATGCACCCTCTGGGAACCTCATTCTGCAGATGACAGTTTGCTTTTTCCAGAATAATATTTTAGAGAAAGCATATATCTTAGAGAAAACTCAATGATCTCTGTCAAGCAGGATATACTTAGGCAAATCTGCAGCTGAAATTTTTGTTGCTAAATTTTTTTAATTTTGAAACCAGAGTACAGAGAGTTAAATGTCTGAGATTTTACCAACTATTTTCAGTATTATTTTATGGATTAACTATATGTATTATGTAATCAAATCTTGAAACCCCAGTAACTGAGTTGACAAGTGCTTCATGAGGTCATCTGATCAATTTTCCACAAATTGTGATGCTTTCCCTGACACAGAAGTTCTGTGGCCCTTAAGATAAATTCTGATTTCTAATCTAAATAACATATCATGGAATACTTAGCTGAGCCGTGTTCACCTCTTTCTTATGAAATGTCCAATTACACCCCAGGGACCCAAATTAAGTTAGAACTCATGAAATATCATGAACATTAGTTCATTAAACTTTTTTTCTCTACTGAGGCACAAAGACTGTGGTTTTGAAGAATAGAATGAAAACTTATCAGTTTTTTCACCTGCAGCTGGACAGGTACAGATGGGAAATGAAACTATTTCCACTAAATGTGCACATAATCTCTCTATTTCATTTATAAATCTTTCTTAACTTATGAAGAGTATAAACTCTTATCTTATTTAATATACATACCAATACTGACCAACATCAAAAATTTTCTTGTCAGGATTTCTCCAGAATTTGAAGATACCTTCCAAAAAATCTCTTTCTTTAAACTGTAAAGAATTGAAATTCAAACAGTACTGATGAAATTTAATCATATCTTTTGAGCAAAATTTAACCCTTTATACTTAGCCCTTTCTCGACTCAGCCAAACCAGGCCCCCAGACTTGGGATATTAGGTTAATTTCGTGATCATCTCGTTCGTTAGATATTTATTTATTTATTTATTGATGTTTAAGGTCACATATTTATGCACAATGGTGACAGTTTTGCGGGTTGAGGAAGCTGGAGTACCCGGAGAGAACCACCAAGCAACGACGAGCAGCTGCCAGCTCCCCAACATCGTAACTCCGCACTGCAGCACAGGCAGGGTTAGATTGGTTGAAGACATGCGTACCATCGCCGTGCAGTACGCCTTAGTACACGGCGTCATCGTGCCCCCACGCGGGCAATGGGGATGAAGTGTCTTGCCCAAGGACACAACGCGGTTGCCACAGGTCAGATTCGAACCGAGGACCTCTCGGCTTGCAGCCTGCACCTCTACCTACTGAGCCACCGCGCTCCCTCGTTCGTTAGATAAAGGTACAAAAAGTCCCATTCATTTGAATTGTCAGGTAAGTCAAGATTTATCTTCCCAGCTTCAGAACATGGGATATCTAGTGGAACAAAATCTGTGCATTTTTCCCATTGGACCAATTCCACGACCATGCACACTCCCTCGTATTCTGTCATGTCCCTGACCAGCAATTCTTTTTCTGCTGCGTCCCCTCCCACTGGCCAGTCCTATTCCAGGACTCTCTCTGTCATCTGGATTATTACTGGCAACATCATCAGAACATCCAGCACTCATAGTAGTGTCATGTGTGTCCGCTTGATTTGAGCCAGACTGTACTGCAGAATCCTGTTCCACGTTGCTATCATTAGTCATATTCGTCCGTGGAATTACTGTGATTCTGGTGCAATATGCGCTGAAACTGTAGCCAATCAACTAAAGGGAAACAACTCTAAATTCATTCGGGCATGAAATTACTTCTGTGGACTGATAGAGATAGCACACGTGGACTGAGGTAAGAGTAGTTGCATTACTATGCCATCGGTGTGCAGTGCGTCGACGGGTTTGTAGTGTCAGTTTACCAATGGCATGGCACGTGTCGACAAAGCACAAAAGGGTTAATGTTATGGCCATATGTGATCACCATAATTCACAACTGTTACTGAATTAAAAAATTGCGGCCAAAACAGTATTTCACTTCAACTATCCAGAGCTGACACGGCAAGTTATTTTTTGAGTTCATTTAAAAGCATGAAAATCTTCTTCATGTAGATTCGTCTTGTTACAGTTTATTGGGGACAGCCCTTTTGTACTCTCAAGCAAATTATAACTAACAGATCTATGTGAACAAATTTAGTCTTTCAGAGTTAACCTTCTGATGTAAAGAAATTATAAATTTAAAGTAATTTGTATATTTTTTATACTTACCAATGGCCCAGACTTAGCTGGTGCAAACTCAAAGTTATCAAGGGCCAAACACAAATTTTGAACCCCCCAATCCTCAAAATTTGCTTGCAAAACCGAAAATTAAAAGTCCTATCTGGTCCTCCATACTTTTACTCTCTGTGCATGCGCAGTTGCCAGGAAGTGACCAAAATTAGCACCAACATCATTCTTTGTAGAAAAGAGTACTACATAATAACTCAGCGGGGAGGTATGAGTGCCCACTCATGGGAGGGCCATACCCGTCTAGTCCAATGGTAAGTATAAAAAATATACAAATTACTTTATATTTATAATATTTTTATATTATAACCCAATGGCCGAGACTTAGCTGAATGTAAAAAGGCGCAGGGCCTAGGACTTCAGAATTAGTAGACCAACATAGTTCCATAGCCTGTAATCCAAGGTGAATGGAAATTCAATTTAAAAGAATTACATGTATGTCTCTCTATACAGTACTAGAGAAGCCATATCATAAATAAGGAGCCAAATTCAAGTAATTCCATATTCTTAGCATGAAGACTATGCTAATTAGATGTAACAAGTTCCCAATTATTAAGGCTAGTCTGGACTAAGCCCCATAAATTAGGATGGTGTATTTGAGAATGAGAGGCAATCCCTCACAAAAATACGTCATATACAACAAAACACAAGCTGTATCCAGGATATAATCTACTGACAAAACAGCTTCACTCATAGTTATATACTTATCAAGCCAGAGAAGAGGTAAAAAAATTCCCCCCCCTTTTGAAGGAATCTTCAAAAAGAAGAGGGGAGCGCTCTGGAATCAGTAAAAGCGGTACCAAATAACCATATAAATATTCGCCGAATAGACACCCAGGTATTAATTATTATTAATAAATTGGTGCTTAATGTCACTTCAGAAGCTAAGGCTATAGCGGCGATCCCAGTAATTAATATCGCCCACTTGTAATGTATACCAGAGTCAGCATACGCAGATAGGTTGAAAACTGGTGATATAATATATAATATACACATGTCCAATAGAATCACAATGGACGATCTCTGGAGAGTAAACACACTTCCAAAGTAACCCACAGGCGACCCCATTCAGGTGTACAATAAATTCCAGTAAATAACACTCCCAGACGTGTTCTATCCGATATCTATGTTCCTGGAAACGTGCGAATATACGAGAATGTAAGACAAGATGTATTTGATTGGGTACCGCCATTAATAGAAACCTGGATCTAAAAATGGATCGAGCTATGATTAACAGTCTCGCCATGGACCGCCCCCGAAATAATTAATAGTTTCTAAGGTCCGTAACATATAATAATGTGTCTGCCAAATAATGCGATTATTATGCATGTGAGCATTGAAATCCTGCATGTAATCATCTGAATACCAGTTAACTGACTAGACAGCCTCCCAGGTACCCAAAGGCCAGCAATTTATTGACGATGAATCATATGCTCTTATCTGACATACAGACGAACAACCACAGGAAACCAACCATAAAGAAAGTGGATGTGCCCATGAGGTTGCCATAGAACATGACCCAGCAGCCAATCGACAAGTCATGAAATGCATGTACGTACTTAAATGAATACGAGGCTTACGGCAAGAAAATACGTCTTGCCCAGTAATTGACTCTTAACACATTGGCTGTGGGGGGAGGGAGGGGGGGGGGGGGGTTTATGGGGGGAAGATTTAAAATCATATCGAACCCCCTTCACCCACATTACTTGAATCATTCTTGTGTTGTCATCAAATAGTATAGGAACCGCAAAGCTCCTCACGTATGACTGACTCCATAATGCCACTAAGGGTGGAGAAGGACGTGAAGAACAAATACTTCCCCTGATAAAGAAGGCCCTCTCGTGGAGAAAGCTTCCAGGGAACATTCCATGAGGTCGCCATAGAACATGACCCTGCCGCAAATCGAGAAGTCATGAAATGCATGTATGTACTTAAATGAATACGAGGCTTACGGGAAGAAAATACGACTTGCCCAGTAATTGCCTCTTAACACATTGGCTGTGGGGGGTGGGGGGGGGGGGTAGGGGTGTGGGATATAGGTGGAAGATTCAAAATCATATCGAACCCCTTTCACCCAAATTACTTGAATCGTTCTTGTGTTCGTCATCAAATAGTATAGGAACCGCAAGGCTCCTCACGTATGACTGACTCCATAATGCCACTAAGGGTGGAGAAGGACGTGAAGAACAAATACTTCCCCTCATAAAGAAGGCCCTCTCGTGGAGAAAGCTTCCGAGGATCGTCCCATAACAGACACCTGGGAAGATTTGTCCAAGGTTTCTGTAACCACAGAGGTGCTACTATCAGGATTTTGCAACGAGACTGTTTGAACTAAACAGAATCTGCCAAATCAACGGAGTTGGAGGATACACCTATCCTATCATTCCATCCAATGAGATCAACACAGCGTCTACTGCGAACACTCAATGAACTTGGCATGGCGACACGAACATCGGTAACTGATTGTTCTGGTGTGTCGCAAACAGATCTATCATGGAACGATCCCACTGGTAGCAAATCTGCCTGAATATTCGCTTGTTGAGAGTCCAGTCCAATGGCAACAGGCGACCTTCCCAAGAGAGCGAGCCTGCTAGTACATTCAGACGACCCAGTATATGATGGACAGAAAGATGAACATGATGATTCATGATGTACAGGAGAATCTTCTCCGTTAATTTGCATAATGGCATTGAATGAGTGTCGCCTTGGTTCCTGATGTAAGCTGTCGAATTATCCGACAAAATTTGAACATGGACGACCGTTATTATGTGAATCCAATGTTGTAGAGCTAGCCATATTGACATCATCTCTTTGATGTTTATGCGCTTCTCTAGGAACCAAGGGTCCCAAAGACCCTGACACCTCAAGTCTGTGGGACTTAGGGTCGCGTCCCAACCTGTCTGACTCGCATTCATCATTATTGTGAAAGCCGGATCCGTCAGTTGCAGCGGAACTCCCTGAGTTAACCACTGAATATCTGCCCAAATCTGACCCTTTGTTTTACTAGGTCCGTTAAAACAATTCCGGTTTCGAGCGAATGCGTCTTCACACTCCAGTTCTGAGTAAAGAATATCTGGAGGGGACGCGTGCGCAGGCGGCTCATCGGAATAAAATCTGCAGCCGCTCCTCACAGCCCCATCAGTCGCATAAATTCCAAGCATAACAACTGACAAATTTTGCTCTAGGTAACGATTGATGAACCAGATTGTTGTGAGTCTCGAAGCTCATTCCCAAGTGAGTGAACGACTTGGACAGAGCTATATCCGACTTTTTCTCGTTTATGATGAAACCAAGTTCATTATACAAGTGAATGCACAGGGAGCCAGGTTCAGACCAAAGCACATTGCTCTGAACTGATACACCTTCCCTTGTACGGAGAACCGGAGGTACTTTCTGAATGTCGGATGTACCAGGACATGAAAGTACGCATCATTAGATCTATGCTTGCCACATAGACGTTCACTCGATTGCTCGCTCTTACCGACCGAATGGTCTCCATATAGAATTTTTGGAGCCATGATAAGCTTGTTTATCCAGCTCAAGTCTATTACTGGTCGGAATGAGCCACCTGGCTTCGGTATGAGGAACAGGTGACTGTAAAAACCCTGAGAATCCTGATTCTCGGAGATCTCTATTGCTTCCTTTAATATGGAGACTGTACCTCCGCTAGGAGTGACTCTCTTTTGAAAGGATCCGATGGAAGATCTGTCCAACGCAGACATCTTGTTAGTAATGGGGGTGCCGCTCGGAATGATAGCTGTAGGCCGTCCAAGACTACACTTCTCACCCACTGATCTTCCGTGACTGCTGTCCAGTTTCTCGCGAAGATGATAACCTTCTGCCAACTGGCCATGGCAAGCAATAGAGGTCTTGAACATCACCTTATGACCTGCGAGGCTTACGGGAGGAGAAACTACCCCCATTCCCGCCAAGAACCTCATCTCATCAGCCTAGGGCCGTCTGACCATTAGTCCCGGTCAGACCTACACCCCTTTCCAGAGTCACTATATTGACAACATCCAGCGTAATTGTAAGAGGGCTTCTTGTACCCTCGCAAGGAGTTCCCTTTTGACGTTTAAATCTGGAACGTCCTCCTTTACTCTTGTCTGCTGAAGCGGGTTGATGAAACGTCAATTTCAATAACAGATCACTTGACGCTTTCTAAATAGCCTGATCATAGGCTGATGAAAGCTTGTCATCCAAAATAGTATGTCCGGAGACCAGAGCGACCCGGAGAGAGCTTTTCACCTTGTCATCTATAAGTGATAACGATTCAAGGGCAGCATCACATCTCATTAACTCAAGATTAGCCACTGTAAGGGTGGAGTTATATGTGGTATACAAATTGCTCTGGAAAGAACTCTAAGAGAGGGAGAAATGTCCTCAAATTCCTTCCCATTGAGACATTGCTCCATAGCTCTGGTAAGGTGATCTGCGTAAGACATTGCTTCCAAATTTGCTCTACTTGATGAAATTGCCATTGTAATTGTGTCTGAGCGAATAGTGAATAATGCAGGCAAGGATACATCTAGATCCCCGGGCTGCTCATTCAAACTCAGTTGAGCTCTCTGAACATCTTCTCCAACCATTTTTAAATGAACATAGTCCATGAAACGGTATGTTTATGGAAGATGTAGTTAAGAAAGCACCCTTTCCTCGCACTCGAGAGGTGAATATGGCATCATCTACTTGGCCGAAGGCCTGCGACACCTGCCTAGGCTGAACTGGAAAAGAAAGAACTTCTTCCTTTGTCTGATTAAAGCCTGCGTCCAATGACACCAGCGATTTCTCACTTATCGTCACAGCATTCTGATTCGCCGGAACAAATTCAGGGTATTATTGGTGGATGAAATCCATCGCAACCCTGTGCTGTTCCGAAAGGGAAGGGTAATCCTCTTTCTTATCCCTTTCACCATCCAAGAGAATCAGTTGCAAATCTCGGTCCATTGCATCTGCGTGAACAGACGACTGGACCGATCCAGCACTGTCTGACAGCACAGGTTCGGAGTCTGAGGGAGGCTGCATCTGTACTTGCTGGGATGCTGCAATCAGCTGCGCAATCTGTGACAGTAGGTCCGTCATCGAGGCCTGAGGAGCAGCAGTCTTCTGTTTCCTAGCCATCTGCTGCTCCTGGGATGGTGTGTCGGAGATGCCTCTCTTCTCTGAACGTCCCAATGATCTCCCTCGCTACTGGATGATCCGACTTCATTGGCAAGGAGTAGTTCCTTCTTCGTGCAGCAGGCTGGATATCCGAAGTCTGGTAGCTAGGATGCGATCATGCGTGCTTTAATAACATAGCGGAGGAAGCCGTGACTGAAGTGGACCCCAGCTGCAGACTAGATGGAGTGTCCCGAGCAGTGGGCGGACGTAAGCTCTGTCTCGGGCAAGTTTCCAGCCAGAAAACTTCATTTCGGCTTGTGAAACATCGCGGAGGAAGCCGTGACTGAAGCTGATTGCAGACTAAACAGAGCATCCTGAGTGGAGGGCAGACATATGCTCCGGCTCGTGCAAGTTTCTCATAACTTTGGCCCCAAATGTTTGTTAGGTTAGAGAAGGGCCTCTCGCGTCCGCGGTCTCTAGACCTCGTCGAGTACAAGAAACTTGCTGACTTCCTCCCTATTTTCTCCCTATTTCCGTCATCGGCGGGTGAGCTAGTTATATTAAAGTGCTCACTCTACCCAATCCACTTCTTTTGACCACAACAGACTTACCCGACGTCACGGCACCCACGGATGGAGTACCGCTTCACCAGTCGAGGTAGCTGCTTGCAAGAGATTAAAACCCTTAACAAAAGGCCCTAATTAACTCTTGCAATCATGAGCACTGCAGCTAGCTCTATATGCTCAACAGAGCGCGGCGACTGTAGCACACTTGCATGGGTGTCAGAATATCATCACCATGTTCATGTTCCTCTGAAATAGAAACTGACAAAATGAATTATTACACGGAGAGAGGACTGCTCTCAGAACCTCACTGCCAACAACGTACCTCGACACCCGTCTCCAACATTACTCATTTCAGAGAACACAAGAATGACAAGAGTCTGCAGGAGTGCATCGACTAAAGTCGATATCAGACCTCCAAACACCACAACAAAAATATATAATTAAAATACATGAATAATAGCAATCAAAATTAAATTCAAAACATTTTGGGGAAAATTTAAAAAAAAAAACGCATAAGTTCCCAAAGGAAACATTAAGAGCCCAAAGGTGTCCCGATAAATTTTTTGAGCTACACTACTGGAATAATAATCCATGTATCCTACAGTAATTCTACAGTAATAGAATATAAAAACTACCTATATATGAGGATGCTGTCAATGTAAACGTCAATGTTAACAAGATATCAGGCACACAAAAACACCCAAAGTCAGAAAACAATTTAATGCTACCAGATGCAAAGCTAGATCTTCATATGAAGAAAAAACAATACATCGGATAGAAGATGCAAGACTATATGACCTAACACTCCTGGGGTGAGGACGTAACAATGGGGAAAAACAGAATAATATTCTGTAATACATGTTAAACTTTAATAAAAAAATTCAATAAAAAATAGCCAAAAAGCTTAAGGGTTTAACAGGAAGGGTTCATGGAAGGATAGGGAAGGAATACTTAACAAACAGAGGAATAACCATTATCAAAAATGATGACATCAGGCATATGTCCCGAAATTGGGAAACATAAAATAATTTAATAACTATTATAAAGTTACAGGCCTGGACGTATAAAACCACCGCAGTACACTTCCATCATCCAATAACAGCCTTGGATCCACCAATTCTTGCATTGATTTGTGTCTGGCATCCTCAAAAAAGGAGATTTTAAAGCACAGATGTCAGTTCATTGTTGCTGACTTTAGGGCCAAACAAAGAATGATGTTGGCGCTAATTTCGGTCACTTCCTGGCGACTGTGCACGAGCGGAGAGTAAAAGTATGGAGGACCAGATAGGACTTTTAATTTTCGGTTTTGCAAGCACATTTTGGGGATTGGGGGGGGGGGTTCAAAATTTGTGTTTGGCCCTTCATAACTTTGAGTTTGCACCAGCTAGTATGGGCCCTTGGGTTAGAGTGTAAAAATATGAATAATTTTACATAAAAATTATAAAGTTACAGCCCTGAACATCCAAAACCACAGTTATTCACTTCCAACATCCTGCTACACTGTTGATTCCATGAAAACCATCATTAATTTGTGTCTGGCATCTTCAAAAATGAGAATTTATTACACAGATGTCAGTTTAAATGTTTACTGACTTGGGCCGAACAAAAGAATGATGCTTGGCGCCAATTCTGGTCTCTTCCTGGGTGCTGTGCATGTGCAGTACTAAATAATGGAGGGCCAGATAGGACTTTTAATTTTCGGTATTTTATGCAAATTTTGGGGATTGGGGGGCTCCAAAATTTGTTTGGCCCTTGATATTATTGGGTTTGCACCAGCTAAGTCTGGGTCATTGGTTCTAGTATAAAAATATAACTCTCGCGGTCTAACCTACTATTTACTAAAGTAAGATTAAATGAATTTACAAGTGTTCAGCACCTTCCAACACAGCCAAAAGATTAGGTTGTGTCACTGAATCATTTACTCTTGATTGTAAAATGAATTTGATAATGTGGTATTCCAAATGTCAGAGTCAGGGTTCCTGCACTTGAATGAGAAGTAATTCAAGAAGTTTCCATGAAACTCCCAGGAAAACTTCCAAGGATATCAAGGTGCAAGAGATGAGAAATTAATTAAATTAAAAAAATGCTCAAGACAAAATTTATCTTGTCGCTGAAATAACTATAATTTTGGGACATTTGATCAAAATTTCTTTCGATAACTTAAATGGATTCTTTCACAAATGATTTCTTAAGGTAAATGTGGATGAATTTTTCATCAAATCTAGTCATGGCTGCTTTACAGCAGCCATGACTAGATTTGATAAAAAATATCTTGTAATACTCAGCAGCTTAAGAGTTGAAGAATTTTCAAGAATATCCCGGCACAAAACAAGGGACCTCCCCTCCAACAGCTATACATTGTTAGCAGTGTTCACGCTGGCAGGTGACAAATATGCCAAATGCAGTTTTTAAAAATCTGGCACATAAATGTCAGCGTTTGGCACAAAAATTTGGCACATAAGTTAAAAAATTTATAGTAATTTCTATATTTTTTATACTTACCAATGACCCAGACATAGCTGGTGCTAACTCTTAAAATATTGGGCCAAACACAAATTTTGCCCCCCAATCCCCAAAATTTGCATCTAAAACCAAAGAAAACATGTCCTGAAAGGCCCTCCACACTTCGCCTCTACTGCGCATGCGCAGTGTCAAGGACGTTCCAAAATTGGCGCCATTAATCATTCTAATAACCAGTGCCTGGTAAGCGCTATGTACTCAGCAGGGAGGCAAGAGTTCCCAACTCCTGGGAGGGCCATCCCCGTCTGGGTCATTGGTAAGTATAAAAAATATAGAAATTACTATAAATTTTTTAACATTTTTATACTGTACCAATGACCCAGACATAGCTGAATAGTAAAAAGGCTGGAGGGCCAAGGACATAGAGCAAAATGGAATACGCTCAATAAAATAACATAGAGTCATCCCCTGTAGGGAAAAAGAAGTAATAGGCCTTACATGTATCTTTCTTATTTATGATAAATTAGAAAGATACAACACCTTCCAAAATTGAGCTTCATACATCCATGTACTCTATTAATATCCAATATAATCCTTATACTAATAATTTTTAAAGTAAGCCAATAAATAAAGTAAGTCTAGAGAATAGAGACTCTTATACTCCTAAAAGTGTCTGAGGATTGAATAATCATGTCCGTTGACATATGCAATATTCAAAAGCTATACTTTAAAAACTAAGACTTGAATGAATTTTAAAAACCTAAACTTCTCACTAAACAACCATCCCAATAACAGCTCAGAATTACTAACTCCGGAGGAGGTATCCCCTTGTTTTCATAGTAAAACAGGTGACCCAAGGGAACACCCTCCCCCCCCCCCCTTTTTCTTGCCCTGGGTCAAATAGCCCAGAGCGAAGAGGGCAGCAGAACGGAGACACTGCCGAAACAGACAGCCTACCTAGCTATAGTAGCAACTGTTAAGTGAATGACATTCTGAGCAGTAGATAATAGACCTAACAATAGAGGCCTCCAGAAATGGACTCGATATTTCTGAGATAAAAATTCATGAATGTGGATGGCTGAGCGCAATGAGCGGCCTTCAAAAATCTATAATAGCGACACTATTAATGTAAGCCCAAGAAGTAGAAGAACTCTTACTTCATGAGCCGAAATCTTAAGCACAACTGCTAAGTCAATGATATACCATAAGCAGTACCGATAGTTAATAGAATCCATTAACAATAAAATGGAGCGTAATGTCCTTCTACTAGGCATCAAAGACAGAAGAAGCTTACGCCCATAGTAATAAACAGATATCTGTTTATAAATACATAAACTCTACCCGGAAAGAGTAAAGGCCTATGCCCATACGAAGACGGAAGGACCTTAAAAATAATAGGTTCCGGATAATAGGAGCCTAACTCTTATGCAAAAATCCAACCTAAATAGTAACGGAAGTAGTGATTCCGAAACTACGAAAGTGAAAATCATCCATCGATAGTGCATGAAACTCACTGACTCTACAGTAAAAGAGAAACCAACAGAATTACTGTCTAAAAGGTCAGAATTTGAAAACTACTGTTTCCAGAGGCTCAAATGATAACTTAGCTAAATAAGAACCAAAGTTAAAATCCATATAGGAATTTAATCTAAAGATTCTAAGTCTATTTATCAAAAAGTTACTAACTGACTTAGATAAAGAGACATAAGACTCAATTGTAAACTATCGTAGAGTGCATAGGTATGAGGTAACATAAACCTATAACCTTAATAATAACAGGCTGCAGTAGATCTTGTGAAACAAGTATACTAAAAAATTGCAATGAGTAGTATGGAGGGATCAACAATATGAACATAATGATCCCTACACCAACGACGGAAGAGCCTCCACTTTAGCCGCATAGAATAACGAAGAAGAGGATCTCCTATAGTAAGAAATCGCGTCCAAAGCTCGTCCAGTACAGTGCTTACAATGCAATACGGACCACACAACGGAATACATGAAGGTTGCGACCTTGCGGGTTGTGATAAAGATGACACGATTTACCCAGTGAAAAAAGATCCTCACATAGAGGAAGATTTCACGTTAAGACCCACAGTAGACAAGAGAGTAAATTACCCATGATCTCTGTGAAGCTAGAGATGCTATCAACAGAAATGTATTGTGGTTGTTTATCTTAGCAATACCTGCTGAAACAACAGCGCCGGAGGATACGCGTATCCTATCATTCCGTCCTATAGATCAATAGAGCGTTAACAACATTAGCTCAGAGATCTGGACAAGCCAACACATACGTCTGCAATTGATTAGCAAGCTGTGTCGTAAATAAATCATCATTGGGCGCTCCCATAGATAGCAAATCTGATTGAATACTTGTTTGTTGAGAGTCTATTCTGACAGCAACAAGCGACCTGTAAGAGAACGGAAGTCCGGTAAAACAATCAGACGACCCGGAATATGACGGACCAAAACAGAACTTGGTGTACTATAACCAACAGACGGATTCTTTCCATTAAATTGAATAACGGAAACGAAAGAGTGCCTCCCTGGTTCCGGAGATACGCCACTACTGTCGAATTAAGGGACAGGATTTGGGCATGCGTTTCTGAATAATGTTCATGCAATGACATAAAGCAAGCCTAAAAACATTATTCCACGGAAGAAAATTGGTTGCTAAGAGACTGCGGAACCCAAAGACCCTGGCACTTCGAATCCGTAGGGATCAGTATTATATCCCAATCTGTTTGACTGGCAACCGTCATAACAGCCACACTCGGGTCCGGCAACTGCGGTGGCACTCTCTGAGTCAACCACCGAATGTTTGCCCCAGTCTGAATCTCTTGTAACACTAGATAGACAAGAGAACGTATAAATCGAGCAATTCATGGATTGCCGAAAAGTTGCCGTCGAAGAGAAGCTCCTCCGAGAACGAAGAGACTCTGAGAGAGTTCTTAACCTTACTATCCACGCGTGTGGATGTAGCTAGGGCTGCGTCACGTCTAACCAACTCCAATCAGCCACTGAAGGGCGGAGTTATACGTGAACAAACTACTGCCCTCAAAAGAAATTACATTGAGAATAATATCCCGTAAATCTTTTCTTGAAGACGTAATGATAACGCCTCAGTAAGGCGGATTACGTATGATAAAGCGTCTAAGTTAAGTCTACTATACATCATGTCATTTCCAACATTGAAGTTGGAAAAGACATAAACGGCGAAAAAGAATATATCCAGTCTTTAACCACACCGTCTAGATGCATATGAACTCTCGGTATGCCCTGCTCTGCCAAAATAAACTATTCGTATAAATGATAAAATGGCAGAAATGAGCAACGCGGACAAGAAACTAAACTATCATGCTTGGTAGCAGGCTTGTATATATATATATATAGCGTCGAAAAATAAAACACATGTTGTAATGACAATATTGGACTGCGTCGGTAAGTCAGGGACAATGTCCCTGAACCGATCGAAAAATCCGAGTCCAATGACGCTATAAGTCTCTTATCCAAGATCGCAGCAATGAAGTCCGAAATAACAATCACTGGAAGATAATGCCAGAAGATATGAAAGGCAGCTTCCGATACTACTAAAGGGAAAACTCGAAATCTTTCGAATCCCTTTCGCCATCCTGTCGGACCCTATAAAGCGTTCGGTCGTCCGTACCTGATGCAACCGCGGACCGCACCGACTCAGTGCCGTCGGATAATTCCTAATTCGACCGAGAAACTGTCGATTGCTGGGATGCTGCGAAACAACTGTGCTAACTCGGATAGCACGTCCGTCACTGAGGCCTAAGGAGAAGCGGTCTTACGATGCATTGCCGCTGGAAGCTCTGTGATCGTTACCCCGTGCATACTACCAATATGCGAGTGAACGGAGTGTATAGGCCTCGTGTCCCTTGGCTACCGGATGGCGCGACCAATTCGCCGTGGAATCACTGAATGACGAAACTGATCGGATACTCGAGGTCACGTAGCCAATGTGCGGTCGTGTGCCCTGCTGTGAGGATGAGGAAGCATTAAGGACAGTCTCTCGGACTGTCAATATAACGGAGCGTCCCGACCGACGGACATAAGCTCCGAATGTAAAATATCTGAACCACAACATGCGGTCCCCTATGTTGTTGGACGAGAGAGGGACCTCTCTCGCTCACAGCCCGGACGGACCTGGACAACGTCGTCGGATAATTCCTAATTCGACCGAGAAACTGTCGATTGCTGGGATGCTGCGAAACAACTGTGCTAACTCGGATAGCACGTCCGTCACTGAGGCCTAAGGAGAAGCGGTCTTACGATGCATTGCCGCTGGAAGCTCCGTGATCGTTACCCCGTGCATACTACCAATATGCGAGTGAACGGAGTGTATAGGCCTCGTGTCCCTTGGCTACCGGATGGCGCGACCAATTCGCCGTGGAATCACTGAATGACGAAACTGATCGGATACTCGAGGTCACGTAGCCAATGTGCGGTCGTGTGCCCTGCTGTGAGGATGAGGAAGCATTAAGGACAGTCTCTCGGACTGTCAATATAACGGAGCGTCCCGACCAACGGACATAAGCTCCGAATGTAAAATATCTGAACCACAACATGCGGTCCCCTATGTTGTTGGACGAGAGAGGGACCTCTCTCGCTCACAGCCCGGACGGACCTGGACAAGCCAGGAACCGGACTAACAGGCTTCCTCCGATCTGTCCTCAATCTGCCGTCACTGGGTGAGTACAAAAGTAATTAAAGTGCTCGCATCACCCAAATCTCCTTCCTAGACCGCAACGGACGAACCCGGCAGCCGAACCATTCGATGAATGTACGCTACACCGGGTGAGCTAGCGAATGTCACTCCGTAGGCGATAGACATATTCCATGAGCACTTATTGCCGCTAGCTCTTCATTAACTATGACGACAGATGCATACTTTTGAAAGACATCTCCGTAACTTTGCGAACAAGAAACCAGAAATGCTTGGTTATAGCAAGCATAAAATAATAATATATATAGCGTCGTTCAATAATTCGAAAGTTTGTGTGACATTATTGGACTATGTCGGAACTGAGGGACGATGTCCCTGAACCGAACCAAAAATTTCTAAGTCCACCGACGCTATCAGTTTCTTATCCGGCATCGCAGCATTCTGGTCCGACGAAAGAAGCTGTAGAAGACCAAGTCAGATGACATACACAACAGCATATGTTGTTCCGAAAGGGAAAGCTCAAAATCCTCCAAATCCCTTTTGGTATCCTGTCGGACCGGATGAAACTTTCGGACGTCCGTACCCGCTTCCGCGGAGCGTCCCGACCCAGCATCGTCGGATAAAAAATATGCGACAGATTCAGTTGATGCTGGGATGATGCGATAAACTGTGCTATTTAGGAAAGCACGTCCGTTCCCGAGGCCTGTGCAGTAGTGGTCTTACGATGCATTGCCGCCGGAAGCTCCGTGTACGTTGACTCCCGCACACTTCCTATGCGAACATCTGGAGTCTGCAGGCCTCGTGTCCCTGGCTACCGGATGGTGTGACCTGGTCGCCGAAGAATCCTTGATCGCCGAAGCTGGTAATATATCGGCGGTCACGCAGCCAAGGTGCGGTCGTGTGCGCTGACGAGAAGAGGAAGCCTTAGCAGTCTCCGCTGACTGCCTATACAACGGAGCGTCCTGAGCGACGGACGTATGCTCCGCTTGCGACACATTTTGTACCACAACATCTGGGGCCAGATGTTGTTGAACGAGAGAGGGGCCTCTCTCGCTTGCCGTCCGGATGGACCGGAACGGGCTATGAACCGGACTAAAAGGCTTCCTCCGTTCTCCCTCCGATCCGCCGTCACTGGGTGTGCATTAGGTTGATTTATAGTGCTCGCATCACCCCAAAATTCCTTCTAGACCGCAACGGACGAACCCGGCTGCCGAACCATTCGGTGAATGGACGCTACACCGGGCAAGCTAGCGGACGTCAAAGGCCGTCAAACCTACTAGGGTCCTCTTAGGCAATTGGCATATTTACATGAGCACTTTCCGCTAGCCCTTCATTAATTGTGACGACGGAGGCACACTGTTGGAAGACATCACAGATACATCACCCTAATCTTGATCGTCTGAAATAGAAATTGATAAAGTAGAGTGACCCTGCGGGGAAAGGACCGGAGTGTCCAATTCCCCAATAACATACCGTGACATACGCTTCCCATATTGTCATCGAAATCATACGATACAGAACAGGAGTTAATGCGAGTACACTGACCACATATAGAATGATTATAAAGTCAGAGGAAGACTTCCTCTTAATACAATTGATCAATATCCTTTCAATGTGAAAAGAAACAAGTCCTGGTACTCGCACTAACCCCTGGCAATCAAAATACATAATAATAATATGATCCATTAATATAGAAAAAATAATTGAAATCAAAATATTTTGAAAAAATATTTTTTCAGAATAGCCCAAGTTTCTGAAAAGTAACGTTGAGCCCCAATGGATCCCAAGCCTAAGTGTGGACAAAAATTTTAAAAATATTTTAAACAATTTATTCAACACTTACGAACAATAATAATGTATCTAGTTATGATTAAAATAACATCAAGATATTATTTTCCAAAAATCCCCCCCTCACACAGAGGGCTGTTGTAAATGTAAACAATGAGTGTAAAAACACTAAAATAAGACTCCAGGCACCCAGGCCCGAAATCAGTTACCAAAAATACACTATCTGATGCAAAACAGAGACTTCCAGGGAAGAAACTGCAGAACATCAGATGGTAGATGCAGAACACAACGCCTAACCACCCGTAGGTGAAGACGTAAACATGGGGAAAAGAACAGAATTCATTCTGTTATTCAGCTAAAACTCCCAAGAAAATTTAGTAATAATAATTACAAAAACTATGCCAAAAGCATGGGAGAATAGCAAGGGGGGACTTAAAGGACAGGGAGAGAGGAAAACACTTAAAAAACAGTGTAACTAAATAATCAGAATGACAACAAAATGGCTGCTGCCTCGAAAATAGGTAACTTAACATAATTTCATTAAAAAAATTTAAGTTACAGCCCTGATAATATTCTGTCACACATTTTTTCATCTCCTCCTTCTCTATCCTCCTTAGAATCACCATTTCACTAATATTTATGTGTCTGGCATCATTTAAACTGAGATTTACAATCACAAAGATCAGTCAGATGTTAACTGATGAAGGGCCAAACTTAGAATGATTAATGGCGCCAATTTCGGAACGTCCTTGACACTGCGCATGCGCAGTAGAGGCGAAGTGTGGAGGGCCTTTCAGGACATGTTTTCTTTGGTTTTAGATGCAAATTTTGGGGATTGGGGGGCAAAATTTGTGTTTGGCCCTATATTTTAAGAGTTAGCACCAGCTATGTCTGGGTCATTGGTACAGTGTAAAAATATTCAAAATCACGAACCTAGTATATTCCTGATTTTTGCAAAAATACGGGTATATAACATAACATTTTCTCCAAGTAAAGTGAACAAATGCTAAATTAAATAAATCAATATGAATGCCCACATCATTAATTGCAAAAAAGTAATCACATTCAACTGTGTACACAATGACCAGTCACTTTCCAATTGTCCTTCCCAGTGACATTGGATTAAGAAGTTATATATTGTGTGAATAACGCATATGTTTCTTAACTAGCAAACAACAGACCAGCAATTGTCTTTAATTGTTGGTGGTTCTTTCCCCATTGACCAAAATCAAAGATTAATCCAGTAATAAAATGACACAGGTTTCAATCCACTTGTCAACCAGCTAAAGTGATACATTATTGAGGTACATATTTCTATATAAAACAAAGATATTTTATTATTTTATGTCCCGTTTTATGTTATATTCGATTTTATGGAATTTTATGCTTTTGATCTTTCTTGAATAAAATATAAAACAAGTGGCCCCAAGGGGCCTTAATCGCTCACCGACCAAAGTGGTTCAAAGAAGTATTCGGGGTCACATTCAGTTAGACATGGTTCATCAACACTACAAAGGAATGAAGTCATGAGAGGCAAATTTTATGGAAAAACACTAAGGAATAGATTTGAACAAACCTGAACGTAACATGCCCCCCCCCCCCCCCCACCCCTGTCCATAGAACCCAAATATTAAGCCAAGGACTCAAATTGAACAAACTTGAATCTGATCCCCCTTGAGATGTCAATAGGAAAGAATTCTGACTGGTGGATATGAAGAAGGTTTTTAAAGAAATCACTTCACATTGCACTAAGTTAAACTTTGGGCTCAAATAGGGAGCCAAAATATTAACCCAGGGTCCCGATTTGAACAAACTTGAATCTGACCCACCTAGGGATGTTGTGTACCAAATATGAAAGGATTGTGATTGGTGGATCTGAAGAAGAAGAATTTAAAAGAAATTCCCTCATATTGCACTAAGTTAAAATTCAGGCTCCCAAAGGGAACCCAAATATTAACCGAGAAACTCGATTTAAACAAACTTGAATCTGCCCCCCACCCCCCCCCCCCCCCCCCCTAGAGATGATGTATACCAAATATGAGAGGATTCTGACTGGTGAATCTGAAGAAGATTTTTAAAGAATATTCCACACATTGCACAAAGTTAAAATTTGGGCTCCCATAGGGAGACCAAATATTAACCCAGCGTCTCAATTTGAACAAACTTGAATCTGCCCCCCCTATAGATGTTGTATACCAAACATGAAAAGATTCTGGGTAGCCAATTTGAAGAAGATTTTTAAAGAAACTTCCTCAAATTGCACGAAGTTAAACTTTTGGCTCCAATAGAGAGCCCAAATACTAACTCAGGTTCCCGATTTGAACAAACTTGAATCCAACCCCCTAGAGCTGTTGAATAATGAATATGAAAAGATTCTGACTGGTGGATCTGAAGAAGAAGATTTTTTTTAATTTTTGAAAAAAATTTATGGGTGCTATCAGAGTTATGCCCCTTCTGGTGCCCCCTGTAGGCGCAGCAAGTTTATTTGCACAAATTTAAATTGACATATGATAAGGAACATGCACACAAAATTTGGTTCAATTTGGTCAAGCAGTTTGTGAGGAGAAGTCGATAATGTAACGTTCATGACGGCGGACGACGGCGACGATGGACGGCAAGTGATAAGTTAAGCTCCCATCAGTGAGCTAAAAAGAATGTTTTTTCAGTTCTCCCATAAAAATAACCATGGCACAAAAAATTCTCATTTGGCACAAAAAATATTCAGCTTTGGCACATTAAAATATTAAGCCAGTGTGAACACTGATTGTTAGATGAACCAGTATGTTGTGGGAATTTGTACTAAATATTCTCTATTTTAATGTCTATCGTAATCATATCTCCACTCTTTACATGATTCTCATTCTATTAGCCATAGAAAATTCCTTCCAGCAATATTCAGCTCTCTGTGAAGCAAGTTTGAATATGCCTGGAATGAATCTCCTCCGATTGCCTGATGGGGCCGCAGGGTTAAATTATTACTGAAACTTTAAACAAATATAAACCAGATTTCTTTGTAAGTAATATCCCGTTGAACAAATTGTTCAGAACAATCCCATTCAGGAACTCTATGCTGAAAAAGTTTATGGGGTAAATTGAACTCGAAAATATTGGTGAGAAAACTTAACTCCTAGCACTCTGGTAGTATTTCAGAATTTTCATCATTGACTCTGTATTGCCCATTTAGCACGAAAAATTTAACAAATTATATCTTGTTTGACAGAGCTCAATGAGCTCTGTCAAACAAGATATAATTTTTTCAATTCTCAGTGGCATTGTGGGAAAAATGCACTATTGAAAACTTTGGTATTTTGACATCAGAGTGCAGAGAGTTAACACAAGCGATTGTCAGCATTGAGGAGAAAAATTGGAGAAGTGACTTTAGCAGCTTGCTGTACTGTCTCCACATACTAGTGATCCGGTTCGTATTTATTTTTAGCTTTTGTTGTCATTACTGGGTGTTAAGTGAATTAAATCATACTAGATAATTGTATATACATAGAGGCAGTCAATGAACACTACAGAAAACTGAAGTCATGTAACTATTCATAACGCTGTTGTCCAATAAGATGATTTTTTGGTATTGAGATTCTACCACACAAATAATGCCCAGATTTCCTGGAATGGAAAATAGGGAGCCCAAATATCAACCTAGGGACTTAACTTGCACAAACTTGAACAGACTAAACACCCTCCTCCTGCATCCTCTTTTCAGGATTCTGATCATTGGATTTAAAATTTTGACTCCTGTATTGATCCCAGATATGATCCAATGGGCTTAATTTTGAAAAAAATGGTATCTGACTCTACCATGATTCTGTGTACCAAATATCAAAAGCTTCCAATCAGTGTTTCTGGAAAAGAGGATTTTTAAATATTTTGCAAATATGCTGTCTCAGCATTTTTTTTTCGATTCCCTCAGCAGCACAGTAAGAATTACAAGAAAGTTTCACCCAACAGCCCTTTCATTTTTAAATGTTCTCAAGGTAGGTGCCAATATTCAAGGACCTGTGCAAGGGACTTTTATATTTTAGAACTTTTGAAGAATTCAAACATGTAGAGCATTCTAGGCTGTGTCAGACAGGCAGAAAGGGATTATATTATTACAATCTGTCTGTTCAAGAAATTAGTAAGACAAGTGACTGAAATAATCTGACTTCAATGAACAACTAGAGTGATGTCACGCATGCAGCCCGACTGTCCCAGCAATGGCAATGCTTGGACAGAAAATAGTCGGAGCCAGTTTTTGTTAACTAACGAATCTGCCATATCTGCACTCGTGATATACAAAATTTGCTATTCAAATTTTATTTTTTCATTTCTCTACTCCAAAACATACCTCATGACCTATTAATAGAACAAGCTTGATGAGCTTGTTCCATTAAGGACTAATAAGCCATGGTTAGAAGTAAAAAATGAAAAAAATGAAAAAATCTGATGTTTCAGAAAAATAATTTGTACTGCTGGCTTCAACATGTGTAAGGAAAAGGATTAAAGATGCAGTACATAAAGCAATGTTGGGCTATAGAAGTCAATTTTCTTTTTTGCCTGTAATAACTCCCAATCCTTCAAAATGTATTTTGGGAATAATTGCCTAAGTGACACATGTGTGTGTGTGTGTGTGGGAGGGGGGGGGGGGTGTGGTGGTGTGTTGTAGTAGTCAATTTTTGTTTGTTTGCATTGAGTAACTCCAAATCCTTCAAAATATTTGGTATGCAGGGGTGGTGTGTTATAGTAGTAAATTTTTGTTTGTTTGCATTTAATAACTCCCAATCCTTCAAAATGCATTTTTGGAGAAACCAATTGTTTACAGACAGATGGATGGACCGACGGACAGATGGATGGATGGATGCCTAGACCGATGGATGGATGGACGGATGAAAGTCATGACTATAGCCCTTACTGTAAACAGTCAGGCCAAAAATGCATTTTGTACCAAAAAAAAAACATTGCTTAAATGGCCCTGGGTGAGGAGGTGGTGGTGGGAGGGGGGGGGGGAGGAGTCGTTATGGGAGTCCATTTTTTTCCACATGTGGTAAGTCTAAATCCTTCAGAATGCATTTTGAGCAAAGAGAAATAAAAATGCCTTGTGGGGTTTTAACCACAAACTTTAAGCAAAACTGTAAAAATGCATTTTTGACGAAAAAAAAAGTGCCTAATTGCCCCCCCCCCCCCCCCCCACCAGGAGGGGGGGAGGGGGTTACATAAGTTTAAAAAAAGTTATGCATGTAGTGACTGTAAATAGTTCAAAATGCATATTGGGAGGAAAAAAAAATTGCCTAATTGGCGGGGGCTGGGCAGGGCAGGGCAGGGCAAGGCAATAACTTCAACCATTTTCATTGGATAATTGTGGTCATCAAACTTGACCTAGAGACATGTACTGAAAAGAATTGAAATCTGTTAACTTTTGTTTAAGTTATGGTATAAAGAAAGTTCGGACAGACAGACGGACTGACGGATGGATGGACTGACAGATAGATGGATGGATGGAGCGAGCTCTGTGCTATATCCCTCCCTTGTGGGAGGGGATAAAAAGTAACAAAGTATGTGGTAGAAGACTAATTTGAAATTTGGAGAAACTAAGTTCGAAAAGCGTTGTGAAAAGGGTTAAATTAATGCCAATTTTATTTGAAACCACTGTGTACAGCTTCAGTAGACCTTCCCCTAAATGAAAAAAAGAAATGACGTTGTAACAGAGTGTTTGGAGAATGAAAGGTAGAACCTTGAAAAATTGAACTTTAATCTGAAACTTTAAACTGGGAATACTAAGTAAAATTGATTGGCAAAAAAGGGTTAAATATTTCCTAAAACCGATAAAAGAAATCATTGATGTAAATGGAATCATTAAGTTGTATTGACCATGCAAGAATTAGAGTAAGAAAGTATGTGGCAAAGTCTAATTTCAAATACAAAGAAAGTAAGTCTGAAAACATGTTTAAAAGGGGTTAAAATCAAGCCGATATTAATGAAAATCACTGTAGAAATGTTCAGTGGATAGGAGACATTGTCCCAAATAAGAAAGTGACATTCCACTAAACTGTTTGAAGAATTAAAGGTGTAATTTTAAAACAGCCCCCCTCCCCCAAAAAAAAAACTTTAACCAAAAACTTTAACCTGGAAGTTGTAAGTTAAATTGCCATAACATGAAACACAAACATAAAAAAAAAACAAAATGAGAATGATACAATCAATAGTAATATAAATTTAAAAGGAAAAAAAAACCCAAAACTTGAAGGCTGAATAAAAAACTTTAACCACAAACTTTAACCAAAACTCCAAATGTTAACTAAACAAAACAAAAAAACCCCCACTTGAACCTTCAGTAAAATACTTTAACCACAAACTTTAACCAAAACTCCAAAGGTTAACAGACGAACAGACGGACGGACAGATGGACAAAAGTAATGACTATAGCCCTCACTGTAAACAGTCGGGCTAAAAATGTAGTTATTATTACTACACTCACCTTTAACTGAGACAAATCTACAACTGAAAGTGTTTCTTCAAGAAAATCAAAATCTGTGACCATCCTGAAAATAAAAGTATAAATGGCTTCCATGTGACCTGACAACATCTTAACCTTTTGACCAATGTACACAATATCAAAATTTATTAGTTCAATTACATGTTTTTCAAAATTTTCAACAAAACAATATCATATGACCTCCTCATTGGAACGAGATTGATGAGCTTGTTCCAATGAGGGGATCACATGATACGGTTTTGTTGACATTTTTGGAAAAAGAAAATTTTTTAACTGCTTAATTTGTAAATTATGCTGGTGGATATGGCCGATTCTTCAGGTGATGGGTTAATCCTGAAATAATGAATATCAATTTTTTTTGGAACTAAGATTTATCCATGATCCCATAATAGTAACTCTTGAAAATGCAAACCAATGTGCCACCTGGTCCACGATGGATACAGAAATATCTGATGTAATGAGCAATGCAAATTTAAAATATATTTATTTAATTATTGGTGTTTAAGATCACATACTTATACACAATGGCTAATCGGGACCGTGACAGTTTTACAGGTGGGGGGGGGGGGGGGTGGGGGGGGGGGGGGAGACGGAGTACCCAGAGAGAACCACCAAGCATCGTCGAACAACTGTCAGCTCCTCAACATTCTAACTCTGTTCAAGCTCTGTTCAAGCAGGTTTACAGCGGTTGAAGACATGTGCATCATCGACGTGCAGTACGCCTTTGTACATGGCGTCAACATGCCCCCATGTAGGCAACTGGGATGAAGTGCCTTGCCCAAGGACACAACGCGGGTCGTCTCGGATGGGGATCGAACTTGGGACCTCTAGCATAGAAGTCCAACAGTCTACCAATGAGCCACCGTGGTCCCTGCAAATTGAATAAACAGCTGCGCCATGAGCGCATGATACGCCCGTTATTAATTACAAGAGGGAAATCGAAAGGGAGCTTCCTTCCATCAACATATAGTTTCCACCACAAAATCACAAAAATTGCTCAAAGCGTTTTCGAGTTATTGTACGACATGTGGACGGACGGACAGCGGTATACCATAATACAAACGAGCTATCGTACGATGTGTAAAAATCAATGATTTTCTAAGTAATAAAGTCCCATATCTCTGAAATGACTAATCGAATGGCGACACAACCGAAAGGGAGCTTCCTTCCATCAACATAAACCACCTACCAAAAAATTGTGAAAATCTCTCGAAGCGTTCTCGAGTTATCGTACGACGTGTAAAAAATCAACAATTTTCTAAGTAATAAAGTCCCATAACTCTGGAATGACTAATCGAACGGTGACACTAAACGAAAGGGAGCTACCCTCCATCGATATACACCACCTACCCAAAAATCACGAAAATCTCTCAAAGCGTTCTTGAGTTATCATACGACATGTGACCGGACGGACAGACGGACGGCCGGACAGACGGACAGAAGGATAGTGGTATACCATAATACGACCCATTTTTTCAAACGGGCGTATAATAATGAATATTTTTATACCACAAGCAATGACCCATACTAACTGGCTGGTGCTAACTCAAATAATCCAGGGCCAAACACAAATTTTGCCCCCCAATCCCAAATGCATATAAAACCGAAAAAATTAAGTACTATATGGTCCTCCATACTTTTGTGATCTGCGCATATGCAGTATTCAGGTAGGTACCAAACTGGCGCCAACCATCATTTTTTGTTTGGCCCTAAGTTGGTAACAATGAACTGATGAACATATCATACATGTCTCTCGCAGTGCTTTTTTTCATCTTAGAAATATTAGCAAAATTTGATCCTTCATCGATACGTAGACGTCACAACAGCTTGTCTACGCCTTTGTTACAAGTCGCCTCGACTACTGCAACTCTCTTCTGATTGGCTCTAAAACATCTATTCTTGAAAAGCTACAACACATCCAAAATTGTGCAGCACGGGTCATAACCAGAACTCAAAAGTACTGCCATATAACACCAGTACTCTCTGAGTTACACTGGCCATGGCTACCCGTTAAGCAAAGAATTCAATTTAAAATTGTCCTTTTGGTGTTTAAGTGTATCTCGGGATCTGCACCATCCTACCTGACCGATCTGCTTACCATCCACAAACCACCGAGGTCTCTTAGGTCATCAGGTCAACTCAATCTGGTTCAGCCCGTATCTAAATTTACTAGTGCTGGTGATAGGGCCTTTGCGGTTGCTGGCCCAAAGCTTTGGAATTCTCTTCCAATCGACATAAAAAATAGTAAATCACTTGAATCATTCAAGTCTGGTACTAAGACCTACCTTTTTCGAAAGGCATTTCCTTCAGTGTTCTTTTAATTTTGGTCATAAACTGACATTACCAGGTGTGTGGGTGTGACTGAGTCAGTGAGGATTGCCTTGTTACTCATCAAGTTACACTCACATACTTGTTTTGGTAAAGTTGTAGTTAGTTTTTTCTGTTTTTTGTTTGTTTTTTTATTTTGTTTTCATTCAATACCTTTTTTCTTTTAGGTTCTGTTGCTTATCGCCACGATATAGCCTCGGTTGCTGATGTGGCGTTGGGAACCAATAAATGATAATAGTGAGCCATGTATCAATGTATCTGTGAGAAAATGTATGTGTACGTGTGTATATGTATGTATGCAATTATTGTACAGCCATTGAGCACCGTGTGTGGATTCTAGGCTTTAAAATTATTATTACTATTATTATTAACTGACATCTGTGCTTTTAAATCTCCTTTTCTGAGGATGCCAGACACAAATCAATGAAAGAATTGGTGGATCCAAGGCTGTACATGGATGATGGAAGTGAACAACGGTGGTTGGAAATGTTCAGGGCTGTAACTTTATAATAATTATAGAAATTATTTCATGTTTCCCAATTTTGGAACATACGCCTAACGTCATCATTCTTGCTAATGATTTATCCGCTGTTTGTAACGTGTTCCTTCCCTATCCTTCCTTGAAGCCCTCCTGTTGAACTCATAAGCTTTTGGGCTATTTTTTATTAAATTTTTTTATTAAATTTCTTGGGAGTTTAACGTGTATTACAGAATGTTATTCTGTTTATCCCCATGGTTACATCCTCACAAGAGGGGTGTTAGGTCATTTTGGTCTTGCATCTTCTATCTGATGTATCGTTTTTTCTTCATATGATGATCTAGCTTTGCATCTGGTAGCATTTAAATTGGTTACTAACTTCTGGTCTTTTTGTGTGTCTGATGTCTTGTTTCCATTTTTTTTCCTTTGCCATTGTTTACATCAGCAATGTCCTCAAATATATGTAGTTTTTAGTATTATATTACTTTAGGATAATTGCAGGATACATTGATTATGATTCCGGGAGTGTAACTCAAAAACTTTGGATTTTGTCCACACTTAGACTCTATTGGGATGCCCTTGGGCTCATCATGTTCCCTTTGGGAACTTAGGCTTTTTAATAAAGATTTCAAAAAATTTTTTGATTTAATTTTTCGAATTTAGTTTTGATTGCTATTATTCATGTATCTTTATCATATATTTTATTGTGGAGCTTGCAGGAGTGCTATCGACTTTAGCATATGTATTTTGATTGTAATTAAGAAACTTACTGCTCTAAATGCAACGCGAGGAAGTCTACCTCGGATTTACATGCTTGTTGCCTTGCCTGTAGTCGATGTACTCCTGAGGATTCTTGTCCTACATGTGTTAACTGGGATGACAAACGTTGGAGACGGGTGTCACGGTACATTGTTGGCGGTGAGATTCCTATGCCGGAACTCTCACTGCAAGATAATTCAAGTTTTTCAGTTTCTTTTTCAGAGGAACAAGAACATGGTGATGGTATTGTGACACCCATCAAAAGTGTGCTACCATCATCATGCTCTGATGAGCAAACAGAGCTAGCTGCAAAGGATAAGGCCTTTAGTTAGTGTTCTTAATCCTTTGCAAGCAGCTAGCTCGACCGGTGAAGTGGTTACTCCGTCCGTGGGAGGCGTGACACTGAGTAAGTCCGTTGCGGTCAAAGGAAGTGTAGATTTGGGTAGAGCGAGCACCTTAAAATCAAAAGCTCTCCCAGTAATGACAGAAATAGGGAGGAAGTCAGCAAGTTTCTTTTTGGGAAGCTCGGCAAGGTCTGACAAGGCCGTAAGCAGGAGAGGTCCCTCTCTTACCCAACAATATTTGGGGCCAAAATGTTGTTTTGAGAAACTTGTATCAGCCGGAGCATACGTCCACACCTGCCGCTTGGGACACTCCGTCTAGACTGCAGCCAGCCTTGGCTACAGTGACGGCTTCCTCTGCTACATTAAAAAAGCACACACAACTGCATGCTAGCTACACGACTTCAGATATCGATCCAGCTACGCGAAGACGGAGCCAGTCTTTGCCCGTGAAGTCGGACCATCCGGAAGCAAGCGATCCAAGGCTTCGATCATAGGGACGTTTGGAGAAGAGATCCATCTCCGGATCTTTGTCCCAGGAGCAGCAAGTGGTTAAATAACAGAAGACCTCTGCTCCTCAAGCCTCGGTAATGGACTTGCTGTCGCAGATTGCGCAGCTAATTGCAGCATCCCAGCAGGTGCAACAGGAGCCTCCCGCAGACTCTCGTGGTGAGCTGTCGGATGGTGCTGGGTCAGTCCAGTCATCTGCACATGCAGATGTGAGGGACTGAACATCACAGCTGATTCAGTCGAATGATGAAAGGGACAAGGAAGAGGATTACCCTTCGCTTTTGGAACAACATATGGTAGCGATGGATTTTATCCATCAATACTGTCCTGAATTTGTTCCCCCTGATCAGCAAGCTGAAACTACTAGAGAGAAAATGCTGTCGGCTTTGGATGCAGACTTCATGCAGAGGAAAGAGGACGTTCTTTCCTTCTCGATACAGTCTAGACAGGTGTTGCAGGCATTCGGCCATGTTGACAACACCATATTTAACCTCTCTAGTGCTAAGAGGAAAGGCAGTTTCTTATCGACATCTTTATAAATATACTGTTCCTTGGACCACGTTCATTTAAAACGGTTGGAGAAGATTCCAGATAGCTCCTCTGTGTTTAGATGAGCAGGCTGGGGATGTAGATTTAGATATGTCCCTACCTGCATCATTCAACATATGCTCGGATGTGATGGAATGTGCATTTTCATCAAATAGAGTGAATTTGGACGCGATGTCCTATGCAGATCACCTTACCAGAGCTATGGCACGTCTTAATGGGAAGGAATTTGAGGACGTTTGTTCGTCGCTTAGAGTTCTTTCCAGGACAGTCATGTATGTCACGTACAACTCTGCCCTGACAGTGGCAAATTTGGAGTTGATCAGACGTGATGCTGCCCTTGCGTCGTCATCACTTATAGATGACAAAGTGAAAAGCTCTCTCCAAGTTGCTCCGGTCTCCGGACATACTCTGTTTGACGACAAACTTTCATTAGTCTATGAACAAGCTACAAAGAAAGCTTCCAGTGCACTGCTTTTGAAGTCGGTGTCTCAACAACATGCTTCAGCAGACCGGGGAAAGCGAGGTCATTCTGCATCAAGTCATCTAAAGGGAATTCCTTGCGAGGGTACAAGAAACCCTCTTATAATTACTCCGGCGGTCGTCAGTACCACGACTCGGGAAAGGGGCATAGGTCTGATCAGGACTATTGGCAGACGCCCTTAAGCTGACGGGACGAGGTTCTTCACGGAGAGGACGTAGTTTCTCCTCCCTTAAGTCATTCAGGTGATGGACAACACCTCTATTTCTTGCCAGTTGGTGGAAGGTTATCAAACTTCACAAGAAACTGGATGGAAGTCACAGAAGACAGTGGGTGAGAAGTGTAGTCTCGGAAGGTCTACGGCTATCATTCCGAGCGAAACCCCCACTTATAAGATGTCCGCGTTGGACAAATCTTCCTGCTGATCCTTTCAAAAGAGAGTCTCTCCTAGTGGAGGAACAGGCTCTCTTATTAAAGGAAACAATAGAGGTTGTCAAGAATAAAAATTCTCAAGATTTTTACAGTCATTGTTCCTCATACCGAAGCCAGACGGCTCATTCCGACCGGTAATAGACTTGAGCTGGATAAACAAGCTTATCATGGCTCCAAAGTTCTATATGGAGACCATTCAGTAAGTAAAGGAAGCAATAGAGGTCATCAAGAATAAAAATTCTCAAGGTTTTTACAGTCACCTGTTCCTCGTACTGAAGGCTCGTTCCGACCGGTAATAGGCTTGACCTGGATAAACAAGTTGATCATGGCTCCAAAGTTCTATATGGAAACCATTCGGTTGGTAAGAGCGAGCATTCAAGTGGACGACTATGCGGCAAGCATAGATCTAAAGGACACCTACTTTCATGTCCTGGTATATCCGGCATTCAAAAAGCACCTGCATTTTACTGTGCAAGGAGAGGTTTATCAGTTCAGAGCAATGTGCTTTGGTCTGAACCTAGCTCCTTGGGCTTTCACTCAGATAATGAATTCGGTAATGTCATACTTCCAAGCTCATTCATCTGTGGTAATGTCGGATTACTTGGACGACATTCTTCAGAGATACGGCAACAGAATTATTCTTCAGAACGATGTTCAGAGTCTGCTGCAATTGTTCCGACGTCTCAGTTTCATAGTAAACGAGAAAAAGACGGATCTAGCACCGTCCAAGTCGTTCATTCACTTGGGAATGGGCTTCGAGACTCACAACAATCTGGTTCATCTGCCGTTACCCAGAGCGAAATTAATCAGTTGTTATGCTCGCTTTTGTCTAAACTCTCACGCAATAACATCAAGGGAGTTTATGCTACTGATGGGGCTGTGCGGAGCGGCTGTGGATCTTATTCAGATGGGCCGCCTGTGCACGCGTCCCCTCCAGATATTCTTTACTTACAACTGGGAGGGCTGCACGGTATTTCGATATACCGGTAATACCGGTACTGAAATCTTAACCGGTTAAATATCGTCCATTTTTTTTAATACCGGTATATCGTCTGTGACGATATTCATTTCGAGCCGCGGTTTTTAGTGACAGACATTTTCCATAAAAATTCTATTTAATCTCACAGCTGATTGAAAAAAAGTGTATATAAACAGAAACTGTGAAAGCAGTTTGTTTGTTTTTTTATCAATACACTTCATGTCCTGGTACTAGTAAAATATTCTCCCATGAGCTGATTTATTTTTGTTTCTCCGATGACACAGGTAAGTACAGATTTTCTCCAAACAGTATGGCTTTGAACGTAAACCATGAAGAATGATTACCGTATTTCCATTAATAATGGCTTTTGTTGGACCGGGAAATTTCTGGTTTAATACTAATAGTACCTCCCACTTCATTGCACTTGTTCTCGCAATTCCAAGCACTGCAGTAATATTTTCAAAGTTTATTTTATTACCGGCACACTTGGAATGTGCTTTTCAATATGAACAAATCGCATAAGTATTAATGAACCCACAATTCCAAGCGCTGCAGTAATGAATATTCATTTTTGTCAACACCAGTTCGTACGTGTCAATGTTTTGAAAAATTAGACAGATAGTCATCAAAACACTAATAAAATATAAATGGAATAATATTGTTTATTTTCACTTTGTTAAGAGTGATTTAATATTGAAATAGTATTTATACATCGCCAGCATTCACCCACTGCACGAGGGGGTTCACCTAGGCATTCTATGGAGTCAACCTAACAGGTTACAATGAAATCCTTCCATAAATATGACCTTTTGACTATGCTAAAGGTCTTTGGGCTCGGCCAGCCACAAAGGCTGAATGATCACGATCAAAATGGGACGTACACGTACATCAAAACGTGCCTCTCGAGCATGTGCATTTCAGCCGTTTGTGATACCGCGTGACAAAACCGACTGCTTTCATTTGTGGAAAAGTGTACAAACTCCTAGCTCTCTAGCGGCGTCCTGCTTAACCAGTACATGGCAAACGCCCTCTAGTGGTGATCTATTCACATGTATATGACAAAACGCAGGTTAAGCATTTTTGTTTTGTAAAGCGATGGATCAAATAGTATATATTTATTCGAAATTATCGACTCAAAATAAACGATATTTGTTGTGCCATCATGAAGTTTATTTCCAAATATTTATACAAGAATGAATTAAGACAAGTTAGGCTTATTATTTCAATGCTTTTAAAACGTAATTATTTGACTTCGAATGTCAAAAAAATACTGTGACAATTTGGGTGAGAATGTTACATGTTTTGAACTTGACGATATACCGGTATATCGCAGTATTTTTTAAAATATCGTCACCGGTATTGAAATCCGAATATCGTGCAGCCCTAACAACTGGAGTGTGAAGCCGCATATGCTCGAAACCAGTATTGTATTGAACAAAAGGTTCAGATTTGGGCAGATTTTCAGTGATTAACTCAAGGAGTTCCGCTTCAAATGCCAGATCCGGCTTTCACGATTATGACGGATGCGAGTCAGATGGGGTAGGGCATGTCTCTAAGTCCCCCAGACTTGAAGTGTCAGGGTCTTTGGAATTCTCGGTTCCTAGAAAAGCACATAAACATCAAGGAGATGATGTCAATCTGGCTAGCACTACAACATTGGATTCGTCAAATAGCAAACGTCCATGTTCAAATTCTGTCAGACAATTCGACAGTAGTTGCTTAACTCAGGAACCAAGGTGCCACTCACTTGATTCCATTATGCAAATTAACGGAGAAGATTCTCCTATTCGTTTTGAATCATCACGTTCATCTCTCCGTCCGTCATATACCAGGCTGTCTGAACATAATAGCAGACTCCCTCTCTCGGAAAGATCGTCTGTTGCCATCGGAGTGGACTCTCAACAAGCAAATATTCAGGCAGATCTGTTACCAGTGGGATCGTCCCATGATAGATCTCTTTGCAACACACCTAAACAATCAGTTACCGACATTTGTGTCGCCATGTCCAGATCATCGAGCATACAGAGTAGATGCTCTGTCGATCTCATGGGATGGGATGATAGGATATGCATATCCTCCAGCTCCATTGATTCAGCAGATTCTGTTAAAGATCAAACAGTCTCACAGCAAAATCTTGCTAGTAGCACCTCTGTCGTCACAGAAACCTTGGATCAATCTTCTCAGATGTCTGTTATGGGATATTCCCCGGGAGCTTCCTCCTCAAAGGGATCTTCTATTTCAGGGGAAGTCAAGCGCACTGCATCACAATCCGGAAGGTCTCAACCTTCACGTATTTCTGTTGTGCGGTCCTTCTTGCACGGAAAACATTTTACAGGACAAGCAGTGGACGCAATTTCTAACTGTAGGAGGGCCTCCTCTTCATTGAATTATGCAGCGAAGTGGAGGGTTTTGTTCCGGTGGCGTATGGATTAGGGCTGTCACGATTTTTCATTTTAGGAATCGATTAATCGTCGCAAATAATCGATTAATCGTACCTAGATGACCCCCACCCCTCTCCCTCTCTTTGAAGTCGATAAAAATGAAGTTCAAGTCAGCTGACCTACCTCAAGTAAACAACGAAGACGATCAACTTTTAGGGACATTCAAAGCTTTGATGTTCTGAACTTTTGAACCGTCAGTGAAATAATCAAGACCGGTCGGCAGTTGCGAACTTCACAACTGCCGACTGGTCTTGATTATTACACTGACGGTTAAAAAATTCAGAACATCAAAGCTTTGATGAATGTACATGGAAGGCAAATGCTTCCAATGGCTTCTTGGGGCTTAACATCGATGTTCTTAACTCTTTACCTTTAGAAACAATAGTTTTTTCATCAAATTTTCTTTTAATTATTAAACATCTAAAACGGGATACAATTTACCGATTATTCGACAACGAAAAATACAAATCGATTTCGCCGTGACTGATCAACAATCGATTAATCGTGACAGCTCTAGTATGGATCAGTCAATAGACATATATGATCCGTCCATTCCACAGATTGCCAATTTCCTGGTCTATCTGTTTGACAATCTCAAACTGCAGCCTGTCACAATTAGGTGCTATAGGTCTATGTTATCAGACACTTACGCTCATCATGATAACTTGGCTGTTGGATCAGATACTTCTTTATCCAAGCTTGTTAAAATTTCTCTATTAATAGACCTAGAACCCTCAGATGAATTCCTAAGTGGAATTTGGCTTGGGTTCTGCTGAAGCTTCAAGAAGCTCCTTTTGAGCCATTAGACGTAGAGTTCAAATTCTTGACTTACAAAACGGCATTTCTCTTAACCTTTGCATCCGCTAGAAGAGTTAGTGAACTTCATGCATTATCTGTTGATGATTCCCATTACCGTAGTGTGGGTAATAGCAGTCCTATTCATTTACCAAGTTTTACCTTAGAAATTTAGAGTCCAGTGACCTTAGATCTTTGGGTCCTCTTTCTGTTGCTCAGAATGTCGTCCACTAATATTGCATCAAAAAGGTCTTTAGACAGTCTGCTTGAGCACTGACGCTGTTCTGCTGCCCTCTTCATTCTGAGGAATTTTACCTCAGAACAAGGGGAAGGGAGAGGGGGGGGGGGGGTCCTTTATGTTATCTGGCTTTATACTGAAAAGCAGGGAAGACCTCCTTCAGAGACAGTAGTCCAGCATCGGTGCTGGGTAGTTTTAATGTGTAGCTCGGTGTGAAAGCAATAACTATGTCTCATTTATGTATGGTTTTTAAAGTGTAGCTCACTGTGAAGCATTATGTGTCATACAAGCGTTAATATACAATCCTCAGACACTTTTAAATGAGTATAAAAAGTCTCATTCTTTGGACTGTCTTTATATTTTGGTTTCCTTCACCGAATTAGCATAACGGGTTATGTTGGCATTAAATGGAGAAATTATGTAATTCTCAATTACAATGTTGGTGTTATGCCATTATCTTTTCTTGTAAAAGAGAAGGACATATGTAATTCCTATGTCTTATCCTATTCTCCTGTAGGAGCTATCCTTTATCGAAGTAACTGAGAGATTGGATTTTGCTTTTTAAGTCCTAGGCTCTTCAGACTTTTTACAATTCAACTAGTCTGGGCCATTGGTTGTCATATAAAAATATGATAAATTTTAAGTAATTTGTATATTTTTTTATACTTAGTAATGGCCCAGACGGGGATGGCCCTCCCATGAGTGGGCACTCATTCCTCCCTGCTGATTATAACATTTGGCAGGCACTGTAGAAAGAATGATGGTTGGCGCCAATTTCGGTACCTTCCTAGATACTGCGCATGCGCAGATCATCAAAGTATGAAGGACCATAGAGGACTTAATTTTTTTCGGTTTTATATGCAAATTTTGGGAATTGGGGGCAAAATTTGTGTTTGGCCCTAGATTAACTTGAGTTAGCACCAGCCAACTAGTCTGGGTCATTGGTAAGTATAAAAAATATACAAATTACTTAAAATTCATCATATTTTTATATGTTATCTTTTTTTTTTAAAAATCGCCTTTGAAAAATACTTTAGATACTGTATTGGAAGTTACATATTCTTTGTACATGTTTATATCCAGTTTGAAGGAAATGTTAAAAAATTTATAGTAATATTTTTTATACTTACCAATGACCCAGACATAGCTGGTGCTAACTCTTAAAATATAGGGCCAAACACAAATTTTGCCCCCCAATCCCCAAAATTTGCATCTAAAACCAAAGAAAACATGTCCTGAATCGCCCTCCACACTTCACCTCTACTGCGCATGCGCAGTGTCAAGGACGTTCCAAAATTGGCACCATTAATCATTCTTATAACCAGTGCCTGGTAAGCGCTATGTACTCAGTGGGGAGGTATGAGTTCCCAACTCCTGGGAGGGCCACCCCCGTCTGGGTCATTGGTAAGTATAAAAAATATATAAATTACTACAAATTTTTTAACATTTTTATACTGCACCAATAACCCAGACATAGCTGAATAGTAAAAAGGCTGGAGGGCCTAGGACATAGAGCAAGTTGGAATACGCTCAATTATATAAAATAGAGTCATCCCCTCTAGGGAAAAAGAAGTATTAGGCCTTACATGTATCTTTCTTATTTATGATAAATTAGAAAGATACAACACCTTCCAAAATTGAGCATCATACATCCATGAACTCTATTAATATCTAGTATAATCCTTATACTAATAATTTTTAAAGTAAGCCAATAAATAAAGTAAGTCTAGAGAATAGAGACTCTTTATACTCCTTAAAAGTGTCTGAGGATTGTATAATAACGTCCGTTTGACACATGCTATATTCAAAAGCTATACTTTAAAAACTAAGACCTGAATGAATTTTTAAAACATAAACTTCTCACTAAAAAGCCATCCCAATAACAGCTCAGAATTACTAACTCCTGAGGAGGTATCCCTTGTTTTCATAGTAAAACAGGTGACCCAAGGGAACACCCTCCCCCCCCCCCCCCCACTTTTTCTTGCCCTGGGTCAAATAGCCCAGAGCGAAGAGGGCAGCAGAATGGAGTCACTGCCGAAACAGACAGCCTACCTAGCTATAGTAGCAACTGTTAAGTGAATGACATTCTGAGCAGTAGATAATAGACCTAACAATAGAGGCCTCCAGAAATGGACTCGATATTTCTGAGATAAAAATTCATGAATGTGGATGGCTGAGCGCAATGAGCAGCCTTCAAAAATCTATAATAGCAACACTATTAATGTAAGCCCAAGATGTAGAAGAACTCTTACTTCATGAGCCGAAATCTCAAGCACAACTGCTGAGTCAATGATATACCATAAGCAGTATCGATAGTTAATTGAATCCATTAGCAATAGAATGGAGCGTAACATCCTTCTATTAGGCATCAAAGACAGAAGAAGCTTACGCCCGTAGTAATAAACAGATATCTGTTTATAAATACGTAAACTCTAACCGGACAGAGTAAAGGCCTATGCCCGTACGAAGATGGAAGGACCTTAATAACAATAGGTTCCGGATATTTATTAGGAGCCTGACTCTTATGCAAAAATCCAACCTAAATAGTAAAGGAAGTAGTGATTCCGAAACTACGAAAGTGAGAATCATCCACCGATAGTGCATGAAGCTCACTGACTCTTCAGTAAAAGAGAAGCCAACAGAATTACTGTCTAAAAGGTCAGAATTTGAAAACTACTGTTTCCAGAGGCTCAAATGATTACTTAGCTAAATAAGAACCGAAGTTAAATTCCGTATAGAAATTTAATCTAATGATTCTAAGTCTATTTATCGAAAAGTTACTAACTGACTTAGATAAAGAGACATAAGACTCAATTGTAAACTATCATAGAGTGCATAGGTATGAGATAACATAAACCTATAACCTTAATAGTAACAGGCTGCAGTAGATCTTGTCAAACAAGTATACTAGAAAGTTGCAATGACTAGTATGGAGGAATCAACAATATCAACATAGTGATCCCTACACCAACGACGGAAGAGCCTCCACTTTAGTCGCATAGTATAGCGAAGAAGAGGTTCTCCTACAGTAAGAAATCGCGTCCAAAGCTCGTCCAGTACAATGCTTACAATGCAATAAGGACCACACAACGGAATACGTGAAGGTTAAGACCTTGCGGGTTGTGATGAAGATGACACGATTTTCCCCAGTGAAAAGAAGATCCTCTCATGGAGGAAGTTTTCGCGTTAAGACCCACAGTAGACATCTGAGTAAATTTACCCACGGTCTCTGTGAAGACAGAGATGCTATCAACAGAAATGTATTGTGGTTGTTTATCTTAGCAATACTTGCTGAAACAACAGCGCAGGAGGATACGCATATCCTATCATTCCGTCCTATTAGATCAATAGAGCGTTAACAACATAAGCTCAGAGATCCGGACATGTAAACACATACGTCTGCAATTGATTAGCAAGTTGTGTCGTAAATAAATTATCATTGGGCGCTCCCATTGATAGCAAATCTGATTGAATACTTGTTTGTTGAGAGTCCATTCTGATGGCAACAAGCGACCCATAAGTGAAAGGGAGTCCGGTAATACAATCAGACGACCCGGAATATGACGGACCGAAGCAGAACTTGGTGTACTATAACAAACAGAAGGATTCTTTCCATTAAATTGAATAACGGAAACGAATGAGTGCCTCCCTGGTTCCGGAGATACGCAACTACTGTCGTATTATCGGACAGGATTTGGACATGCGTTTCTGAATAATGTTCATCCAATGACATAAAGCAAGCCTAAAAAAACATTATTCCGTGGAAGATAAGTGCTTGCCTAGAGACTGCGGAACCCAAAGACCCTGGCACTTCGAATCCGTTGGGATCAATATTGTATCCCAACCTGTTTGACTGGCAACCGTCATAATTATAAAACTCGGATCCGGCAACTGCAGTGGCACTCTCTGAGTCAACCACCGAATGTTTGCCCCAGTCTGAATCTCTTGCTACACTAGATAGACAAGAGAACGTGTAAATCGAGCAATTCATGGATTGCTGAAAAGTTGCCATCGAAGAGAAGCTTCTCCGAGACCGAAGCGACTCTGAGAGAGTTCTTCACCTTACTATCCAAGCGCGTGGATGTAGCTAGGGCTGCGTCATGTCTAACCAACTCCAGGTAGCCACTGAAGGGCGGAGTTATACGTGGACAAACTACTGCCCTCAAAAGAAATCACATTGAGGATCATATCCCGGAATTCTTTCTCTTGAAGACGTAATGATAACGCCTCAGTAAGGTGGATTACGTATGATAAAGCGTCTAAGTTAAGTCTATTAGACATCATTGTCGTTTCCAACATTGTGGTTGGAAAAGACATAGACGGCGAAAAAGATAATTTCCAGTCTTTAACCACACCGTCTAGACGCATATGAACTCTCGGTATGCCCTGTTCTGCCAAAATAAATTATTCCTAGAAATGATAAAAGGTAGAATTGAGCATTGCGGACAAGAAACTAAACTATCATGCTTGGTAGCAGGCTTATATATATATAGCGTCGATAAATAATACACATGTTCTAATGACATTATTGGACTATGTCAGTAAGTCAGGGACAATGTCCCTGAACCGATCCAAAATTCCGTGTCCAATGACGCTATAAGTCTCTTATCCAACATCGCAGCAATGTAGTCCGAAGGAACAACCACTGGAAGATAATGCCGGAAGAAATGTATGGCAGCTTCCGATGTTCCGAAAGGGAAAACTCGAAATCGTCCGAATCCCTTTCGCCATCCTGTCGGACCCTATAAAGCGTTCGGTCGTCCGAACCTGATGCAACAGCGGAGCGCACCGACCCAGCGCCGTCGGATAATACCTGATCCGACCGAGAAACTGTCGATTGCTGGGATGCTGCGAAAAACTGTGCTAACTTGGATAGCACGTCCGTCACTGAGGCCTGTGGAGAAGCGGTCTTACGATGCATTGCCGCTGGAAGCTCCGTGATCGTTACCCCGTGCATACTTCTATTATGCGAGCGAACGGAGTGTATAGGCCTCGTGTCCCTTGGCTACCAGATGGCGTGACCTGTTCGCCGTGGAATCACTGAATGACGAAACTGGTCGGATACTCGAGGTCACGTAGCCAATGTGCAGTCGTGTGCGCTGCTGTGAGGATGAGGAAGCATTATCGACAGTCTCTTGGACTGTCAATATAATGGAGCGTCCCGAGCGATGGACATATGCTCCGAATGCGAAATATCTGAACCACAACATGCGGTCCCCTATGTTGTTGTACGAGAGAGGGACCTCTCTCGCTCACAGCCCGGACGGACCTGGACGAGCCAGGAACCGGACTAACAGGCTTCCTCCGATCTGTCCTCAATCCGTCGTCACTGGGTGAGTACTAAAGTTATTATAGTGCTCGCACCACCCAAATCTCCTTCCTAGACCGCAACGGACGAACCCGGCTGCCGAACCATTCGATGAATGTACGCTACACCGGGTGAGCTAGCGAATGTCACTCCGTCGATCCTACAAGGGACCTCTTAGGCGATAGACATATTCCATGAGCACTTATTGCCGCTAGCTCTTCATTAACTATGACGACAGAGGCACACTTTGAAAGACATCTCTGTAACTTTGCGAACAAGAAACCAGAAATGCTTGGTAATAGCAATCATATAATAATATATATAGCGTCGTTCAATAATTCAAAAGTTTGTGTGACATTATTGGACTATGTCGGAACTGAGGGACGATGTCCACCGACGCTATCAGTTTCTTATCCGGCATCGCAGCATTCTGGTCCGACGAAAGAACCTATAGAAGATAAAGTCAGATGACATACACAACAGCATATGTTGTTCCGAAAGGGAAAGCTCGAAATCCTCCGAATCCCTTTCGGTATCTCGTCGGACTGGATGAAATTTTCGGACGTCCGTACCTGCTTCCACGGAGCGTCCCGACCCAGCATCGTCGGATAATACATTATGCGACAGATTCAGTTGTTGCTGGGATGCTGCGATAAGTTGTGCTATTTGGGATAGCACGTCCGTCCCCGAGGCCTGTGCAGTAGCGGTCTTACGATGCATTGCCGCCAGAAGCTCCGTGTATGTTGACTCCCACACACTTTCTTATGCGAACGACCGGAGTCTGCAGGCCTCGTGTCCCTGGCTACCGGATGGTGTGACCTGGTCGCTGATGATTCTCTGACTGGCGAAGCTGACTGGATATCCGAGGTCACGTAGCCAAGAGCGGTCGTGTGCGCTACCATGAGAATGAGGAAGCCTTATTGACAGTCTCTCCGGACTGACTATATGTCGGAGCGTCCCGAGCGGCGGACGTATGCTCCGAATGCGAAACATTTTGTACCACAACATCTGGGGCCAGATGTTGTTGTACGAGAGAGGGGCCTCTCTCGCTCGCCATCCGGATGGACCTGGACGAGCTAGGAACCGGACTAAAAGGCTTCCTCCGTTCTCCCTCTAATCCGCCGTCACTGGGTGTGCATTTGGTTGATTTATAGTGCTCGCATCACCCCAAAACTCCTTGTAGACCGCAACGGACGATCCCGGCTGCCGAACCATTCGATGAATGGACGCTACACCGGGCGAGCTAGCGGACGTCAAAGGCCATCGAACCTACTAGGGTCCTCTTAGGCAATTGGCGTATTTACATGAGCACTTTTCCGCTAGCCCTTCATTAATTGTGACGACGGAGGCACACTTTTGGAAGACATCACGGATACATCACCCTAATCTTGATCGTCTGAAATAGAAATTGATAAAGTAGAGTGACCCTGCGGGGAAAGGACCGGAATGTCCAATTCCCCACTAACATACCGTGACACACGCTTCCCATGTTGTCATCGAAATCATCACATACAGAACAGGAGTTAGTGCGAGTACACTGACTACATATAGAATGATTATAAAAGTCAGAGGAAGATTTCCTCTTATTACAATTGACCAAAATCCTTTCAATGTGAAAAGAAAACAAAGTCCTAGTACTCGCACCAACCCCTGACAATCAAAATACATAATAATATGATCCATTAACATAGAAAAAATAATTGAAATCAAAATATTTTGAAAAAATATTTTTTCAGAACAGCCCAAGTTTCTGAAAAGTAACGTTGAGCCCCAATGGATCCCAAGCCTAAGTGTGGACAAAAATTTTAAAAATATTTTAAACAATTTATGCAACACTTACGAACAATAATAATGTATCTAGTTATGATTAAATTAACATCAAGATATTATTTTCAAGAAATCCCCCCTCACACAGAGGGCTGTTGTAAATGTAAACAATAAGTGTAAAAACACTAGAATAAGACTCCAGGTACCCAGGCCCGAAATCAGTTACCAATAATACACTATCTGATGCAAAACAGAGACTTCCAGGGAAGAAACTGCAGAACATCAGATGGTAGATGCAGAACACAACGCCTAACCACCCATAGGTGAAGACGTAAACATGGGGAAAAGAACAGAATTCATTCTGTTATTCAGCTAAAACTCCCAAGAAATTTTAGTAATAAAATTACAGAAAATATGCCAAAAGCATGGGAGAATAGCAAGAGGGGACTTAAAGGAAAGGGAGAGAGGAAAAGACTGAACAATCAGTGTAACTTGATAACAAGAATGACAACAAAATGGCTGCTGCCTCGAAAATAGGTAACTTAACATAATTTCATTAAAAAATTTTAAGTTACAGCCCTGATAATTTTCTGTCACACATTTTTCCTCTCCTCCTTCTATATCCTCCTTAGAATCACCATTTCACTAATATTTATGTGTCTGGCATCATTTAAACTGAGATTTACAAGCACAAAGATCAGTCAGATGTTAACTGATGAAGGGCCAAACTAAGAATGATTAATGGCGCCAATTTCGGAACGTCCTTGACACTGCGCATGCGCAGTAGAGGTGAAGTGTGGAGGGCCATTCAGGACATGTTTTCTTTGGTTTTAGATGCAAATTTGGGGGATTGGGGGGCAAAATTTGTGTTTGGCCCTATATTTTGAGAGTTAGCACCAGCTATGTCTGGGTCATTGGTACAGTATAAAAATTTGCTTTTATTCATATGGCTTTGTTCTGTTACAGTTTACTGCATTCCCACGGGACACTCTCCTATAAATTTCACAAAGCAAATGCTGACAAAAAAATTCTAAATACCAACTGTAATTTAACATTTTTGAAAGTCAACTTGAATATTGATTATTATGGTTTCAAATTAAATATATGTATTGTTTGATAACATTGGACCCCAATCTGTATCTCACTGAAATATTTCACAGTATAAATACACTTACTTGATAAATATATTTGACATTTTCTCAATATAATCACATGACTGTTGTCTAATAAGTATGTTTCCATACAGTTCCAAAAACAGTTCCGTTTTTTCTGCAATCAAAAGTTCAAATAATTAGAAGCTTCAACAGAAAGGGCTTGTATATAAACAGCCAGGTTAGGCCTAAAAAAGTTAAAAATCTGTTTCTCAGGTCCTCCCACATGTTCCTTTTGACTGCCGCATGCTTTCTTTTTATAACCAATGCAAGCTTAAAAAAAATAGGCCGATGAAATCGTCAGATGTGTACCCATACGCGCAACTAGTAGAAAGCTGTATGACGGAGGGCCACCACGGATGCCAACATTATGTACACCATACAAGGTATGGGTACATATAGAAATGGATTGGAGGAGTGTCTAATTTGATGGATAAAGGGTTAATATCTCCAGATCAAATTATCAGATTTACAAAAAAAAAACTATACAGCACAGCACATCAGTAACCTGAATAAATATATAAAGTAACATGACAATCGGATTGATATTTTTTGAGTTATCTCATGGAAAAGGGATTGGAGGAATTTTCAATTTGAAGGATAAAGGGTTAATATCTCCGGATCAAATTATCAGATTAACACCAAAAACTATACAGCTCAGCACATCAGTAACCTGAACAAAATTATAAAGTAACTTGACAATCCAAGCAATATTTTTCAAGTTATTGAATGCCAAACAGATTGGAGGAATTTTCAATTTGAAGGATAAAGGGTTAATATCTCAGGATTAAATTATCAGATTTACACCAAAAACTATACAGCTCGGCACATCAGTAACCTGAACACAAATATAAAGTAACTTGACAATCCAAGCAATATTTTTCAAGTTATCGAATGCCAAAGGGATTGGAGGAATTTTCAATTTGAAGAATAAAGGGTTAATATCTCAGGATTAAATTATCCAATTTACACCAAAAACTATACAGCTCGGCACATCAGTAACCAGAACACAAATATAAAGTAACTTGACAATCCAAGCAATGTTTTTCAAGTTATCGAATGCCAAAGGGACTGGAGGAATTTTCAATTTGAAGGATAAAGGGTTAATATCTCGGGATCAAATCATCAGATTTACACCAAAAACTATACAGCTCGGCACATCAGTAACCTGAACACAAATATAAAGTAACTAGACAATCCAAGCAATATTTTTTAAGTTATCGAATGCCAAAGGGATTGGAGGAATTTTCAATTTGAAGGATAAAGGGTTAATATCTCAGGATTAAATTATCAGATTTACACCAAAAACTATACAGCTCGGTACATTAGTAACCTGAACACAAATATAAAGTAACTTGACAATCCAAGCAATATTTTTCAAGTTATCGAATGCCAAAGGGATTGGAGAAATTTTCAATTTGAAGGATAAAGGGTTAATATCTCAGGATCAAAATAACAGATTTACACCAAAAACTATACAGCTCGGCACATCAGTAACCTGAACACAAATATAAAGTAACTTGACAATCCAAGTAATATTTTTCAAGTTATCAAATGCCAAAGGGATTGGAGGAATTTTCAATTTGAAGGATAAAGGGTTAATATCTCAGGATTAAATTATCAGATTTACACCAAAAACTATACAGCTCGGCACATCAGTAACCTGAACACAAATATAAAGTAACTTGACAATCCAAGCAATATTTTTCAAGTTATCGAATGCCAAAGGGATTGGAGGAATTTTCAATTTGAAGAATAAAGGGTTAATATCTCAGGATTAAATTATCCAATTTACACCAAAAACTATACAGCTTGGCACATCAGTAACCTGAACACAAATATAAAGTAACTAGACAATCCAAGCAATATTTTTCAAGTTATCGAATGCCAAAGGGATTGGAGGAATTTTCAATTTGAAGGATGAAGGGTTAATATCTCGGGATCAAATTATCCGATTTACACCAAAAACTATACAGCTCGGCACATCAGTAACCTGAACACAAATATAAAGTAACTTGACAATCCAAGCAATATTTTTCAAGTTATCGAATGCCAAAGAAATGGATACGGACGCCGGACGGACAGATGGACGGATGGACAATTGGACGGACAGACGGACGGACAAAGGATGGACGAATGACGGATGGTCACCCCGGATGCCGGCATTATGTGTACCATACATAGTATGGGTACACATAAAAAAGATAAAAATTAAATGGTTTTTGTCTGATATTTCCCCAAGTTAATAAAATTAATAAATTTGTCACTTGAGAGCAACAAGGCTTTGCAATGCTTTAGCTTTACAAAGCCTTCTTGCATTCAAGGGACGAAATTCACCACCACCCATGCTATTCTGTTCATTATGAGGCCTAAAACAAACCAAGAATACGAACTTTTGAAGGCAAAGAAATAATTACAAAAATAAACAACGGGCCCCACAGGCCTGAAGCACTCATCTTGAACAAAACACAATATAAACAGAGTCCAAGAATGAGAAAAATAATCTGGGTATCATGCCTTTTCTCCAGTTGATCATAATGCAAAATGTAGAGCTCCCTATGAAGCCCCTTGATACAACCTATGTGGATTAATCTTGGTTACACACTTCTGGAGGGTACTGAATACAAAATATTTAATTCTTCAGCAACATCGCCAATTCCGGCTCTCATAGGGAGCCCAAATATTAACCCAGACTCTTGATTTGAACAAAGTTGAATCTGACTTCCCTAGAGATGTTGTGTACCAAATATGAAAGCATTCTGACTGTTGGATCTGAAGAAGAGAAATTTTAAAGAAATTTCTGCATATTGCACTAAGTTAAAATTTGGGCTACCATAGCGAGCCCAAATATTAACCTATGGATCCGATTTGAACAAACTTGAATCTGTCCCCCCTAGAGATGCTGTATACCAAATATGAAAGCATTCTGACTAGTGGATCTGAAGAAGAAGATTTTTGAAGAAATTCCCTCATACTGTACTAAGTTAAATTTAAGGTTCCCATATGGAGCCCAAATATTAACCCAGTCACTCGAATTGAACAAACTTGAATCTGACCCCCCCCCCCCCCCCCCCCCCCCCCCCCCCCCTAGAGATGTTGTATACCAAATATGAAAGCATTCCAACTGGTGGATCGGAAGAAGAAGATTTTTAAAGAAATTTCCTCTTATTGCACTAAGTCAAAATTTGGTCTACCATAGAGAGCCCAAATATATACCTAGGGGTGATCCAATTTGAACAAACTTGAATCTGACCCCCCTAGAGATGTTGCATACCAAATATGAAAGCACTCTGACTGGTGGATCAGAAGAAGAAGATTTTTAAAAATTATCCCCCATATTGAACAAAGCCCAAATTTTAACCAAGGGACTTGGTATGAACAATCTTGAATCTTGAATCTGACTCTCATAACAATGATGTATACCAAACATTAAAAGATTCTGACTGGTGGTTCTGACGAAGAAGATTTTTAAAGAATATTCCACATATTACCCTAAGTTAAAAATTCGGGCTCCTGTATTGAACCCAAATATGTGCTTTATTGTAACAAACTTGTATCTGACCCCCCTATGAATGCTGTATACCGAATATCAAAAGATTCTGATGATTGATTCTGGAGAAAAGATTTTTTAAAATGTTTGCAAATATGCTGACTCAGCATTTATTCGATGCCCATTACAGAACACCCTAACGTAACCGATCGCAATTTTTTTTTACCGTTCAATTCTACTGGTCCTAAGGATGCTTCATTCCAAATAACAGCTCTCTATTCCATATGGTTTGGGAAATATGGGCATTTGAAAATATTTATATCCCATAGGGATGCAGAATTTTTTTTTTTTGCATGAGTCCAGTACTTATGACCAATAATACCACATAACAAATTTGGTTCAAACCGGACCATCTATCCAGAAAATAGAAATTTTGGGCGGGGCCAAAAATCTTATCCCTCCCATTACAAGGCCAAACATTGCTTCACGAACTTCGTTTGAACAAACTTGATTCTACACCTCAAAAACCACAATTGTTTACTACAGGCTTGCCCTACAGTGGAAGTCCCTAACTCGGATGATATACTCTCTATTTTTGTCTTTCCCAAGCAATTTGGGAAAGAAAAGTGATGCAAAAGCACCAAGAAAAAATAAGCCAAAACTGGGTCGAGTGCAACTGGCGCAGACCCAGTACGTGACGCTCTCTCCCAAGTACAACTCCACGACTTCCGTTGCCAGTGCGCATATACGCCGCTAATGACTCATTCTTTTTGAATCCGCCAACGTTAGAGTTATGTGATCAGCGGGGAGGAAGGATTCTTACCCGTATAAGAAGACGGGAGGGCCTCCATGTAAACAATTGTGGTAGGTATAATAAGAAAGGAAATTTACTATAAAATTTAAATTTCTTATCAACCTACCCACAATTGTTTAATACAGGCTGAATAGACAATAGGCTGGAGGGAATCGCATAACCAACCCACACATAACCCAAGTGCACTGGAACCGTGAAGCAGACGGAAGAGATCCCAAGGCTTATCAACCATAGTGTCACAATCATTAGTAAAAGACAATGAAAGGAGGCATATGGGTCTGTGTGACACACAGACAGAAAAGGGCAGTAACAGCACAAGGCTGAAACTGACCTTCAAGAAGCCTAATGGCTAGGGCAGACAACAGCCTGAGCAGAAGAAAGAGGACCCAATGCAAAAAGGTCCTCCGTCTGCCCCTGCAACTGACACAGATAGAAGGTGGAGAAAGTAGAGGCATTTCTCCAGTAGGCTGCCTGCATAACATCCGACAACTTGACGGAGTTAGAATAAGCCCAAGAGGTAGACAATGCATGCACCTCGTGGGCAGAAATACGATTGGTAATACAATCGCCAGCTGCTAAACGAGCGTAAGCCGTACGAATAGCAAGACAAATCCATCGAGAAATGGATTGAGGAGAGATCTTCTGTCGACCAGGAATAAGAGACAGAAAAAAACGTTTCCTGCCTTTCCGTATGAATTGTGTCCAATTGAGATAAATGCAAATAGCACGGACCGGACAGAGTAAAGGGCGATTACCCTCAACAGAAGGATACAGATAGGAGGAGGAGTAGTATCTGGTAACTGATTCTTGGCCAGAAAAGAGCAATCAGTGGTAAAAGTAACACTGTTGGGAGAGCTCCTAAAAAAAGGCCGGGTCAACCGAGAGGGTGTGAAGCTCACTAACCCGTCTGGCAGAAGCAAAAGCCATCAGAAAAGCCGTCTTATATGTGAGAAAATGCATATCCACCTGGGATAAAGGTTCGTGCCTCCTTGAAGAAGAAATGAACTCCACTGCTTGTCTCGAAAAACCTCTACGGAGGAGACAGGACCTGACAAAAGATATGCGTGAAGGCACAATGAAGTTGGGTCGATGTGAAACCTCCTCAGGTGACCGTGGCAAAGAAGAACGCGACGTAGAGGGAGACATGTCGGAACCGCTGCCATCAGCGAGCGGAGCTGATTGATCCACACCCGGTGAGGCGACAGGGGAGCGATCAGAATGATTCGACAACTGCAGGTTCGAATTTTGGCTAGAACCTGAGGCAGAATCGGAACCGGCGGGAAAGCGTAGCCGACCAGACCGTTCCAATTGAGTGACAGAGCATCCACGGCAAAAGCCAGAGGATCTGGACACGGAGACACGAAAGTGTCCACCTGATGGTTCCAACGAGTCGCAAAGAGATCGATGTGGGGATGTCCCCAGAGATAGCAAAGAGACTGGAACACTGCACTGTGGAGCATCCACTCGGTGGAAATGATCCTGCCCCGTCGGGACAGGGAGTCGGCTAGGACGTTCAGACGACCGGGAATGTGACGAACAACCACCCCAGCGTGGACATCCTGAGCGAGCAGTAGAAGATCCCGAGCCAATTCATACATTGGAACCGAAGTGCGTGCCACCCTGGTTCCGAATGTAAGCAACCACTGTCGAATTGTCGGACAACAGAAGGACCTGGCGATTTGACAGGTGAGGGATCCACTGCCTGAAACTCAGAAGAAGAGCAAGATGCTCCTTCTGGTTGATGTGTAGAGCTGCCTGATCCTGGTCCAACATCCTGTGAAGGGAAAGACCTAGAGGATCCAACGTCCCACCCCATCCAAGATAGCTGGCATCTGCCGTCAGAACACGATCGGATGTGGGTAAGTCCAACGGAACACCTTGCGTAAGCCACTGGACATCCGTCCAGGGGAGAAGGTGAGGATAAAGAGATTCTGGAAACTGAAGCACCAGTTCCAGAGAATCTACATTCGGCCTCCAACGACTGAGCAGAAAGGGTTGGAGAGGTCTGACACGCAGCCAACCTAGAGGAATGAGATCCGTCACCGAACTGCAGAGGCCGATCAGCCGGAGAATACTCCGTGCCGTTGCGGATGTGGACTGGGATAGAGTCAGAGCAAAAGCTGAGAGAATCACAGCCTTGGCCTGGAGAACTGCCACCAAATTGAATTGGGTGCGGAAAGCCATCCCCAGATGACAAAACGACTGAGAAGGGACCAGATCCGACTTCTCCTCATTGACTCTGAATCCTAGCGATGTGAGCAAGCTCAACAGAGTGTCGACATCCAACTCCAGTAAGGCAGCATTGGAATGCCTCTGGAGGATTCGTCTATATATGCCGAAGTAGTCACCCTGGACTGTGTGCGATGGAAGGCTATCACATGCGACATCAGTCTGGTGAAGGCCCAGGGAGCCAGGTTGAGGCCGAAAGGCATGGCCTTGAACTGGTGAAAAGTGAACCTGAGATACTTCCGTGACGCCCGATGAATCGGAACGTGAAAGTAAGCGTCTCGCAGGTCGATGCTGGAAGCAAAATCTCCCTGGTGAATTGAACGGTGGACCGACCTGAAAGTCTCCATGCTGAACTTGGGAGCAATGATAGACTGGTTCAGGATACTCAGATGGATAACCGGTCGGAGTCGGCAGTCCTTCTTCGGCACCAAGAACAGGTGGGAATAGAACCCCACTGACTAAATGTTCTTGACGACCTCGATCGCCCCCTTTGCCAGGAGATTGTCTATCTCTGTGGACAAAAGTTCCAACGTAAAACGTCTGAAGGAACTGTGGTTGGAAGAGGGACCCTGGACAGAGTGGGGTGCCTTCGGAAGGATATTCACAGCCCGGACCGAACAACATCTAACACCCAAGGATTGGATGTGATGGTGGCCCAACGGTCTGCAAACTCTGCTATCCTTCCTCTAACCTGGGATGAATGGAGGTGTGGACCTTCATTTCGAGCCCCGAAGAGGCCCGCGAGAGGAGAAACCACCTCCTCTGCTGAATGAAGAATCCTGAGACTTCCCTCTAGTCTCCCGACGCTTACCCTTACCCCTTGAGTAAGAAGTAGAAGCGGTGGCAGAAGGATCAGCCTTTTGCTTCGCAGAGGAAGCAGAAGGGTACTTGTTAGGCTTGGAACAGCCCCTGCCTCCCCTAGAAGGCTGATCAAGCTGACGAAACAGCAGCTGATCTTTGGAATGACGTAGGACGTCATCCCGGACCGTCGACACGGAACCATAGAAAAGTTGCAGACCTGCCAAAAAAGCAGATCGAAGAGCAGCGCGCTGCTCCTCAGGAAGGGATCGGCCTGAGTCCAGCACAGAGTCCCTTCAAACTAATTCCAAATTAGCCGTGTTACAGGCATGCGTGTGAGTAAGATGCATGAGCGCCTTGGACAGCACACACAAAGGAGCCTGTACCTCGTCAAACTTATCTGGAGGCAGATAAGCAGCTAAAGCTGAGACGGCGTGATCTGAGAGAGAAAGCATACCAAGCATCTCTCTCGATAAGCCCAACGTGGACTCCAGAGTCGTCATCGGAATGGCGGCAGACTTGGGCTTGGAAAGCCCGAGGGAATTGGAGTCCTGATCCAAAACCGTCAAAGTCTGGCAGACTGATGGATTGGTGGAATCGTAGGAACGATAACGCACCGGAGGCAAAAAGGTGTCAACCCTGGTGAAGAACGGAGCCTTCATAGCCTTGGAACTTAGCTTAGAGTCCAAGGCTGAAAATGCTTCAACCACCTGTACCGACTGGCATGGTCGAAGACACCCAGAAGCAGGTTACTCCATAGGCTGTAGGCACGCAACCGATGATCGCGGCCTGGCTGACACTGTCGGCTGGTTTGATGGTTTGAGATCTGGAAGGAACCCAAACACAAAATCAAGAGCTGCCCCAAGTCGAAGACTGCTGGCTCTCGACATCAAGCATGTCTGACTCCTCCCCTGAGTCGGAAGACACATAGCCCATCGTGGGCAAACCAGCCGATGCCTCCCATGGAGTTGGAACACCAGGGGGATCAGAAAGCAGCCTGTTTCCAATCCCGGGAGTCGGCGCCATAGGGGGTGCCTGGAAACCACTCGCTGCCTCGCTGGAAGCAACGGGAAGGCTCTTGGACAGAACCTGAGTGAGTAAGGAGAGGGCCTCCCTAAGCTCACTGCCCATACCGGCCGGTTTGACATGGGAATGAACCGGCAAAGTGGTTTCACCTCTGACCCTCTTAACCAGCGAAGGATCACGATCCTCCAAAACACCTCACGCGGGACGATGGGCGGCAGCCGAAATGTCTGAAGGCAGACATGTATAGGGGTACGACACACACCGAGGATCAACATAGCAGGAACTCATGAGAGTCACCACTGACCTCTGCGGGGCAGAAGGTCCAGTCTGCACAAAAGACGTTGGTCCCCCAAAACTGGTTGTGTGGCCAGAATGAGAATGCCACAGAGTTCATAGTGTCCCAATGACACAACTGTGGTGCTCAACGGCGCAGAGACCACAGTAGAGGGTTCAGCCGGCAGCCCCTTCCAACTTTGCCGAGTTGAAGTCAGGGAAGCCTGAGGCCGATATCCCACGTCTTCACTACCAGACATCCCTGCAGTCCCCTGCAGGGATAAGCCGAGGCCGGCTGAAACCGAAGACGAAGCAGACGGATCAGCAGTAATGGTAGATACGTCGGGAGTCATTGAGGTTGGTGGAATTGTGGAGAGACACCCCTGCTTGGCTCCGAAGGAGGAGTCACAACCCTAGTGACAGCTTCAGATGTCGACTGGAGGGGGACCGCAGTCCCGGAACCAGGCACCTCTTCACCAGACAACTCAACGGCTCCTGCAGTATCCACTACAGGTATAGACTGCACATCCCCCACAGAGGAGGAATAACTCTCACCAGACATGGTCGGCTCAGGAGCCTCCGAACGACTGCGTTCTCCTTTCCCACGCAGCGGGAGGTACAGCCACAAGAACGCACAACACGGTTCACGGATGCCCAGAAAATGGATGACCACGATCCACAGAGACCACAGGGCTGATCGGCCGAACACCCATTACATGAGGAGCATGAAGCATGTGAATTGTCCACATGCTTTGGAAGCAAACATTGCCCACAATGAATAGTCCTGGGCATGATAGAGGTGAGAGAAGCAAAGAAGGTGAAATCAGATGAAAACAGAAGAACACCCCCCAAAGAAGAGAGAAAGGTGACAGAAAAATAGACCCCAGACGGTCGACCAGGAACCAAACAACAGAATGACCACTCTCAAGGGAGAGATGAAAATCTGCAGAAGTGGTACCCCGCTGACACCTAACTCTAACACAATTAGAAAAATGAACAATTTAAACATTTACAATAATTGTGAAAAATTAAGTCCAAACCGCATGGCACACGAAATTCGACCGCGACTCGGACAAAGAACATATAAAAAACATTATGGATAATAATTGTATAGAGAATATAAGAAATAAAACAGTTCCTGATAATACAAAAGGATACTTGGATCCAAGATGAAGCAGGAGACAACAATCAACGAGTTGGATGAACACTGATACGAGTGCAGAAGAACATCTCGTCACATGGCAGACGAAAAAAAGAATGAGTCATTAGCAACGTATATGCGCACTGGCAACGGAAGTCGTGGAGTTGTACTTGGGAGAGAGCGTCCCATACTGGGTCTGCGCCAGTTGCACTCGACCCAGTTTGGGCTTATTTTTTCTTGGTGCTTTTGCACCACTTTTCTTTCCCAAATTGCTTGGGAAAGACAAAAATAGAGCGTATATTATCCGAGTTAGGGACTTCCACTGTAGTGCAAGCTTGTAGTAAACAATTGTGGGTATGTTGATAAGAAATTAATTGGTGATTTTTTAGAATAGTGCTGGCCAGTTTTGGCCGTTACGTTGGGTAAAGGGTTAAACACGGAAACCAATAAAACTGTATCAGTCTTCCAATCTCAGCACTTGTTTTTTGTGAATAATAACTATAATATGTGGTAAATATTGAAAAATGTGCTCTCCACAAGCATATTCATTTTTCACAGACACCAAAGTATATTCTTTAAAAGGTGATTGGCCATGCAAGGTGTCACAAACTTGAAAACCTTCGTGAAGTATTTTTGTTTGTTCAGCATTGTTAATTAAAAGCAACTATCTATCCCCTCACCCCCCACCCCTATGTGACCAATGAGAGTTACAGTAATCCAGTTGTATGGAGATCCTAGCATGTAACAAGAAAGATAAACTTTTTTGAATGGCAGATATCTACATAATGGATAATTAACCAAAAAGCTGATATCTACATAATGGGCAATTAACCAATTTTCCATCTTGTTTTTTTTTTTCAGTAAAAGTTTATGTATTTCAATAATTTGATTTTGGAGAATGATTATTAGATAATACAAAGAGTTGAGAGTTATTCTGACCTCAACTAAAAGAAAACACCCACACCAAATCCATTGCGAGGCATTCTTCATAAGTAATGGTCCTAATTCCAAGGTTCTTGATGAAAAATTAAAGCTCCCAAATAACACACTAGTACATTTTAATGGAGCCTCCATAGGGAAACCAGCACTCAAGCCTGGAAATAAGCAGACTATCATCTGCAGAACAAGGTCCCCAGAGGGTGAATTTAGTGATGCTACCCTGCATGGCAGGGCAGCATTACTAAATTTACCCTGTGTGAATCTCAATCTTAACCCTTTCCCTAAAATGAAAAGCAGATGACACTTGCAAAAAAATTCTTGAATAACTAATTTTTTTCATTTTTTGTCTAAAAAACATAGGTTATTACCCCTCATTGGAACGAGCTTGACAAGCTCGTTCCAATGAGGGGTCATAACCTATGTTTTTGAGAAAAAAAATGAAAAAATAGTGAAAATTAATTGGCAATTTTTTTAAAATAGCGCTGGCCGGTTTTGGCCATTACTTTGGGTAAAGGGTTAATCAAGCTCTCAGGCCTAAACAGAAAGAGGTACCCAGAGAATTAATTGGGGGATTCTAGCCCACTGTATGAGATAGCATCAGCAAATTTACCTTTTGGGGGACCTCATTCTGCAAATGACAAACTGCTTATTTCCAGGCTTGTCAGCACTAAACCAAATTATTATTTAAAGTTGGAACTATATTTCCTTGGGACTGCAAATGAAATTCTCATTAATAAATATTTTCATTACTATACCAAACTGTTTAGAAAACCAGATGCTCTTAAAACTGAATTCTAATGTGAATATATATCTATATACCTTGTAATCCCATTCTCTGTGGGTTTTCTAAGGCAATTGTGAGAAACAAAATATCTCTAGCATACAGTTCTAAACTATTCTCTGTAACATAAAACTGAAAAACAAAACAAAACAAGACAAAACATCAACTTTCATTTCCATGTGGTCAGGCACGTAACCAGGGTCTGTTTTTTTTTTTTTGGGGGGGGGGGGGGGGGGGGCACCAAAAACATAAATAATTCTTCAAACTTTAAAACATTTTTATTAAGTCAGGCATCATACAGTACAAGTCGAAATAAGGTGTAGAATAACCACTATAAACTATGCATCTTTCTTTAACTACAAGAAAACATAGGTTATGACCCCTTCATTGGAACGAGCTCAACGAGCACCAAAAACATAAACAATTCTTCAAACTTTAAAACATTTTTATTAAGTCAGGCATCATACAGTACAAGTCGAAATAAGGTGTAGAATAACCACTATAAACTATGCATCTTTCTTTAACTACACGAAAACATAGGTTATGACCCCCTCATTGGAACGAGCTCAACGAGCTCATTCCAAGAGGGGTCATAACCTATGTTTTTGAGACAAAAAATGAAAGAATAATCAAAATTAATTGGCGATTTTTGTGAATAGTGCTGGCTGGCTTTGGCCGTTACGTTGGGTAAAGGGTTAAAGTCAGTATTAATTGTGTGTATGGGCAGACTGACTGCTATGGATAACTATGCTTTCAGCAGAACAGTGTCAGTGTCCAAACTAACCGAATGCATTTCAACAAATGGTGCTATCGTCACTTCATAGTCTAAAAAGGCACCTGATGAAAACCTCAGAAGTGAATCAACACCTTTCATTACAGTCAAACTGCTGGGCAAAACTCGCCGTTCAAGTTCTACTTTGAATTTGTCTAATAACTGAATAAACGTGTCAGTTCGTAGATGTTCTGAAACATTTTCTGGTTGATCTCGTTGGCCTGTTATACAATACATTATACTTGTTATACCGGATATCAAAAAACAATATAAGCATTATAGGTGTAACATATCCCCAATGGCCAGCTGGATTAAATTCGTTATCAATGACCTTAATTAATTGCATACTCTATCGACAACAAGTGTACATAATTGTATGCTTAACTTTATTCCTCTGGGCCAGCTGGATTAAGTAACGTTATCAGTGACATTAATTCATTGGCATAACATAATAAACTTGACTGACAATAGTTAACTTAATACGGTACTGATACATCTGAACTTCATAAATTTAAAAAAAAATTTAGAAAATTTTTAGGGGGGCACATGCCCCTAGTGCCCCCCCCCCCCCCCCCCCTGGTTACGTCCTTGCACATGGTAAAGTTAGTCACCTCTTATTTGACAAATATAGATTATGAGATTTTGGGATATAAAACTTGTAACAACAATAATTGCTTGAAATGACTAGTGCTGTTTATACTGATGCTCAAACTGCTGAGTATATTTTTTTAAACATCTCATGGGGACGCGGTGGCTCAGTAGGTAGAGGTGCAGGCTGCAAGCCGAGAGGTCCTCGGTTCGAATCCCACCTGCGGCAACCACGTTGTGTCCTTGGGTAAGACACTTCACCCCCATTGCCCATGTGGGGGCACGATGACGCCGTGTACTAAGGCATACTGCACGTCGATGGTACGCATGTCTTCAACCAATCTATCCCTGCCTGTGCTGCAGTGCAGAGTTATGATGTTGGGGAGCTGGCAGCTGCTTGTCGTTGCTCGGTGGTTCTCTCCGGGTACTCCGGCTTCCTCCACCCGTAAAACTGTCACGGTCATGATTAGCCATTGTGCATAAATATGTGACCTTAAACATCAATAAATAAATAAATAAATAAATTTAAACATCTCATAAAGTTCAGTCAACATGACTGTATAAACTACTTAACCTTTTACCCAATGCACAGGTTATCAAATTTTTTGTTTTAATTACTGCTTTTTAAACTTTAAAAAAAAATTGCAACTAAACCATATTATGTGATCCCACATTGGAACAAGCTCAATGAGCTTGTTCCAATGAGGGGTCACATAATATGGGTTTGCTGAAACTTTTTGAAACATATTTTTTCAACAGCTAAATTTGAAAATTATGTGGGCAGTTGCAACCGATTCATTAGGTAAAATGTTAATATACATTTGTGTAAAGAAATAACAAACACTTTAAAAATCCACTTCTCTTGAGTATTTGTGTTGACAATTAGTATCTCTCCTAACAGCACAACTTAATTTAGATGTGCCATTTTAGCATACCGAGTGTAGATATAATTAAAGCAACGTGACTGCAATCACAATTAGGTGTTGAGTGGTAGGACACCAAAGATGTTTATAGAAATAATTCAGACTTACATTTATCTTTCTTTTTCTATGTCTGTATGATCTTGCCATTGTTTTCAATATATGCCTTACATCTCCAGCACCAATCAATAAAACATTCAGTTCATCTGAAATATCATGAACAAATTAATCAATATGTCCAAAAAACTGAAACTGAGACAAAATATTATTATTTCTATCTATTTTATCCCCTTTTCAATGACACAATGAACAAGGCATCAAATTTTATATACAGGAAGCTAAGAATACTTTTGAAACCTTTAACTAACATGGCTGGAAGACATTTCCAAACATATTTTTGAATAACTAAATAATTTTCATTTTTTACCTAAAATCACAGATTTATGACAAAGATTGAAGTGAAGATCTCATAGTTCTTTGACATGGTGGAACTAGAGTTAAAATTTTCTGACAGTATTCCTATGTCATTGACTGTCAGTATGAACTTTCGTATAATGAAAGTAATTCTTTCAAATAATAATAATACATGAAACTCTTTTGAGTACATGACTGCTTGATTGTCATGTACTTATAACAAGTGCTTTCATATAAAACATACTTGGAACACAATGGTATTTTTTCATAATGAAAATTGTGGTTTCGGCAATGGTCAACTATTTCTTTTCAAATCAGTGGATTTCAGAGAATATGTATTCAAGCGACCAAATGTTTTTCCATCTGACAAAAAAAATCTCAACAGACTGGGTGGGGAAGGGAGTTTTGTGAAGGCAACCTGGTTTGGGCCTGTTTATGGCCTCCTCAATGGTGAAGCTTGTTCCAATAAAAGGATCATAAGCTATGTTTGGGTGCAAAAATTGAGAAAAAAAACATGAAATGTTGATTTTTCAGGGCTCGCCTTGAGTAAAATGGTCAAGGCCTAAAAAAAGTGCCCCACACATTGAGGTCGGAGCCTTTTCGGGGCTGATTTTCCATTTTGTCCATTATGCTTTTTTGTGGAAAATGTCGGGGCTTGAAAAAAGCCCCCAGCAAGTGCTCCTCGGGGCTGATCTTGGGGCCTGGGCTGATCAGCCCCGACTCAAGGCAAGCCCTGTTTTTTTGTGAATAGTGCTGGCTAATTACAGCTGTTATGCTTGGTAAAGGTTTACATAAACATATTTTCAAAGAGATAAGTGTGAGAAGAATGAAAAATTTGAAATAAATTGCAGTTATAGAACCAATATTTTCCACTGTTGTTTTTTTTGTAGGATTTTGTAGCTCTAGCAAGCCATTTGAAAAAATGGCAATAAGGCTCTTTCTTTTTGACAGACATTAGCTTCCTGCACACATCAAAATAATCAAAATTTCAAGTTGGAAATTTTTCCTATATTGCAACTAGAAATTTAATCAATTCAATCTTGTTTCACAGAACTCACTGAACTCTGTTAGCCAATTGTATAAACCTGTGTTTCCAACATTAGATGACTCCCACTCTATGCTTTGGTTACTAAATCCTATGTTACCAGTAAAGCAGATATTTTTTTACCACAGTAAACAAGCACTGCTCCACTTTCTGTCGTTGCCACTGGGAAAAAGAATTTGTCACTGGCTATCATCGGCTAACCATGTGATTCTTTTGCAACCAAGTGACTCTTCTTGATAACTTTCTTTCTTTTTCAAGGCAATATAGTGCATACAGTAGTAAAATTCTGTTAGGAATATGTATATAACCAACTAATCACAATTTTTTCTTTCAATGTGGCTTGTAGTTTTATATACTATTTCTAAGAAGATGTTATATACCAAATATGAAAGGATTCTGACTTGTGAATCTGAAGAACATTTTTGAAGAAATCTCCTCATATCGCACGAAGCTAAAATTCGCGCTCCATAGGCAGTTCAAATATTAACTGAGGGACTCAATTTGAACAAACTCGAAACTGACCCCCTAGGGATGCTGTATACAAATATGAAAGCATTCTGACTGGTGGAACTGAAGAAGATTTTTAATGAAACTCCCTCATATTGCACTAAGTTAAACTTTAGGCTCCAACAGAGAGCCCAAATATTAACCCATGGACCCGATTTGAACAAACATGAATCTGACCCCCCCCCTCCTGAGACCCTCCTGAGAGATGTTGTATACCAATGAAAGTGTCAATGACACTGTAGCTTAACTTGTGTGTTGTGTTTGATGAAAAGGATAATGTTCAATGTTTATGAAAAGATTATGAAATAAGACAAGAATTGTGATAATTGGGAATATGCTCATTTCTGTTCCCTGTTTGCTATGTTTATGATAAAAATAATATGAGGTGTACACTGTACTAAAGAGCTGAAGGGTGGGTTAATATGACCTCACAGTTAATGTATGTGGCCCTCACGGTTAACGTATATCAACAAAAGTTACCAAGTTACAGTGAAATTATTCCAAAACGAGTCATCCTATCAAGTTACATTAAAATCCCTTCATAAATATGGCCTGTAGACTGTGCTAAAGGTTTTCAGGCTTCGGGCCCCTGTAGCCGTCAGTTTCCCAATTGCGTCCAAAGGGGACGTTCTCATCTAGACATTATATGAAGTCAACCTACCAAGTTACAATGAAATCCCTTAATAAATATGACCTGTAGACTGTGCTAAAGGTTTTTGGGCTTTGGGCTCTGGCAGCCATCATGGTTGAATGATCGCAACCAAAAGGGGACATTCTCATCTGGGCATCTTCTGGAGTGATCCTACAAAGTTACAATGAAATCCCTTCATAAATATGAACTGTAGACTGTGCTCAAGGTTTTTGGGCTTTGGCCCCTGAAGCCGTCACAGTTGACCAATCACGACCAAAAAAGGATGTCATCATCTAGGTAGTATATGGAGTCAAACTTACGGGTTACAATGAAGTCCTTCCATAAATATGACCAATAGACTATGCTAAAGGTTTGGGGGTTTTGGGTTCGGGCAGCCATCAAGGCTGAATGATCGCGACCAAAAGAGGACGTTCTCATCTAGACATTATTTAGAGTCATCCTACCAAGGTACAATGAAATCCCTTCATAAATATCACCTGTAGACTGTGCTAAATATTTTTGGGCTTTGGGCCCCTGTAGCCAACACAGTTGCCTAATGGTGTCCAAAAGGAGCTGTTCTCATCTAGACATTACATGAAGTCAACCTACCAAGTTACAATGAAATCCCTTCATAAATATGACCTGAAGACTGTGCTAAAGGTTTTCGGGCTTTAGGGCTTGGGCAGCCATCATGGTTGAATGCTCGCAACCAAAAGGGGACATTCTCATCTGGACATCATCTGGAGTGATCCTATGAAGTTACAATGAAATCCCTTCATAAATATGACTTGTAGACTGTGCTCAAGATTTTCGGGCTTCAGGCACCTGTAGCCATCACAGTTGATCAACCACGAACAAAAGGGGATGTCATCATCTAGGCATTATATGGAGTCAACCTAACAAGTTACAATGAAATCCTTCCATAAATACGACCTACAGACATGCTAAAGGTTTTTGGGCTCGGGCAGCCATCAAGGCTGAATGATTGTGACCAAAAGGGGACGTTCTCATCTGGACACTATTTGGAGACATCCTACCGAGCTACAATGAAATCCCTTCATAATTATGACCTGTAGACTGTTCTAAAGATTTTCGGGCTTTGGGCCCCTGAAGCTGTCATAGATGCCCAATCGTGTCCAAAAGGGGACGTTCTCATATAGACATTATATGAAGTCAACCTACCAAGTTACAATGAAATCCCTTCATAAATATGACCTGTAGACTGTGCTAAAGGTTTTCGGGCTTTGGGCTTGGGCAGCCATCATGGTTGAATGATCGCAACCAAAGGGGATAATCTCATCTGGGCATCATCTGGAGTGATCCTACGAAGTTACAATGAAATCCCTTCATAAATATGACCTGTAGACTGTGCTCAAGGTTTTTGGGCTTCAGGCACTTGTAGCCATCACAGTTGACCAATCACGACCAAAAGGAGATGTCATCATCTAGGCATTATATGGAGTCAACCTAATAGGTTATAATGAAATCCTTCCATAAATATGACCTTTTACCTATGCTAAAGGTTTTTGGGCTCGGGCACCCATCAAGGCTGAATGATTGTGATCAAAATGGGATGTTCTCATCTAGACATTATTTGGAGTCATCCTACCAAGTTACAATGAAATCCCCTCATAAATATGACCTGTAGACTGTGCTAAAGGTTTTCGGGCTTCGGGCACCTTTAGCCGTCACAGTTGCCCAATCATGTCCAAAAGGGGACCTTCTCATCTAGACATTATATGAAGTTAACCTACCAAGTCACAATGAAATCCCTTCATAAATATGACCCGTAGACTGTGCTAAAGGTTTTCGGGCTTCGGGCTCGGGCAGCCATCATGGCTGAATGATCGCAACCATAGGGGTCAATCTCATCTGGGCATCATCTGGAGTGATCCTAAGAAGATACAATGAAATCCCTTCATAAATATGACCTCTAGGCTGTGCTAAAGGTTTTCGGGCTTCGGGCCCCTGTAGCCATCACAGTTGCCCAATCATGCCCAAATGGGGAAATTCTCATCTAGACATCATAAGGAGTCATCCTACCAAATTACAATGAAATCCCTCCACATTAAACATGACCTGCAGACTGTGCTAAAAGTTTTTGGGTTTCGGGCTTGGGCAGCCATCACGGTTGATAGATCATGCCCAAAAGGGGACGTTCTCATCTAGGCATTATACAAAGGCATCCCACCAAGTTACAATGAAATCCCTCCATAAATACGACCTGTAGACTGTGCTAATGGTTTTCGGGTTTTGGACTCGGGCAGCCATACCGGTTGCCCGATCGCGACCAAAAGGGGACGTTCTCATCTCGACATGACCCCAAACCTGCATATGAAATTTCGTGACGATCAGACAAGAATTGCGGGGTGTAGCCCGTGCTAAAGGAAAATGTGAACAGACATCACAGACTAACAGACTTCCGCACGCGTGATGGCAATAGCTTATCTTGACTATGTCAAGTTAAGCTAAAAATGAAAGCATTCTGACAGGTGGATCTGAAGAAGATGATTTTTAAAGAAATTTCCTCATATTGCACCAAGTTGAAATTTGAGCACCATTAGTGAGCCCAAATATTAACCCAGGGACTCAATTTGAACAAAATTGAATCTAACCCCCCTAGAGATGTTTTATATCAAATATGAAAGCATTCTGACTGGTTGATCTGAAGAAGAAGATTTTTAAAGAAATTTCCTCATATTGCTCTAAGTTAAAATTTGGGCTCCCATAGGGAGCCCAAATATTAACCAAGGGACTCAAATTTAACAAACTTGAATCTGACCCCTCGAGAGATGTTGTATACCAAATATCAGATGATTCTAATTGATGGTTCTGGAGAAGAACATTTTTAAAGAAATTTCCTCTTATTGCACTAAGTTAAAATTTGGGCTCCCATAGGGAGCCCAAATACTAACCAAAGGACTCGATTTGAACAAAATTGAATCTAACCCCCCCAGAGATGTTTTATATCAAATATGAAAGCATTCTAACTGGTGAACCTGAAGAAAAAGATTCTTAAAGAAATTCCATCATATTGCACTAAGTTAAAATACAGGCTCTTTTTATTATCTCAGGGACTCGATTTGAACAAACTTGAATCTGATCCCCCTAGAGATGTTGTATGAAAGCTCTGTGACCAGTAGATCTGAAAAAGAAGATTTTTAAAGAAATTCTCTCATATTGCACTATGTTAAACTTTTAACCCAGGGATCCGATATGAACAAACTTGAATCTGCCCCCCCCCCCCTCTGAGATGTTGTATATCAAATATGAAAGGATTCTGACTGGTGAAACTGAAGAAGAAGATTTTGAATGATATTTCCTCACATGTTTGAAGGTCATTCAAAATCTTCTTATGAAGACATTCTGACTGGTGGATCTGAAGAAGATTTTTAAAGACATTTCTTCATATTGCACTAAGTTAAAATTCGTGCTGCAATAGAGAGGAACATGTATATCAAATTGGTTCAATGCAACCCAGTGGTTTATGAGGAGAAGTTGAAAATGTAAAGTTCACAACCTACAGATGGACGATGGACAGATGGATGATGGACAGAAAGTGATCACTTAAGCTCCTCCTGACTTCCAGCTAATAAAAATGCATGTTATAAATCACCGTAGAAAAATAATTTAGCAGTCTACCGGTTAGAACCTGTGGAAATTTGTTCACATTTTCTTACCTGCATTTGATTCACTATTGTCCAGACTAATGTTTTTAAGAGCAAATATTGCATCTGTAAAGAAAAAATACTGGTACATTAGAATTATTTAAAAAAAACTTTGTTGTTGGAATTGTAATAATTTCCTAGAATGTGTTGGATGAGATGTATATATTTCTGGAGTACAAATCTTTTGTTCAAGCTGCCTTATTTTTGAAGAGATTGGATGCTGAGCATACAGGCCAACCGTGTCTTCAACCAGTAGAGAAGATGGACATGTGATATTTTGATTATTATAAACACGCCATTAACAACAAATTCTTGCTAACTGAATTTTTCTGACAAGATAAAGTGGCCCATCCAATCAACAAGGTTTCACTGTACTATCATTTTTAGGTGAAAAACAAAATGTACAATTTACTTCTCTCTTCCAAACCTCAGCCAATATGTTGCTTAGTGGAATAAGCTTGATGACTTTGTTCCACCGAGAGGCCATAAGCATTGGTTTGGATGACAACTGTTTTTTTATACATTGTTTGTTAACCATTTAAGTTTGTACTGCTAGATACATCATGTTTGTTCACCTCTAAAATAAAAACAATAGTTAACTAGATGACAATAAACTGATATTCATACCATGCCTCTAAGTACATGATGATTATCCTAAATTTTGTAATATTTGATCTTAACCTTTGACCACCAAGGATGAACAGCCATGAGGTCCCTCTATGTCATATAAAAATTGGATAGATCTAGCTGAAAGTGGCTTGAGACAAAAATGTATTTCAATGAATTTGAGATCCTGTGACCTTGACCTTTTCAGCGCATAAAATTCTGGACATCCCATAATGATATATAGCAGGATTTTCATTTGGATACTTGCAAAATTGAATGGAATTTTGGCCCTGCCTTTGACCTCCAAAATCAATAGGAGTTCAGTTCTTATTATGTACTAAGCCTGTACATAGTTTGATGAGAAGAAATGCAGCCATTTTAGTTCTATTCTGGAGAGCAAACGAACACCCACAACCACATATCTTATAACCATGTGAGTTGAGCTTTGACCTCCATGGGTGAAGAGACCTGAGAGTGAGATGCCCTCTATATCACACTAAAACTAGGTGCTACTAGCTGAAGAAGGTATTTTAATGCACATTTAATTTTGTGATCATGTGACCTTTGACCTCCATAAACCAGAAATTTGATTTTGAAGTGCATAATTGTGCTTGCGCATCATGATGTGCCTGGTATCAAAAAGCTGGTTACTAAAAACTGGCCACTCCAAAACTTTTACGTGAGCGGACGTGCAGGTGAACATTGAAACTGTTAACCATAACATGTATGACAGCAAAGAGGAAAAGAAGTCGGGTTAATCCACAAACACAAGTCAAATGTCAGAAAGAATCAAAGCAGGGGACTGCAACATCGCCTCATGGACAGATCAAATCAATCATAGTGGAGCTTGACTTCTGTTTTCAGTTTTACAGAAGGTGATCTTCATATGTCAACTGAGAAAAAAATTGAACTTTATTCCGTTTAAGTACTATATTAAATAAACTAAAATGAAACTCTGCCAATGAGGGTTGTGAACAGATACTCACAGTCAACCTTATATAAGTTATTATTTCTAGGTCAATGTGCTGGACTGTTATTCCTGATCAGTTCATTCAATTGATATATCTCTCTAGTGGTAATTCACTTTGCATATGAATACACTTGCACAGTAGCAACTATCTATAAGAAATGACTGGGATTTTCCACAACATGCTACACTGAATAGTTTAATTTACACACACAATGAAAAAACTATTTTATTTGATTACAAGTGAGAAATTTGGATAAATTAGGGTTAACTGGTAGAGTGCTGGAAGCCCATATTTGGGCTTCATTCTCAAGTGCAGGTACTGCCAAATCAAGGCTTCAAATTCAATGGATATGCTTCATATTATCTTTGAAGTGATATTATTTAGTCAGTTAGGATTTGCCTTGTTATAATTTATGGGAGAGTGCCCACTGGCACTCTCCCATAAATTGTAGCAAGGCAAAGACATGTGAACAAATTTTGATTGCCAAAAATAATTCAGCACTCTACCAGTTAAACGATGTTACACTATTTCAATTTGAGTGAGATTAGGTTGAATACAATTAAAATGTTTGCCATTTTTGAAGCAATTACCCTGTCGCTGATCAGCGATAACAATGAACTGCGGTTCCATTAGTCATTTGACAATCTTTCAATTTGGGAATTGACCGATTTGAATGAGTGTTGAAATGCCAGGTCTGACTGCAAATTACTAAAAACTGTGTGTCTGGGTTAAAAAATAGAAGTGTTATTATTTGTGAGCCTTCATTTTTCAAAATCAAAGACATGATAGACAATAGGTGTTCAGGTCTTACCAAATACTGTACCAAGTTTATTGATGAAAGATGTACTACTTTTTGTCTGAAGCACAACCAGACACACATATGCACACAGATACAGTCCTGGTAATTGATCCTTGTTTCCTTGGCAAAAAAATTGCTGTGAAAAACAGGTGCTTCTATGGCAATTGCCACGAAGCCTGTTCAATTGTTTAAAAATCATCAGGGGCAAGGCATAGTCTCATTTGCCATGTGTATGTAGTATGCAGTAAAGTGAAAACTTTCAAGTAACTTTAACCTGTGAAAGTAGTTCTAGATACATGTGTATATAATCACAATCAATGTGTAGAATCTTTCATTTAATTTGGTCATGCCAATATCATGCTGAGAATAAACCTTGGAAGTAAGCAGGCGACTTGCTCAATATGAACAGTATGAGAGAAAATAAGATGCAGCATAACCACAAACTAAGTATCTCACTGCTTCTATGTTGATAACACCAGAATGTGACATCATTTTCTGGAAAGCTCTCTCAGAGCTTTCCAGACACTGATGTCAGATTCTGGTGTTATCAACATAGAAGAAGCAGAACACATAGTTTCTAGTGGTTATGCTGCAACTTGTACTGTAAATTTTAAGATTAGCAATACAGCGTAGTGCAAACCACATGGCTTGATTCCTTGTGTAACCTGGAAGTTGTACATTTCTGCCAACACCAGGCTTTCTGAAGAAGCCTCCGCGACAGTATTTTTGCTGTGGATATTTTTAGTTTCCTCTGCATTTTCTTCGGCACAGCTGATTGCTGAGGGTGAATCACCAGAGCTGCAGATATGCTAGTGCAATCCCTTAAGTTCGAAAATCATCAAAGAAAGAAACAAATGGCAAATTTTCTTGCTGAATCATCGTACTTCTACTGGTTTGCAGTCAAGGGTATGATAAGATATTTTTCTCTTGGACCTATCTAAATACATCTCCCACAATTCTGTACAACCACAATGTCCACACACAATGAACCACATCTTCAGTAGCTTTTACATGTATCCTTTGACATAGAATATCTAAATCAGTTATTGCATAAATAAGTAAAAATATTAATAATAATATTACTTTAATATATAATAAAAATATTATTTTAATCCCAATAATAAAACTGCATTGCCAAATGAAGAGGTAACTTTACTGGAACAAATTTAAATGTAAGAGCACTCTATTTACATGTATCTATCAGTACTTCATTTTCTACTGGTCTTGGGTTTGAGGCCCATATACATGTATTATTTCAGCTTCATACAAGTCCATGTGCCATACTCCTACATGTACATATATTTTTTATCATGGGCTTCATCATTTCATGAACATGAAGGACAAAAGAATATTTTATAGCTATGGATTGTTTGTTACAATTTATTGGAGAGTGGGTATAGGCACTCCCCAATAAATTATGCATAACAAAACAGTTATTGATGAGGTGTCAGAGCGTTTTGCCCCAAATCCCATTTACCTTGTGTCATTTCGGCTGGGTCATTTGACCCCTATATTGGGGCAAAACAATCCAGGTATGAGGGGCAAAATGACAATAATTTTATTTCATTTTTTTGTTGGTTTTAAAGTACTTTTCAACCATAAATTAACTGAAACCACAGTTTGATGGCTGTTTTAGAAAAAAAACCCCAAAAACCCAAACAGTCGCTGGTTTCAGCGGTTTGGGAACAGCCCCAGTATATTATGCATAATGCTTATAAAAAAAGGAAAAAATACACCAATATGTGTTTTTCAGACATGTTAACTTCCAGAATAATTTTTCAGGGAACCTGAGGGTGATTTTCAGGGAAATGGGATGAATTTCAGGGAAAAGTTCGTGCTGAATTGTTGATTTCACCCTCCTCCCACCATCCTCTTCTTCATGACCCCCCCCCCCCCCCCCCACCCACCCACAGAGCACCACCACCTGTCGTTTGCTTTTTTCAAAGTCTTGTAAGCTAATAATTTCCAAAGTCTGGAAATGTTAACAGGAAAAGATGTCCTAATGTTCAGTTACTTCAAGAAGATCAGTACTTGGAAAGTATCTTTATCAAAATCCTTCATGCATGTGTGCACATTTGTGCCATGCACAAACTTTTCTCTTCATCATTGAAGCATTTTTGGGTTTTTTTTAATTCCATTCGAAATTTTCTGGATACAGACGGCCAACAGTTAACTGTTCTGTAGTCAGCACAATGGAATAAATGTAGTGTTAGAAAATAAGTCTATTGTGTATAAATATGCAGTCATAATTTTTCGGCATCCTAGGCGACTTTAACCTATTTTTAAACTGTGTTAAATAGTTGAGGTCAAGGTGTTGTTTTTATTTTAATTTGGAAAAGGGATGAGAATTAAAGCTATTCTATGAATAAATAAATATAATTATTTAATTCCTTTTCATATATTTTATTCACCAAAAAACGGCATTTAAATGAAGGTGGAGTTTTCAATTTTTTGAAAGTAAGTCACCAATTTTCACTTCGACACTCACACATTCATCTCGAATCTCTGATTACGAAGAAAAAAAACAGAAATAAACATGAACACAGTTGAAATATATATCAGAAAATACCCTTTTCTTAAATAAAGTTAACTTAAATCCATATCTTACTGCTTCGTGAGTTATTTACCAGAGTTTGTAATGCATGTGATTTGACTCTGAATGTTTTACATAAGTTACAACGGGAAAGAAATATTCGACTGTTGTTTTCCCAGACTTTTAGTCCAAAAGTTATTCCCATCCAGGAGGCTCGGAACTACACTGAAATTTGGGAATTTTCCCGGGCATTCCGTGAGAGGTAACATGTCTCTTGTTTTTGAAAGCTTTCAGAACACAGGTTGGTGAATTTCTCCCACACTGTCCTTGTACGCCTTCGGCTCTCTGAAACTTTTCATTCATTCATTTGTAAATTCAAACCACAGACACAGCAAAAATATGTCAGAATTATGTATAGACTGTAATAGAGCAGTGAGATGGTGGTAGCATGCTATCACTTGTGATGTCTGCTTGAGATGGGCGATTTTCAAATTTCATGTCGATTCTGGTTTCAGTTTCATTCAAAGGGTCGGGTTTTTGGTTTCGGTTTTCATTGTACAAAAATAACAATACATTGCAATTGCATATAAGAAGATGTATTTGGCACCAGTCAGTGTCACAGGGACTCCCTTTCCAGGGCAATGCACCAGTGTAATAGCCTATACTGGTACTCTGATTTCCTGAGCACACTGTATTTGCATAAATTATCTCAAGAGTTTCAAGTTTCAGAAAAATTATTTTTGTCCCGAGTCTGTTGCTAAATTAGACCCCCCTCCCCCACCACCACCAATACCTGTGTTTAGGGTAACCCGGCATACCCTAAAAAATTATGCCAACCATACATAGAGAGTAAAAGTCGCTCATATAGGTCATTGTAACCCTAAATTTCCATCCAACTTCAACTGCGATTTTGATGCTGGCTTTGGAGTTCAAGCTTTCAAAATTACGTGTAGAAATAAATATATTTGTCTTTATAAATGTGGAACCAGTGACAAGTGCCAGTTCTGGAAAGGAAATTGCATTTGATAAACAGATGAACATTTAAACCATGATGCGAAGGAAGTAATTTTGTTACCTATTTTTGCCATACATGCCACTCTCGAATGCAATACCAATAGTGCAGCTGTTCTGAAAAAGGGGTATCGTGACTCTGAAGTTTGAAAACAAGGTTAACTTTAGGTTGTTTCTCTTTTTGTTCTGAGAAGTGAAGACCTGATTAGAGTTTTCAAAACTGAAGTTGAACTAAAGTTTTAGTTAATTGCGCATCTCTAATGTCTGCGGGAATTAGAAGCATAAATTATGTGGAACCGGTGTCTTCTTAGCTACATATAGCAATGTCATAAGAGACAACTCTGACTTGCACTTTGTGTGTGTGCCATGTGACTGGGCAACAATAGTGTCTTCAGAAAGGGAAGAGTAAATCACAATCACAGATGCAGAAATTGCAGTACTGAAGGAATTATCCGCATATCGGTACATGGACATTGATAGTGATGTTCCAGAAACAGGACTTACAAAATTTGAAAGCAGAGACACTGTCCACCCCCTCCTTTGAATCATCTTTTCAAATTCCGCCATGCCACACTGATGAATCACCAATGCCTGTCAATGCCATATATGAACCCAAATTGCCAGAGGAAATTCTTGATGGTGAAACACTCACAAGGTCCTAGAGTTTGGAAGCAAACAAGAATTACATTGCATTACCCATATAAAATGGAGGGAGGGGCAAAACTCCTCCCACCTCTGCCTGTGGGTGAAACGGCCTGGTGTGAATGAGGATTGGGGTAAAAGTTAAAACAACCCAGGACCATTGATCAGAGAATTCTGTTGCCAAAGTCATTATGTTCAGATTTTTAATTTTGTTATGTTACAGGCTAATACAGCCTACAGTTTCAATATCAACAATGTCTGTGTACAACAATTAAATACTGTTATGAACTTATGAGATTCGCTGGATGCAAATGCGATGCTAAATTCGATAATTACACAAGTTATCCCAACTATTAGTTGGGAGCAGGTCTTTTCGACCTTGGGAACATTCAGCCTCGGGGACATTCGGCCCCGGGAACTTTCGGCCTGGGAACATTCGGCCTCCGTTTTCTACAAGGGAGGCTAAGAGAAACGCGGTTTAATATGAGTTTACATACCTTTATTACAACTAACAACAAAAATAAATACTGCGTAATATAAAATATACACAATATAAAATACATTCACACTTTATATATAATGGCACACAACCTCAAAAAATATGATGTAGTTATATCATTCTCTTTATATTTCTCCGATGCTTCCTCTAACTTCTTGGATACCTTTGGACAAGCAAGTAAGCGAGCAAGATTGATATTGGAGACGGATGAACGAAAAGTTTCAGCACGCTGAAGGCACACAGGGACGATGTGGGATTTAAATCCCTTGCGACCCGAATAACTTTGCTTTATAATTTTATTTCCTTATGAATACTGAAATCGCAGTTTGTTGGTTGCTTTAGAAAAACAGAAAAAGAAACCCAAACATTCGACGAACAACTTTATTTGCTTTATAACTTTATTTGCTTGAAAGAATGAAAAGTTTTTGCAGGGACGATGTGGGATTTACAAATCCCTTGCGACCTGGCTTTATTTGCTTACAGTTACAGTCCACATAAAAAGGTTGAAGTGTTCAAAGAAACTGTAAAAACAGTATATATGATCGCCTAATTAAGTACTATTAAATCAATCAAACTTCAGTCGTACTGTAAAAACGCTGTATGACTATCTCATCAGAGGCCAGAACTTTGATCACTACTTCAGAAGAACTTATAAAAACAAACTTTTAAAGCTGAGTTGTGCCAAACAACACCCAAGAAGAAGTATATCATTTACTAGTAGGGTTTGCATATCGGCATTGGAGCACACATATTGTCATTCTGTTATTCAAAACAGTGGATTTCATACAATGGATTTTATATTTCATTATTCATTATTACCATTTTACCCGGCGTTCCTTAGACCATTAATGATGAAAATGCGGGCCTTCAGTTGATGTATTTTGCCGTGATCCGGGCCGCGAGCAATAATAAAAATGAAATTTATTATTGCCCGCCACCCGCGTTCAGATTTACATTTCTCCTCTGAACTTCCGTTGCGAAAAGATTTTCGCAAATAATCGAGATCATGTTTTGCATTACTTCTGTAACTTCCCAGTAATGTTTCCGCAAAATTTAGAATAGTTTCTATGTAGATTGTTTTGCAATAGGCCTAATCAGGTGAGTGTGTTCTGTTTCGCTTTTATTTTCTAAGCGTAATCCTCATACTTTGTTTATGTCTCGCCTCGTTTCTAGGTATCGGATGGGGGGAAGGTGTCAGCTGACAGTCACGTGATTGTTGTTTGCAAACAGACGACAAACACGTTCTGAAAATTTACAAACTGGCAAAATGTCACAATCAAGCTCTCTTGATCATATCTACATACTAAAGCTATTTCTGTCTATTCAAGTACTCTTGTGTTTGGAATAAACATGCACGCATGTTTATTATTTTCCCGAAAATTTTCCACCCTGCACCATGCTTTTTCCAGTCTGCACTTCTATTTAATTTTAGACAGAGTGGAACACATCCAAGGGAAAAATTGTGCACTTTGACTGCAGCAAATAAATTATCGCATGCATTTACTTACCGGTACCTCTATAATAAACTATACAGGTATGTTTATTTTGGCCTCAAGGGTAAGGAATCTAAAAACCGTACAATTCAAAGTAAGTTGCAGGATCACCACTTGGCACCATATTGACTGTAAACATGTGTCCCACTTTTCCTACATTGGTAGCACCAGGTTCTATGTGGGCTTTCCAAACAAATAATGCAAGAACAGTGAGAGCCAGGTGTTAACATTGTAGGAAACGCAGGACACATACTGTAACATTGTCTATAGTGGTCATCTAACCATTATCTTACAACTTATTTTGACTTCTAATGTATATGTCGCATGCTCCGATGGGATTTCTTACCCTGCACTTATATTCCAGTCTGCACTTTTATTAATTATGGCCATTTTTTCTACCCCGCACTTATATTGCAGACCGCACTTCTATTCGAAACACGAGAGTAGTGTGTAATTCAAAGTGAGGTGGTAATAATGATAATAACATGATTTTGTAGTGCGATATAGTTCATTAACGACCCAGCAGGAATTATTAGCAGCCATCAGGCCTATTAGCGGCCCTCGACTTCGTCTCGGGCCACTAATAGTCCCTTGGGCTGTTAATAATTCCTGCTGGGCCGTTAATGAACCATATCGCCCTACAAAATCATGTTATTGTATAATTATGGATCGGTCTCATGCTCAATATATTTCGACTTTAGGAATAAAGGTAGGTCGTATATATTATTCTTTAAAAAAAATATTCAAGAAAAACTCCTAATATACAAAAAAAACAACAAAATGAACTAAAAATTTTTGAAGTTATTTTTCAACTCCCAAACTCAGAAATTTATTTACCAAAACTGGGAACATTCGGCCTCAACTGAGGCCGAATGTTCCCGGAAAAATACCTGGGGCCGAATGTTCCCGAGGTCGAAAAGACCCGGACCCGATCAGTTTAGCGATTCGAACGTAGTGGCTACCCCTCTGTAGAGCCTAGTAGAGGGAGAGCCACTATAGTACTACGTTGGGATCGCTGAATTATCCCAACGATTTAAGTGACATTTTACCTGCATCTTGAAGATCTAGAGCTGGACTGAACCCCCACCAAGTTATGGCTCCAAATGCGTCCGCCATAAGTGATAACTGATGCCAAAGTTTGTTGTTTATGTAAGACTAACTTTCCTGAGAAGTCAAAACTTGTAAATACTACCATTTGTAAACAAAACAGAATCGCAGAAACGGTAAAAAAAAAACCTATTGTGCAACGTTCGATACAATAAGAGCAAACCGCTCTAGAGTGTGTTCCCAAAAACAGAAATAAAACTTTGCAAGGTCGGTAACGAACAAAGATATATTTAAGAAGAGGAAATGCCGAAGGAGCGACAAAAATAGATTTTCTGGCGTAAACACTTATTGTGTTGAGTACGACCATAATCGGGTTTTTTTTTCTCTCATTTTTATTTTCTGTCTTGAAAGTGTATTAGAATACTTTATTGAACAATTTATTTTTTATAACCTTCCCCCAACACTAAGGTCCATTTTTAGAAATCAGAATTTGGGTTTTGATGAGTTAATGTTCATTCACTCCGTTGCATAAAAATGTCTGCGCCCATGCAGAAGTGAAGCTAAACTTGTGTAAACAGAACAACCAAACGGATCCTGCGAAAATGTCAGCTAAATCTGTGAAATTGTATGTAATACATGTACATCAACCAGTTTCCGTTCAATGTTGCCATTTTCCTAATGCTTATCATTCACCCAACTACGAAGGTATCGGGCTCCGGGACGTTTCGTCCCAAAACGAGTTCGTCCCGGGACGGTTGTCCAAAATACATTTTCGGATCGGGACGATTCGTACCCAAAATTAATTTTGGGGTTAAATGATCATACTCATGTATGATTATTTTAAAAATGAATTGTCTCGAAAATGGACAATTTGGGAAGGTCAGTTAAGACTTAAGTAGAAAAATATCACTAGGCTGTGAAGAAATAATTCCGATCCAACATAATCTTGACAATTAAGATACGCCAAATTATCCGTCGATACTGAATGTCCCAATATTTCGGCCGTAAATTAAGTGTCATTTACTGTGATTTACACTTTATTGTGTGCCGAAATATCAGCAATCAGTACGAATGAATTGTAACAGGAGGAGAGATAAGACTCATCATAAGTGCGGGAGCCAGGGTTCGAACCGTCGACCTCTAGCACACAAAGCGACCAATTTACCACGAAACTAAGAGATCCGGACTAACCAGGCTGGTTGGTAAATGGCCTTTATACCTCAACCGCTACACTACTCTCCCCTTCTTTTGAGATTCACATGTGCCAAGTTCCTCCCTCAGAGCGGTCGAAATACCCACAGTGCCACCTACTGCTGAGGATCGGACGAGCCCCCAAATGTAACAGGAGGAGAGATAAGTGCGGAAACCGGGGTTCGAACCGTTGACCTCTTGCACACAAAGGCTGGTTGGTCTGGATCTCTTAGTCTCGTGGTAAATCGGTCGCGTTGTGTGCTAGAGGTCGACGGTTCGAAATTCCAGTTCCCACACTTATCTCTCTTCCTGTTACATTTGGGGGCTTGTCCGGGATCCTCAGCAGTGAGTAGGTGGCACTGCAGGTGTTTCAACCCCTCTGAGGAGGAACTTGGGTGAGATTCACTTGTGGTGAATCTCAAAAGAAGGGGAGAGTAGTGTAGCGGTTGAGGTGTAAAGGCCATTTACCAACCAGCCTGGTTGGTGCGGGTCTCTTTGTCTCGTGGTAAATCGGTCGCTTTGTTTGCTAGAGGTCGACGTTTCGAACCCCGGCTCCCGCACTTATCTCTCCTCCTGTTACAGAATAAATAAATGTTTAAGCATAAAATATAAAGGTAACTTGAATGCAAATATTTCTCCAGAATTTGTGATATTTTTTGTCGACTTTATGCCCAGAAATTGGCAAATTGCCCAGTTTTGTGTTAATTCTGATTTAGTAACATTTGATTTGCAGGCCATGCTGTTGTTCCAGTCAAAAGCGGCATTAAAATATCAATGACTTTAATTTTGATTGAATAAATAAACAAAGGAAGACTAGTGAAGATGACAAACTGAAAAATTAATCCATTTTTTCAGGAAGTACACAAAATATGCATGGCGTACATTTACAAAAAACCCACAATGAACAGAAAATGTCAACGTTTACATGAATGATACATGTGTATGTGATAGCATGCTGATGCGAGCGAATCGCCTGGCCGCAGAAAATGCAGAGCCTCATCAGGACATACTTGTCTGCTGCAGACAACAGATACAACTGTGATCATGAAATCTCACGCGACCCGAATGACTTTATTTGCTTATAAAGCCATGACAGATGGAAGTGAGAGCCAAAAATCTTATTTGATTTGTTGGGACGAATCATCCTGATATTTGGGACGAATCGTCCTGGTCATTATTTTGGGATGAATCTCCCCAGTACGAACTGGTTTTGGGATGAAACGTCCCATAACCAGGTATCCAGCTCATTGGCAGAGATGGATCAATGTCGGTTTTCTCGGTGCGATTTTCGGTGTGCGCCAACAATGAAAAATCGCATTTTCGATTATGTTCCATAACTTGAGGGCACTCAATCCCAGGAATCATGAGTGAACACTAATTGTAGTTAATTCATAGCTGTCATGAATAATATTTGACGTACTTGTCAAGCTTTGATAGACTTTTTTGACGCTTGTGATTGTAAACTCAGTGAAGTGTGTTTATAACTTGCCTGTTTCAGTTTGTTCATTTCCTATTGTATCTGTCGTGGACTTTGGCATGAATAAAGTCTTATATGTTTTGTCCTTTTATTGGTATTTAGACTTATACTTGCAGTCCAGTATACAGTATCCAGTGACCTTGTCCCATGTTGATCCCGTCTCAAACCCAAAGTGACTTTTGTCTCAATTGGGACAAGATCGCCAAAAGTGGGATAAGATCACTAAATTGGGAGAAAGTCAGTTTTGGATGAGATCGACATAGAATGAGGTCACTGGCATTCAAGTATACCCCATCCCTTGAGTGAGTTGACCCCCCAAAGCAAGATGAATAACTCCATATGTTGACCTTGGCTTGCGCTGAATCAATGTAAGCTATTTTTGCATTTGTAAGTCGTGAATTCAAGATAAGTCTCCCAGGTAATAATCAAACAAAAAACGTTTGTTGATAAATTGCACAATTTTTAGCTCATTAAATATGACAAATGAAACACAGAGTAACAAGTTTTTATTGTTTTTATTTAAAAAACAAGTTGAAACAACAATCTTTATAATTACTTACCTTTTGAACGGATCTTATTCAGAAGTTTGAGACTTCTTCAGTTCATAACTACCAAAATTGGAAGTAAATGGTATTTTAACATCAACATCATGATTTTGGTTTCTAAAACATCAAGCATCAACACTGACAGGAAAAACCAGCATCGATCCATCTCTACTCATTGGGACCTTGGCTCATTAGGACCTCGGCTTAACCCTTTACTTAACATGAAAAGCAGACAACACTTGCAAAAAAATTCTTGAATAACTAATTTTTTTCATTTTTTGTCTCCAAAACATAGGTTATGACCCCTCATTGGAACTAGCTCGTTCCAATGAGGGCTCATAACCTATGTTTTGGAGAAAAAAAATGAAAAAATCATGAAAATTAATTGGCGATTTTTTAGAATAGCGCTGGCTGGTTTTGGCCATTACATTGGGTAAAGGGTTAATTAAAAATATGAATGGAATCTAGTTTAAGATGAGTGGAATCTAATTTATTGTAAATATTTTTTTCTTTTTTCTCATTTTTTTAAAAACAATTTTACATGTACACAGTACCTTGGTTCATTGTGACCTCGGCTCATTGGGACCTTAATTGAAGGTTGAATGGAATCTAATTTATTTATTGTAATATTTTATATTTTATTTTATGTTTTATTTAGCAAGTTCTTCTTTGCCATACTCTCACCTTCTATAAGTAAACAGTACAGTTAAAACTAGAAGTTCTGTCACGAATAGTGCGCTTATCTAGGCTTAATTGCGCGTTGGAAATGCGCGCAATTGCCATATCGAATGGCATCCAAAGCACGGCAGGTTCTCCTGATTACTCATAGCAAACACATGCAATGTTTCTGCCAATGGACCTCCGGTTTACCCGGAGGTCCATTGGCTGAAACATTGCTTGTGCACAGGCCATATGTACAGAATTTGATAGCTTTACTAGGGCCCTAACGCGTACATTAACGTGCAGATCAACGTGCTATTTGTGCGCATTTCATGACCGGACTTCTAGTTTTAACTGTATGCTGAATTCATGTGATTTCAGGTGTTATTTCTGCATTTTCAAAAATGCGGAGATGTAGTGATGATCTCCATCCGTACATCCCCTTTTTGAGCTATTATTTTGAAACTTACCATACTTATTAAGTATGGTATAGAGATGACAAAAGTAGGTTTAGTTTGAATTTTTGTCACCAGGTGGTGCCAGTGGCACCTCTTATAAAGACAGGACTAAAATACTGCTTTCCAATGAAAGGCTCCTAGAATATGTAATTTCGGTTTAAAGTGTGTTTATTTGTTCCAGTAGGGTGTCTACATGTAGATGTGCATAAAGGTTTCAGACTTTTGATTCGGCCCCCCTGTGGTGCCCATAGCGCCACTTTTGTCATTAAAGAATTGGTTTCTGGCAAAAGGCTCTTAGGGGTTTTAATTTGAAATGCTAAAAGTGTGTTCATATGTTCTGTAAGTGTCTCGAGATGTGCATAAAGGTTTCAGATTTTTGATTTGGTCCCACATGGTGCCCGTAGTGCCACTTTTGTCGTTAGAGAATTGCTTTCCGGCAAAATGCTCCTAGGGTTTTTAATTCGAAATGCTGAAAGTGTGTTCATGTGTTCCAGTAGGGTCTCTAGATGTGCATAAAGGTTTCAGATTTTTGATTCGCTCCCATTTGGTGCCTGTAATGCCACTTTTGTCATTAGAAAATCTGTTTCCAGTGAAAGGCTCCTAGGGGTTTTACTTCGAAACACTGAAAGTGTGTCCATTTGTTCCTGTAGGGTCTCTAGATGTGCATAAAGTTTTCAGATGTTTGATTTGGTCCCATGTGGTGCCCGGATTGTCTAATTTTGTCGTTAGAAAATCGGTTTCCGGTGAAAGGCTCCTAGGGCTTTTAATTTGAAATGCTGAATGTGTGTTCATATGTTCCGGTAGGGTCTTTAGATGTGCATAAAGGTTTCAGACTTTTGATTTGGCCCCTTGTGGTGCCTGTATGGCCACTTTTGCCGTTAGAGAATCAGTTTCCTGTGAAAGGCTCCCAGGGGTTTTAATTCATTTAAGATTTCATGCAGTACGTTAATGCAACATGGCTACATAGTGATGTCTGGTCCGTCAATGAATGGAGTGTGTTTGGCAGAAGTATCTGCATCAACATTGACTGCGAGGGGTAGCATAACCACATCAACACAAATGCTGTGAATGGAGTCCTCTCGTTCTACTTGCTCCTGACACTGTTATTTCAAGAAGCCAAGGACATTCCGACATCAGTTAAAATGGTCAGCGAAGGAAAACTGGTCTGCCGACAATGAGAAGAGACACATCACAAACAGGGACAAGTAATGGTCTGCTTTTTTGACGAGAAGAGTATTTCTTCAAGTGAACCTCTTCAACAAGCAGCTAGGTTGTTTGCAACAGTAGAGTAATATAATTTTTGTTGGCTTGAGGTAAAAGTGTAGTTGAGCAATGTGCTAATATATTTGTTATCTTTTGTTCCATGCAAGGTACAAACATTGTGTGAGTTATGTTATGTTATATTTTTTGTTTGCTTCAGTATGTATTTGATATAAGTTGTGTTAATATATTTGTTACCCATTTGTTCCATGCATCACACATTGTGTGTGTCATGTTATCTTTGAGTTTTTGATAATTTTGTTTCACATTTTCATTATTTTCTTCAATAAAACATCATCAAACTCATATTTTGTGTTCTTTCTTAATATTTCAAACAGATACAAATAGTGTTTGAATAATAAGGTCCCAATGAGTCAAGGTCCCAAAATGCAAGGACCCAGTGAGCCAAGGTCCCAATGAGCCGACATTCACTGAGAAACCATTGACCATAAGGTTCACCCAACTGGCTTATTGTCACTGTCTTTGTGCTTAGTTCTGTGTTTGTTTCTGATTGTTATAACAACATTGGTATGTTTTACGTGTAACTCATTAACTGTCACATATTTAATTGTAAGTTGCTTTGAAAACAAGTTGGGGAGATCTTTTCTCTGTTTAAATAAATCTGCGTTGGCAAACCTTTCAATATACTGTATAAAAGTTTTTATTAAATAAAGCCATGTCACTTAACTTTCTTTGAATTATTGATTTATTTTCATTCTACTGACCAAGTGTAGAGCTGAAACAGTTAAAGGGTTTTCTTGATCGATTAATAACATGGATTAACCTTGGTTAACCGATTAATCACTCACCCTAATAGGTAGCTGAATAATTCCTGTACCGTTGATGATTTACAGCATATTAAGTCTTTACCCAACATAACAGGAAAAAACGGCCAGCGCTATATACAAGTCTCCATTCAAATTTTATTATGTTTTCAATTTTTATCTCAAAAACATAGCTTTTGATCTCTCAGTGGGATGAGCTTGTCCCAATGAGGGGTCATAAGCTATGTTTTTGAGACAAAAATTGAAAATTTTTGGTAATTTAAGAATTTATTTTGCAAGTATTGTCTTTCAATCAACCGCATTGGCCAAAGGGTTAAGAATGACCATTTCCTGCTACTGATACATGCACATATGTCAGCACGTAACTTGCATGCTTTACTCTGTCTCACATAACTGATGTGAGTCAGTGTGACAACATGAGCCTGTTTTGGATCAAGTTTGTATAATACGATAGTTCAAAAGTAACGGTTAATCGATCAATTACTTTTTTGATCGATCAAGATGTTGATCATTGGTTAATTGATTAATCAGTTAACCGTTTCAGGTCTAACCGAGTGACACATTATTCCATGTATTCCAGAATGGCCCACAGAAACATACTCTTAAACAGGATTTTTATGTGATGCTAATGGAACTGGAGGGGGATTGGTGGGGGAGGGTGCACACACAAACAATTAATAATTAACAGAAGTCTCAGCTTTTGTAAAGCTGACTCATGCACCTGCAATTACAGAATGGGGAGCACTAGCTAAGTGAGACCGGGTCTCGTTAGATCCTGAAGTTAAGCAACGTCAAGTCAGGTTAATCCTTGGATGAGTAACCACTGAGCGATTGATTTGGGTGCTTCCCATAGTAGTGGCTGGTGTTCAATCAGCAAAGTTTGAGTGTGTGACTCCGAGACATTGAATCTCGTGCCAGCTGTGGACGTTGGGAATGTTGACCAGTACTACACAGTCCTAATCATACCTAGGTGTAAAATAGGGACCTGTTGAGACTCTTGCCTATGGAGCACTGGCAGTATGCTCTGTTGAGTTGAGCTGAGAATGTGGAATGAACAAAGGGTATGTATGCCTATGACACAGGTAATAATAATGTAAGTCAGAGAGCACTGTGGTAGATTCTAGACATTAACATTACATTATTATGCCCCGACTTGAAAAGTTGAAGGGGTATATAGTCCATCCATCCATCCATCTCAGCCTCTGCTACTCTGATATGAATATTTGGGGTTGTGATAGAGCATCATGGGGGAATGATATCTGTGTATTGTGAGTTTCTTTTTTCGAGAGTTATGGACCTTTTTTCACTCTTTCGACTTCGAAAATTTTTTGCGGACAGGGGCACTAGCAACACTTTGTGATGCAGGCCTCTTGTTATTATTATTATCTCTTTTAGAAACATGAACTTCAGCACATGTAAATGATAAATATTGGTGAGGTTTGTCTGAACTGAAAACATGAAAACATATTTGTATATCCTTAAAATATTTGCAATGAGTTTTTTATACCCCGCAACAAATTTGGGGGTGGGGGGTGGGGGGATTATATTATAATCAGCCTGTTTGTCCATTCGCCCATTTAAGGTTAAGTCTGACCGATCTCAAAGTCATGGGGCTCAGGTTCCCATACTGGTTAATCTCTGTGCCTAGCATGAAAGCCTGTGCATCTGCAATTTTGAGATCGGCCAGACACATTTCAACAGAGGTATTGCCCTTTTTCAAACTTAGAGTACTTTTGCACCTTCTTTTGTGTAGTCAATTTTTTTTTTAAAACTACACAGAGACTACCCCGCATTTGAATCTGTGCACCTGTGATTTTGAGATTGGCAAGAGTCATTTTGACAGAGTTATTGCCCTTCTTCAACTTGGAAGTATTTTTTCAACTTACCTAATGTGGAATGCAAGGGGGGTTTATTAGTCCCATTGGGACATACACCTTTAGTCGGCACTGTGATCAGAAAAGTGGCCTCTTTCTTGTTTGGATTGCAATCTTGTTGCAACATACTTACACCACTTGTTCATGATTTTCATAAATAAACGACTGTGAAATGAAAAAATAAACAAATGTTTTATTAGCTTCAGTGTTCTCACTGTTTTGTTTACAGGTAAGAAAGGGAGCAAAGCAGACAATTTCAACTGAATTGCAACCATTCTCTGTCCATTTTTAGCTCAACTTGACAACATCAAGTATTAGCTATTGGGTTGGGTTGTCGTCCGTCCACAATTCCTTTAGCACACCCTACAGCACTCACCCAAACAGTTCCAAATTTCATGGGAGCTATCAATTTTTTTCGAATTTCATTGAAAAAGATGGCCTCCAGTGGCCATCTTGGAATTGGTTATAAATTGTCCAACAATTCCTTTAGCACACAACCTATGTCACAGCTCTAACCCGATCTGTCCCAAATTTCATATGTCACTTTGGGGCAATGTCTAGATGGGAGCTATCAATTTTTTCCGAATTTTGTTAAAAAACAAGGCCTCCAGTGGCCATTTTAGGTTTGGCATATAAATTGTCAACAATTCCATTAGCACACCGTACAGACTGCATCTCAAACACAATCTTTTTCAAATTTCATATGTAGCTTTTGTTAGAAGTCTAGATGTGAACTATTGAATTTTTCTGAATTTTGTTTAAAAACATGGCCGCCAGCAGCCATCTTGGATTTGGATATAAATTGTCTAGCAATTCCTTTATCACACTCTACAGACTGCAGCACTCACCCAATCAGTCTCAAATTTCATTTTTTCGAATTTCGTTGAATAAAATGGCCGTCAGAGACGATCTTAAATTTGGCATATAAATTGTCAACAATTCCATTAGCACACTCTACAGGCTGCATTTCTCACCTGATCTTTTTCAGATTTCATATGTAACTTTGGTGTGATGTCCAGATGGTAGCTATCAATATTTCTGAATTTTGTTGAAAAACATGGCTGCCAGCAGCGGCAGCCATCTTGGATTTGAATATAAATAGACAACAATTCCATTAGCACACCCTACAGGCCGCATCTCTCACCTGATCTTTTTCTAGTTTCATATATAGCTTTGGTGTGATGTCTAGATGGGAGCTATCAAATTTTTCAGAAAAATATGGTTACAGGAGCCATCTTGGAATTGGGATATGAATTGTCAACAATTCCATTAGTATACCCTGGCGACCCTGCAGACTGCATTTTCACCCAAATCTTTTTCAAATTTCATATGTAGTTTTGGGGTGATGTCTAGATGGGAGCTATCAAATTTTTCTGAATTTTTTTGAAAAACATGGCTGCCAGTGGCCATCTTGGATTTGGCATATAAATTGTCAACAGTCCCGTTAGCACACTCTACAGGCCACATCCCCACCACATCTTTTTCAAAATTTTGTTTGTATCTTGGTGTGATGTCTAGATGGGAGCTATCAAATTTTTCTGAATTTCATTGAAAAACATGGCCGTCAGTGGCTATCTTGGATCTGGCATATAAATTGTCAGCAATTCCATTAGCAGACAGCATCTAACACCCGATCTTTTTCAAATTTCATATGTGGCTTTGGTGTGATGTCTTTATTGTAGACACTTGGTAAACTTAAACCCGTAGAGGGAGATTTTCTCAGTGAAATATTCAAACTCTCAGGCACCAGTCTAATTCTGTAACAAATTTCATGCTGTTATGGCCTGGAACCAGTCAAGCCTTCTTGCACACAAGGCCTTAGGGACAAATTTATCATTTTTATTAACTTGGGTAAAATATCAGACATAAACCATTTAATTATTATTTTTTTAAGTTTGCATTGGTTATAAAAAAAGAACATGCTGCAGCTAAAGTGACCATGCAGGAGGGCCTGAGAAACAGATTTTTAACTTTTTAGGACTAACAGAATCGGTTTTCTCAGTACCTTATTTGTGTCATTTGTATTAACTCACCAATGACTGGCTGAGTTTGGTTAAACAATACTGTAGTACTGCCATCAAAGTGGTGTCAATCTCGATCAGATCTCCATGAAATATTCAAACTTTCTGGCCACCAGTCTAATTCTGTAAGAAATTTGATGCTGTTATGACCTGGAACCAGTCTAATCCTTAAATAGTCCCTCACAATGTTTGATTCACTTACTTCGAATATCTTGGTTGGTCGAAAAAGTAAACCTGCAGTTTGCTTTTCCACCCAACTGATATATTCCTGGTGAATTAATTTAAAAATACCTAAAGCATTCATTTTCTTTGAATCAATGCAAGAAATGTTGCTCAAGCGAGACTTCATTTGACTGAAATTTTGATGACATTACCATTCGGACAGAAGACTCACCGGATCCATAGTTTTATGATTATAACACGTAGTTTCAGTAATTAGCTTAACTTGACAAAGTCAAGATAAGCTATTGCCATCAAACGTGCGGAAGTCTGTTAGTCTGTGAGACTGTTCAGTTCACATTTTCCTTTAGCACGGGCTACATCCCGCAGTTCTTGTCTGATCGTCCTGAAATTTCATATGCAGGTTTGGGGTCATGTCTAGATGAGAACGTCCCCTTTTGGTCGCAATCGGTCAACCGGTATGGCTGCCCGAGCCCAAATCCCGAAAACCATTAGCACAGTCTACAGGTCGTATTTATGAAGGGATTTCATTGTAACTTGGTAGGATGCCTCTGTATAATGCCTAGATGAGAACATCCCCTTTTGGGCATGATCTGTCAACCGTGATGTCTGCCCAAGCCCGAAACCCAAAAACTTTTAGCACAGTCTGCAGGTCGTGTTTAATATGGAGGGATTTCATTGTAACCTGATAGGATGAGTCCTTATGATGTCTAGATGAGAATTTCCCCATTTGGGCGTGATCTGCCAACTGTGACGACTGCCCAAGCCCAAAACCCGAAAACCTTTAGCATAGTCTACAGGTCATATTTTTTGGTCGTGATTGATCAACTGTGATGGCTACAGGTGCACGAAGCCCGAAAACCTTGAGCACAGTCTACATGTCATATTTATTAAGGGATTTCATTGTAACTTCATAGGATCGCTCTAGATGATGCCAGATGAGATTGTCCCCTTTGGTTGCGATCATTCAACCATGATGGCTGCCCGAGCCCGAAAACCTTTAGCACAGTCTACAGGTCATATTTATGAAGGGATTTCATTGTAACTTGGTGGGTTGACTTCACATAGTGTCAAAATGAGAACGTCCCCTTTTGGACACGATTGGGCAACTGTGACGGCTACAGGGGCCCGAAGCCAAAAAACCTTTAGCACAGTCTTCAGGTCATAATTATGTAGGGATTTCATTGTAGCTTTGTAGGATGACTCCAAATAATGTCTCGATGAGAACTTCCCCTTTTGGTCGCTATCAGTCAGCCTTTATGGCTGCCCGAGCCCAAAGACCTTTAGCATAGTCTATATGTCGTATTTATGGAAGGATTTCAGTGCAATTCGTTAGGTTAACTCCATATAATGCCTAGATGATGACATCCCCTTTTGGTCATGATTGGTCAACTGTTAAGGCTACAGGTGCCCGAAGCCCGAAAATCTTGAGCACAGTCTACAGGTCATATTTATGAAGGGATTTCATTGTAACTTCGCAGGATCACTCCAGATGATGCCCAGATGAGAATGTCCCCTTTTGGTTGCGATCATTCAATCATTATGGCTGCTGGAACCCAAAGCCTGAATACCTTTAGCACAGTCTACAGGTCATATTTATGAAGGGATTTCATTGTAACATGGTAGGTTTAACTTCATATAATGTCTAGATGAGAACGTCCCCTTTTGGACACGATTAGGCAGCTATGACGGCTACAGGGGCCCAAAGCCCAAAAACCTTTAGAACAGTTTACAGGTCATAATTATGAAGGGATTTCATTGTAGTGTGGTAGGATGACTCAAAATAATGTCTAGATGAGAATGTCCCCTTTTGGTCGCGATCATTCAGCCTTGATGGCTGCCCAAGCCCAAAAACCTTTAGCATAGTCTATAGGTAGTATTTATGGAAGGATTTCATTGTAACTTGTTAGGTTGACTCCATATAATGCCTAGATGATGACATCCCCTTTTGGTCGTGATTGGTCAACTGTGATGGCTACAGGTGCCTGAAGCCCAAAAATCTTGAGCACAGTCTACAGGTCATATTTATGAAGGGATTTCATTGTAACTTCGTAGGATCACTCCAGTTGATGTCCAGATGAGAATGTCCCCTTTTGGTTGCGATCTTTCAACCATAATGGCTGCCCGAGCCCAAAGCCCGAAAACCTTTAGCACAGTCTTCAGGTCATATTTATGAAGGGATTTCATTGTAACTTGGTAGGTTGACTTCATATAATGTCAAGATGAGAACAGCCCCTTTGGACACCATTAGGCAACTGTGACGGCTACGGGGCCTGAAGTCCGAAAACCTTTAGCACAGTCTACAGGTGATATTTATGAAGGAATTTCATTGTACCTTGATAGGATGTCTCCAAATAATGTCTAGATGAGAACGTCCCCTTTTGGTCGCGATCATTCAGCCTTGATGGCTGTCCGAGCCCAAAACCCCAAAACCTTTTGCATAGTCTATAGGTCATATTTATGGAAGGATTTCATTGTAACCTATAAGTTTGACTCCATATAATGCCTAGATAATGACATCCCCTTTTGGTCGTGCTTGGTCAACTGTGACAGCTTCAAGGGCCCGAAGCCTGAAAACCTTAAGCACAGTCTACAGGTCATATTTATGAAGGGATTTCATTGTTACTTCATAAGATCACTCCAGATGATACCCAGATGAGAATGTCCCCTTTTGGTTGCTGTCATTCAACCATGATAGCTGTCCGAGCCCTCCCCGTGGGAACCCCGGGAAGTAAGCAGCACTTGTTTACTGTGGTAAACCAGTTCCGCTTTACTAGTAAAATAGGACCCAGTCACCAATGCTTGGGGTGAAAGTCCTCTAAAATGGGCAACATGTAGATCAACGATTGACTAAACTTGACTTCATCTCCATGTTGTGTCACGATTAGCCATAGTGCATAAATATGTGACGTTAACCACCAACAAACAAACAAACAAACAAGCTGTCCGAGCCCAAAGCCCAAAAACCTTTAGCACAGTCTACAGGTCATATTTATGAAGGGATTTTATTGTAACTTGGTAGGTTGACTTCATATAATGTCTAGATGAGAACGTCCCCTTTGGATGCAATTGGGAAACTGACGGCTACAGGGGCCCGAAGCCCGAAAACCTTTCGCACAGTCTACAGGCCATATTTATGAAGGGATTTCAGTGTAACTTGATAGGATGACTCGTTTTGGAATAATTTCACTGTAACTTGGTAACTTTCGTTGATATATGTTAACTGTGGGGGCCACATACATTAACTATGAGGTGACATTAATCCACCCCTCAGCTCTTTAGTACAGTGTACACCTCATATTATTTTTATCAAAAACATAGCATACAGGGAAGAGAAATGAACATATTCCCAATTATCACAATTCTTGTCTTATTTCATAATCCTGTCATAATCATTGAACATTATCCTTTTCATCAAACACAACACACAAGTTAAGCTACAGTGTCATTGACACTTTCATTTTGTTAACATGTTAATGATTTCAAGGGTTAATTAATTACTTATTGATTCAAATATCTTTAACTGGGGCACAACAGAATATCTGCATTTCTGTATGATTGAAGGATCCGGAACATCACATCAATGGTAGTCTACATGCAAACTCCATAAAAGTAGGGTAAACAAACTAGAGATGGGCGTTATACCGAAAAGCCGAACCGATACTGATATCATGGGGTTTCCGACATCCAATATTTGTAGGGCCTTGTTGAGGCTTAGTAGCAGTTGAAGTGTTCATTTTCATGAACGATGTGACTGATTTTCATTTAAATTTTGTTAAGCCTTAAGGGCCTGGGCACTTGCCCAGAATTCACCCAAGACTTTGACCTATACATGTCCAGTTGCTTAGCAGGGTTATCTACTCAAGTCTTGGCTATCTGTTAGGGCAGCCAAGACTTGACTAGAAATCACTGTCCAGGTGATTTGTCTATTGTCAGCTAGACCTCCTAATGATGGCATGGTCAGGGCACATGCTCTGAGACTGTAAAAGTATGAGGTCTTTAACCCCTGCACACTGATGTCGAAAAATCTAAAGTTATGGGTGCAAATTTTTCCCATAATGCAACTAAAAATTTAACCAATTCAGTCTTGTTGACAGAGCTCATTGAGCTCTGTCAAACAAGATTGAATTTGTTAAATTCCCAGTTGCATTATGGGAAAAAAATGGCTACTTGAAATTTGGATATTTTGACATCAAAGTGAAGAGAGTTGAAGGTTAAGGTGTGTTTGGAACAAGTCACAAAATTACTGTGGATATAATTTATGTTGGTAAAAGAATGCCTACGTTTAGTTCATTGGCAGTGGCATTTGTGGCTTTGTGGTAGAATGATACAAGAATAACTTATTCTGTATTTTCCTGGTGTGAATTTCCCTTTGGTTCTGTCAGCAAATCTCAAGTCAGGTACCGAATACCAAACTGATACCATGCTATTCTCCTCTAAAAATACCGAAACTGATACCAACCTCGAAATTCCAGTACTGCCAATCTCTAAAACAAACAGCCTATAACAGCAGAATTAGACTGGTGGCCAAAGAGTTTATGAAATATTATGAAATCAAGACCAAATCAAGGAAAACAAATGAAACAGCATCTGATCAAGGATCCCACTTTTCTTTTTTGACAGGTGACATTTTGATGTGAGGAGAAAAAACAGTACCATATTATGTCAGACTTTGCTGCAGAAATAAATCAAGAGCAGTAATCTACATCTTTAATGGGCTCCAGTGGCTCAGTGGTTAAAGCATTGGACTTCAAATCAAAAGCTCTGTGGTTCGATCTTGACCAGTAGTAACTGTGTTGTGTCTTCGGGCAAGACAGTTCATCCCGATTGCCCATAGTGGTATTGCGTACTACGGCATAGAGAATTTTGACCAGATGGTAACTGGGATGTGATCTACAGTATGGCCGCCGTGGACTGGTCACTTTTTTCTAGGGGGGGGGGGGGGGAGGGGCAATATTTCCATGGAAGCAATAATCTTAGATCCCAAACACTTATTATAGGAATAATCATAAAAAATTTGATTAATGAAGCACAGGGTACAACCCTGTGCTTCATTAATTACACTTTTGCTGCTGATGATTTTTATTACCTGGTAATTGCATGTGTGGACATCACTGCCCACGCATGACTTACAACCAGTCCATGGTGACTGTACTATATTCAAAATTCTCTGTGTGTTATTGTAATTGTTATTGTAATTATGTCTCCCCTTCCCAGAAGGGAGACATATTGTTTTAGTGCATATTCTTCTTTTTCTTCTTCTCCTTCTTCTTCTTCTTCTTTTGTCCGGGCCATAAATTTTTTGTCTTTTGACCTACACCTTAGATACTTGGCATGTGGATGTATCACCATGAACTGGTGTGCAGTGTACTATAGTGACTTTCATGTGACCTTGACCTTTGACCTGAAGGTCAGATTTATGAGCTTTTTTAAGGGAAACTGTCTGGACCAGAACTTTTTTGTATTTCGAGTCAGGCTTTAGATATTTGGCATGTGGATGTATCACCATTAGCCGGTGTGTAGCGTACCATTGTGACCTCACGTGACCTTGACCATTGATCCGAAGGTCAGATTTGTGCTTTTTTCAAGGAAACTTTGTCCGGACCAAAACTTGTTTGTCTTTTGAGCCAGGCCTTAGATATTTGGCACGTGGATGTATCACCATGAGCCGGTGTGTCACATACCATTGTGACCTTCATGTGACCTTGACCTCAAGGTCAGATTTATGTACTTCAAATAGGGAGTAATTGTCCAGACCAGAATTTTTTTGTTTTTTGACGTAGGACTTGGTTATTTGACATGTGGATGTGTCACCATGAGACCGCATGTCGTCTACCTCGATGACCTTCATGTGACCTTGACCTCTGACCTTAAGGTCAAATTTATGTACTTTTTTGTTTTTTGACCTAGGACTTAGATATTTGACATGTGGATGTATCGCAATTAGACCGCATGTCACATGTAATCATGACCTTCATGTGACCTTGACCTCAAGGTCAAATTTATGTACTATAAATAGGGAGTAATTGTCCAGACCAGATTTTTGGACATGTGGATGTGTCACCATGAAACGGCATGTCCACTACCTTGATGAACTGCATGTGACCTTGACCTCTGACCTCAAAGTCAATTTATGTACTTCAAATAGGGAATAATTGTCCAGATCAGAACTTTTTTTGTTTTTTGACCTAGGACATAGATGATTGACATGTAGATGTATCACAATGAGACCACATGTCATCATGACCTTCATGTGACCTTGACCTCAAGGCCAAATGTAAGTACTTTAAATAGGGAGTAATTGTCCAGACCAGAATTTTTTTTTTTGACATGTGGATGTGTCACCATGAAACCGCATGTCCGCTACCTTGATAAACTGCATGTGACCTTGACCTCTGACCTCAAGGTCAAATTTATGTACTTCAAATAGGGAATAATTGTCCAGACCAGAACTTTTTTTGTTTTTTGACCTAGGACTTAGATGATTGACATGTGGATGTATCACAATGAGACCACATGTCATCATGACCTTCATGTGACCTTGACCTCAAGGTCAAATTTATGTACTTTAAGTAGGGAGTAATTGTCCAGACCAAATCATTTGTAGTGCATAAAATAGAAAGGAAGGGGAGACATATGTTTTAGTGTGCTAAAACACTTTCTAGTTTAAGTACTGTAACACAACGTAATACATCATGTTGCCCATCTTCTAGATGTTATCAAATGCATATGTCTGTAGTTACTGTTCGCATTTAGAAAATTACTTTCGCCAAATATCAGAAAATGAAGAATGTTCAATGTCTGTTGAGTTTTTCTTTCATCATTTTATCACTATTAAGAACTTGTTACTCCAGGTTAGCAGTTGGCGATGTTGAAGGAAATTTCCAACAACTTTTCACAAGAATCACCAAAATTCAAGAAAAGAGCGGAAATTTTGATGTAAGTTAGTTGATCTAGCTGTCCCTTCCTCGCTCTCCCTCTAGCCCTTGGATCATGAAACATTCGCACAAGTGAGTCGAGTTCCCTAAATATTACACTGTGAAATCAGAAAAGCAGAAAGAAAACAAATGAATATAACATCAGGGATTCAATATTTTTATTTTTGATGTGTGAGATTCTATAGTGTTACACAGACCTGTCATTTTAAGGAGGGTGACCGCTCTCACTCTCAATGGCTCTCCTAAAGTAAAATTTATGAGGGCAGTACATGCCCTCCTTGCCACAGTCAAGGAGAGTCATGAAAGTGAACTCTGTTCAGCAGTGATTGGTATCGTTTATCTTAATATGTGATTGTGTACTTTGTAAAAGCTTACTGGTAGCTAGTCTTTGTAAGACCCCTACATCTCTCCTCCAGCTTGAGCCGGAGGCCAAGTGTAGGGGTCTCACAGTTACTAACTTGTAGGCATTTTGTACTCGTATCAGATACTGACTATAATTGTCTGATTACATACATTATTCAGGTAAAAATCCTGACATATTCAGCAAGAAATTATTGCATTTTTCAAACCTACATTAGATACAGTAGAATCCTCTTAATTGAATATCCATTTTGCCAGTGAAAATTATTCAATTAACAGGAGTATACAATTAACAGGGATTTGGTCAGTTTCCTGTGTTCTGGAGGTAAACTGAGCATTTATTCTATTATATCTTGTTTGACAGAGCTCATAGAGCTCTGTCAAACAAGATAAAATAGAATAAATGCCTGTATTGGATGTAGTGAGGCCAAAAAGGTTGATAAATAAGGGGAATTTGGTGCGTGTCACAGTGATTTTTTCGACATATTACAAAAATTAAAATACAATTAACAGGAGTTTACTCTACAACCCATATGCAATTAACAGATCAAATTTGTACTGAAGGTAGGGTAAATGGTTTTGTTTTTGAAAATTATATTCAATTAACAGGGATATACAATTAAGAGATATCCAATTAAGTGGGCTCCACTGTACTACATGCACAACCCAAACTATAAGATGCAAAGATAAGATAAAATTAACAAACTCAAGAACAGACCCAAGTGGCTCTCCTTTGTCAAATTAAGGTGGACCAAAAATCACCCTCCTACGTTGATTAAAGGTGGGCTACCATTGTGCTCGTCCCGTTTTGAAAATGACTAGCCTGGTTGCAGACTGTCAACACATAGGGGTGGAGATTAGAGACTATTACTATACTCAGAGAGTACCATCTGGCCTTTGAATGAACATTCATCTCACCACCACATTGTGTTGTATGGGTAGATTCATCATCTGGATGTGTCATTGACTTGATTTTTAAACAGATAACCAACGGGTATCATCTGAATATAATTTACTGTTAATTAAACAAAACAAAGATTTACTCATGTGCCCTCGTTGAGACTGGCCCATGAAAATATTTACACAACACAATAACTATAAATTTATCCTCTGCCCAAATGCTCAAATTTTCTTCAGGCTCCATGTTCTCTAGTCGTCTGTCATTGCTCTGTTACCTCTCTCTACTGACACAAGGTATTGTCTTTTAGCTCCTTCCAGATATCAAGATACAGCATGCAGCACATCCATTTTAAATACCAGTTGTTCTCTTATTTCACTAACTATCACTGTCTGTTAACTCCTCTAACTTGCTTCAACACCATATCGTCATCTTACCCACTTTTGGGTGCACTCCATAGCCTCATTCTGATTAAACCACTGTCCATCAACTGTTTAAGCAAACAGTGTTCATGCATGAAATTTTCCCAGCTTTCACTCAGCCCATTCAAGCTTCTAGCACGAGTTGAATCTCCAAGTTCTTGATAGCTCCCTCCAAACTTGATTTTACTTTAAATTATACAAACCTGTCAAAATGCATCTATGGCTCTCAAAGCCCTCCCATCATTCGCTTCACTTAGCCTAATAACTTTTGTGCACCATAAGGTCTCTTGCCAAATGAAACTACTCTTGGTTTCACTTACTCCAACAACTCAATCCAACATGGTCACACCCATCGCCAAAAACAGCCCCTGGCTGGAGTTTAATACTTTTCTTCAAGCAGGCACTGCCTACCAAATATTTATAACTTTCTTGAATATCATACAGAAATGTTGAGTGGTCCCCTTTGAAGAACACAATAGTCATTAATGGGTTCTTTGGGTTCCACTGAAATGACAAGTGTGGGACAACATCCCACTGCTTTCACAAGTTTGCTTTTTCAAAACTGCTAATATGGCTGAATTGCTATGTAACATTTGCATCTCTGCAGAATTTAAGGTGCCTACTGTTGCAACATTGATACAATGTTGATCGAGTGAGGCAATTTTTAATTAATTGCTTGCCTGGGCTATCAACAAACCAAAGAATGTACATTTATGTACATACGTACATGTACATATCAAATGATCTTGACATGGACAGAAAAACCATGAGAAGATGCTTCTAGCACTTGACCAGCTAAAAACAAGTTTGTTAACCCTTTTGTGTCTACACCAACCTTACCCTTCAAACAGCTGACCCCGGGCCACTCCTCCACCCTGAAAATGCACCAAACTGCATATATTTCCCACACACGATATAAATTACATGCAACAGATTAAGACTGCATGGAAGGTGTTGGGTATTATTGGCACAGCTAGTTAATATGCTTCATTGTGAGTGAATTATTGCACGCTGGGCCATGCATCCTTAAAGCATTAATTATGACCCCGAAAAAACTTTTTGGGGGTATATAGTCGAGGTCTCTGTCCAGCCGTCCATACGAACATTTTGTATTATAACTCGTGCATCAGTTGTCGGATTTTAATGTTCTTTGGAATGGTGATAGGGCAGCTTGGGGGAACGGATGCCCTCGTACCTAGCGTTTCATCCATTCATGTTTGGTAGAGTTATGGCCCCTGTTTGTTTTTGGCCTCTGTTTCTGACTAAGGTAAATTGTACAATAGCCTATAGGGCAAAGTGCTGTGTGCCCCCGAAAAATTTTGGAGGGGGTATATAGTTGAGGTCTCCGTCCGTCCGTACATCCATATGCCCTTCCGTCCGTCCATACAAACATTTTGTATTATAACTCGAGTATCAGTTGCTGGATTTGAATATTCTTTGGTATGGTGATAGGGCAGCTTGGGGAAATGGATGCCCTCATACCCAGCGTTTCATCCATTCATGTTTGGTAGATTTATGGCCCCTGTTTGTTTTTGGCCTCTGTTTCTGACTAAGGTAAATTGTACCATAGCCTATAGGGCAAAGTGCTGCCCAATTTTTTTTTAGTTCATTATTTTTCTGCGGCCCAGTGCTTGCAGGGGAGGTTGCATGACATTTTAACCTCTACATATCAATATATCCGTATAAATATATCCGTATAAATATGGATGACACAAAAATTATAGTGATTTTGGTTCCAGACCATTTAAAATTGTATCACCGCACCAATCGATTTCAAATTTTATTTGCTTATTACTAATGTCAAAATACAGGTCAAGTTTGATTTGGAGGTTCACTCCGACCATTTTTGCAAGAGTTATGCCTCTTTTTGTATTAAAAAATCACAAATTTTCCAATTTCAGATTTATTCTTACTGACCAGTGCCTATAGGGGAAGTGCTGCCCGGTTTGTTTTTAGTCCACTATTTCTGTACTGCCCAGTGCTTGCAGGGGAGGTTGCATGTCATTTTAAACTACATATCACTATAACCATACAAATATGGATGCCAATTTCAGCTCTATTCTTACTGGCCAGTGCCTATGGGGGAAGTGCTGCCCGATTTGTTTTAGTCCACTATTTCTGTGCTGCCCAGTGCTTGATGGGGAGGTTGCATGTCATTTTAACCTACTACATATTGTTATAACCATATAAATATGGATGCCAATTTCAGCTTTATTCTTACTGGCCAGTGTCTTATGGGGGAAGTGCTGCTCAATTTTTTTTTTAGTCCACTATCCCAATTTTTTCTAGTCCACTATTTCTGTACTGCCCAGTGTTTGCAGGGTAGGTTGGCATGTTATTTTAACCTACTACATATCGATATATTCATATAAATATGGATGACACAAGAATCATAGTGTTTTTTAATTCCATTCGTTCAAAGTTGTTTGGATGAACCAATTCTTTTCAAACATTCAGAAGTTATTTATTTACAGGCAAGTCCGACTTTGCTACCTTCAGGGGCATCAGCACACGCGTTAGCGTTGCTCTTGTATTTTTGTTTTCTGATTGAAAAAAAGTAGTTACTTGAACTTGCATGCGAAGATATGGGAGCACAGCATTTATATTTATATTTTGAATTTCTCGCCATATAAGTTTTAGATGATTGTCACCTGTTTTGATTAACCCAAATTGCAAAGGACTATAGATGGAAGTAATCGCAAAATAGATGGTTTTTGTATGCATGAAGTACAATGATTACAAAAGTGGACAGAAAACTTTGACTACATCATGACTGGGGTTGTGGTCTGGTGGAAATTATTTGCCTACTTTCCTCCCAACAACACTGCAGAATCTCACCTGTCAAAAAAGAAATGTGAGAAATTCAACCTCAGATGTTTTTGTGTTTTTAGCTTACCTGAGCGAAGCTCAGTGGGAGCTTTACTGATCACATTCTGTCTGCCGTCCGGCATTAACTTTACATTATCGACTTCTTCAAAACCACTAGCCCAATTTTATTCAAATGTTGGGTAAATGTTTATTACCTAATGCCAATTCAGATTTGTTCAAATGAAGTTGCCCCTCCTCCTGGGTGGTGCCATGCCCCCAAGGGGCACCAAAATCTTTGAAAATCTTCTTCTCTTGAACCAGCAGTAGCAGAGACTTGATATATGGTATGCAGCTTCCTTTTTGAGGTATAGACTCAGATTTGTTCAAGAGAAGTTTGATGGGCTATATTTGGCGTCATTATGGGAGGGGCAAAATGTTTGGCCCCGCCCAAAATTTCTATTTTCCGATCCAAGAGGCTGATTTGAACCAAATTTTACATGAGGGCTTATTGGGTCATAAGTACCTAATTTATGCCGAATTTTTTTTTCCTGTAGCCCTGTGGGAAGCGCAGGAGCTAAAAATAGAAAAAAATAAAATGCCCATATCTCCAAAACTGCAAGGCACTGAGAATTTTTATTTGGTGTGAAGCTTCCTAAGGACCAACAGAAAGGATTGGTAAAAACAAATTGCCATCAGTTTTATCATAGGGTACAGTTTCGGGACTTTTTCTTTAAAAATCTTCTTCTCCAGATCCAGCAGGCAGAATCTTTTGATATTTGGTATGCAACATTGTGGGTTGGATCTGATTCAAGTTTGTTCAAATCGGCTCCTGGGTTCATATTTGGGCTCAGTATAGGAGCCCAAATTTGAACTTAGTGCATTTCAGGCAAATTTCTTTGAAAATCTTCTTCTCAAGATCCAGCTGGCAGAATCTTTTGATATTGGGTATGCAGCATGCTTAGGGGGTTAGATTCAAGTTTGTTCAAGCCAAGTCCTTGGGTTCATATTTGGGCCCACTGTGGTAGCCCAAATTATAGCTTAGTTCAAAATGAGGAATTTTCTTTAAAAATCTTCTTCAGATCCAGCAGTCGGAATGTTTTGATATTTGGTATGCAGCATCCTTATGGGGGTGAGATTCAAGTTTGTTCAAGCCATGTCCCTAGGTACATATTTGGGCTCACTGTGGGAGCCCGAATGATAACTTAGTTCAAAATGAGGAATTTTCTTAAAAAATCTTCTTTTTCAGATCCAGCAGTCGGAATGTTTTGATATGTGGTGTGTAGCATCCTTGGAGGGTTGGGGTGGGGGAGATTCAAGTTTGTTAAAGCCAAGTCCCTGGGTTCATATATGGGCTCCCCGTGGGAGCCCGAATTATAACTTAGTTCAATATGAGGAATATTCTTTAAAAATCTTTTTTTTTTTAGATCCACTGGTCAGAATCTTTGGATATTTGGTATAAGCTTTTCTTAGGAGGAGCAGATGTAACTTGTTGAAATCAATTCTCTGGGTTGATATTTAGTCTACCATGTCAGGTGAGCACCTCAGGCCCCTTGGAGTCTCTTGTTCTTGATTGTCCCCCCGAAAAAATGTTTAGCAGCTCAGGTGGTGCCATTTGCACGACGTCACTGCTGTCGATTCATTTTCCAAGTTGACAATGCAAGAGCACACATGGCCCATGTCACTACAGAGTTCCTCCAGGAGCAGAACATCACTACACTGCTTGACCAGCACTTAGTCCAGACCTTTCACCAATTGAGCACATCTGGGATATATGCTGGGCAGGCAACTACAACAACGCCAACAGCCCCTACCAATGTCCAGGAACTCGCCGCTGCACTGCAGGAAGAATGGAATAACATCAGTCAAGCTGATATTGGACGTTTGGTGAGGAGTATTCCACGTCAGATTCACACTTGTCTCGCGAACCGAGGAGGATTTACAAGGGATTGAGCTCTTGGACTGAATGTGGTAAATTCTCTGACTGACACTGACCATCCATGTCTTCTACAGCTCAGTGCGTGGAATGTGTGCTTGTCAGAAAACAACTATCGCTGAAATCATTCACCAGATGTCACAGTGCAATGGCTCAACTGTCTTTTTGATGAAAATATAAATATATTTCTTCGTTTATCTCACTTTTATCAAATATCCCCAACTTTTTTTGAATAGTATATTTATAATTTTTCTTAATAGCACAAGAAACACTTACACACTTTCATCACATGGACCACCAGGTGAAATCCAGTGGTCCATGTGATGAAAATTTGTAAGTGCTTCTTGTGTTTTGTCCTCAGAAATTGTAAATAATTTATAAGTGAAAACTCTATCCCATAGCAATTTAGTAGTAATCTACCCTCCACATAGTCTCAGTGTTTTCTTACTGTTTGATTGGTAGTGTTTGTGATTTCACTACTGACCTCGCAAATAGTGCATTACATTTTACATTGCACAGCACAACTGCTCTTGTGTATTTCAGACTACTCCTTTCTTCAACAGTAAGGAGTGCATTAACTAACGAGCATTTTCTGCGCTAATTGTGACATGACTTCTAGTTTCATCTGAAGGTCAAATTTCCTGAATAAAATACTTCAAAATCAAGACCACATCCATTAAAACAAATGACAATAGCATATCAGATTCAGTGGCGGACCATTTCTTTTTCAATGGGTGTAATTCTATACTGTGTAGCAGGGAGAAAAGTGGACTTGAGAATTTTGTCTGGGTCGCAATCTGGACAAAATTATCTGTCTGCTTTTTGGGATCACACAGTTCTGTCCAGGTCAATAGAAAAATGTTGTTAATTGTATGCTGTTGTCAAAAACAAAACTGTTTACCAAACCTTTAGTGCAGATCTGACCTGCTCATTGTATTAACCCTTTATCTAATGAATCGGTTGCATCTGCCCATGTTTTATGCAGATTCAGCAGTTGAAAAAATATTATTTCTCGACAAATTTCAATGAAACCATATCATGTGACCCCTCATTGGAACGAGCGTCTCAAGCTCATTCCAATGAGGGGTCACATGATATGGTTTGGTTGAAATTGTTTTTAAATTTTAAAAAATGATATTTAAAATAATAAATTTTGATATCGTCTCTGTTGGGTAAAGGATTAAGGGCATAAAAAGAATCCTTTTTATTTGAATTAAAATGTTGCACATTGTCAGAAATGTTTTACAAATAGCCCCAAAATTCCTGTGCTTTCCCTGTGGGATCTCTGGAAGTGGAACAGTGCTTGTTTTCTGTGCTGACAGGGTTCCCACTGAAATGAAAAGTCCTTGAATTTAAGTCCCTTCCTTGAGAAGTGTTTACCTATAGCTTCTGAGACAAGAACATTCATGGCAACTTGTCTCAATCTGGTGTGTAAATTCTGGACCACTGCTGTTAATTTCCTAAGTTTCTGTCAGCAATCTGATAATATGCTGTTATGTACATGTCAATACACTTCTGGAAAGGGCTCAGTAATGGAATAAACTTTATGAGCACTATCCAGTAAAGATCCTGTGAAGGTAAGTTTCCAATAAAAAATCATTTAGTTTCTGTGAAAGGAAACCAATTTTGAATAAATTGTCAGAAATGTTTTCAATTTGATTTTGTCATAACATTGTAATTACCCCTTTACCCAACGAATCGTCCACATCCACCCACGTAATATGCAATTTCAGCAGATAAAAACATATTATTTTTCAAAAAATTTCAACAAAACCATATCATGTGCCCCCTCTTTGGAACGAGCTCATCGAGCTCGTTCCAAAGAGGGGTCACATGATATGGTTTTGTTGAAATTTTTTGAAAAAAATTAAAAAATGATATTTAAAATAATAAACTTTGATATCGTCTACGTTGGGTAAAGGGTTAATGTCATTCTTTATTGGAATCATAGTGAACAAGAAGCAGAAAAAGAAAATCTGTAACATGTCTTATCAGTAACTCCTGAAAAGTAACCTCATGAATAGTATTGTTGGCTGTATAATATTTCTGGCTTCAGGCCCGAAGTTAGGCTCTCAAAATTTTCTGACATGATGGTGTGGAAGGTGAAATTTTCAATAGTATTCCCAGACCATTGAATGTGGGAAGAAATTTGAAATCACACTAAATATACTTCTTTAACCCTGAAGGCCTCAGATTAAACTTATGATAAATACTACCTGAGGCCCCCACAAAGTAGATCTTCTGTTTCTCAGGCCATTTTTTTGTAAAATTGCATGTGGGCGGGCATTTTTTTATTTTATTTATTTATTTTTGTAATTATTTCTTTGCATCAAAAGTTCATGTTCTTGGTTTGTTTTATGATTTAGGCCTCATAATCTACAGAATAGCATGGGTAGTAGTTTATATTTCCTTTGAGTACACAAAGGATTTGCAATCCTAAAGCGTTGCAAAACCTTAAGCTTGTTGCACTCAAGGGACAAATTTAGCAGTTTTCTTATTGGGTGAAATATCTGACATAGAGCATTTAAATTTTTTTTTTTTAAGTTTGCATTGCTTATGAAAAGAGAGCTTGTGGCAGGGCCTGATATACATTTACGCCGCTACACAGTGGTTCTACATCATTGTTGGCTGCCTATACAAGCATCCATCAGTGATGTAAAAACGCTGCAAAGATAAATTACACCTACTGATTGAGTTCTCAAGAAAGAGTACGCTTTAGGACAACTTTTTCAAAAGGGGCAGTTTGTAGCTGTATGGGGACTTAGACTTGTGCCTATTGACACTCTCCCATAAATTGTAAAAGACAAAGACATGTGTAAAAAATTTGATGACCAAATAAATGAAACACTCCCAAAACATTTGTTTATTTATTATATTCAGGAATTACTTTTGTTTGATGCATTTTCTGTTTGAAAAAGTCAATAATTTCTCGTCTTCAAGTTAATTTATTCAATTGGAATGAGTGCTTTCATACAAATTTTTTCTTTTCATATATGTAGACTTGAAAGTAAATGTTTGTGTTCAGGTACCCAAGAATCTGAGATATGGCCAAGGGTGGGCAGGGTTTTGGGGGGTTATGTTAGAACCATCCCAGCCACCCTGTCTGGCCTGCATTTTCTCTTGAAATTAATAATGGTGGTCATGTATTCACTCTATATCTTGTCACTAAATAATAATGAAGTAGTGGAGATTTTTTTTTCTCCAAATTTATAATAGTGTCCTCACTATTATTCGGTAGGTGAGAGTACATGTAGTAATACATAATATACATGTATCCCATGTTAATCAGCACTTGTAGTTCTATTTATTCTCCCCAGTGGGAATCCCAGGAAGTGATACAGTGCTTGTTTACTGTGGTAAACACTCTCTGTTTTACTGGTAAAATTGGACCCAGTCACCAATGCTTGTCGTGGAAGTCCTCTAAAATGGGTAGCATGGGTATAAACAATTAACTAAACTTGACTTTATCTCCATGTTGCAGTCATGATTAGCCATTGTGCAGAAATATGATAAATAAATAAATAATAAATAAATAAATAAATAACATTGAAATTTAACAGGAGATGTTAGATACCACAGTTGTTTGTTTCTTGAAGTGTGGCTGTGTTATTCTCCTAAATGTGAGGATTAGTTGGGATTGCTAGACCATTGTCAACACAGCTTACAGGTAACAACATGACATCATCATTACTTCTTTTTTCTGTCTTAACCCTTTACCTAACATGAGTAGATGACACCGCTTGGAAAAAGAATTTCTCAAATAATAATAATATTAATTTTTGCTTCAAAACGCAGTTTAAGAACCTTCCCCCACTATGAACTCTGAATTGGTCTGAATTAGTTAGGTGAAGAGTTAAGAATTGTACCAAAAGAATTGTATGAACAAATTAAGTTAACATTAATTTATTTTTTCAGTTACTTTTGTGTGTTGGTGATTTCTTTGGAAACAATGCAGAAGAATGGGAATTGTATAAATCTGGACAGAAAAAAGGTAAATGGATTTATTTTCACCATTTATTTTACCGTTTTCTCATAACCATCTGTCTGGATTTCACAATATTTTAATTGGGAACTATCGACTCTCTTGTCTTTAACCCTTCACCTAATGTACAGGGTATCAAAATTTAATATTTTAAATATTAGTTTTTCAATTTAAAAAAAAAAAAAAATTTCAACAGCCCCTCCCCCCCCACACATCATGTGATGAGCCTGTTCCAGTGAGGGGTCACATGATTTGTTTAGTTGAATTTTTGTTTAAAAATAATCTTTTTTCAACTGCTCAATTTGTAAATTACATGGGCAAATGTAGTTGGATTTGTTAGGTAGAGGGTTAAGTATACAGTGATCTGATTGAGAAAAATACAATTTTCTGTTCTCAGTACTGTGGGAGCGCAATGGCTCAGTAGTTTTGGCATTGGACTGAAAAACCGAAAGGTCCATGGTTTGATGCCAGCTGGGGTAACTGCATTGTGCCCTTGGGTGAGGCAATTTATCCTGGGGTGGGGGGGGGGGGGGGGGCGAGGGGCATGGTGACGCTGTGTGCTAAGGTGTACTGCATGTCATGAAGACACTTGTCTTCAACCAAAGCTGACCCTGCTTGTGTGGAGTTAGTACATTGGGGAGTTGGACAGTTGCTCAGTGATTCTCTCTGGGTTCTCTGGTTTCCTCCACATGTAAAACTGCCTGACATGAGGTACCCTGGCTGTCAAAAGTGTCATTAAATCCTAATAAATAATAAGTAAAATAATAAATAAATTAATAGTTTTCAATACTGTAACGTGGAATGTGTTTTGGTCATCTCAATCACACCTTGACTCTTATGTGCCCATATTGCCACAAACTGTCACTTTTATAATTCTTTGAAAAAGTTGCCAAAATACTCAACTGTTAGGCTGCATTTATCTTGGCAATGTATTTACATCATTGTTTGCTATCCAATAGACAAAAATGGTCTGGAAACATTCATAAGTCATCTACAGCTGTGTATGTGTATATAAGATAGTAATTATCGTAAACAAGCCAGAAAATAAGCAGACTGTCATCTGCAAAATGAGGTCCCCAGAGGGTGAATTTAGTGATGCTACCCTGCATAGCAGGGTAGCATCACTAAATTTACCCTCTGTGAACCTCAATCTGAATCAGGGTCTCAAAACTAAACAGAAAGAGGTACCCAGAAGATAAATTGGCCCACTGTATGGGATAGCATCATCAAGTTTACGCTCTGTGGACCTCATTCTGCAAATGTCAGACTGCTTATTTTCAGGCCTGATCATAAGGTTCCGCTCCACAGTTTCGCACTATTGCACAGGGGTGAAATTCTAAATAAAGGGCGTATGTTGAAACTAAGGCCATGTAAATAGAGAAATATTTTTAGTATCAGATATATGATTACATTAGGCTTTTTGTTGGAAAAGAGAATTTGAAGTTTTGGTCCCAAAGTTGGAGTCTGATACATAGGGGTAAATTACCAGATGAATTATGGGAAACAGTGGCTTAAAAAAATTGGCTATTTTTTTAAATGTAATTTTTACACGGGTTTGTTACCAGACAGGTAACTAAAAAATGAGACGGAAACATATAAATTTTTGTTTGCATTTTAGAAACAAGGGATGCTCTGCTCTAGGGGTGGGTAGGCGGGGTTGGTGGGAAAATTCTGCTTTTGAGGCTGCTAGGTGGCTGAAAATGACTGGTTTCGGTATTTTTTCAGGCAATTTTTCAGGTTGAAGTCTTGCCTTTGACAATAAATAATAGTCAGATAGTGTTATATGTTTTTTGTGGATTTGGGAAATGTAATACATGTAATGGGTTTGATAACTAAGTTACAGGATATTTGCATTTGAAGAGAGTGTATGGCATGTCACATTTGGAAATGCCTGGAAAACTGTGGAGCGGAACCTTAAAGAGCATTCTGCCGACAGTGTCAATTCTTGAACCAGGAAGTTCCTTATTTGTGTTTGAGTTATAAATACACCATTTTTCGAAAAACTTTTCATTATTTCTGGTTTGTGTGCTATTGTTAGTAGTAGTTAACATTCATCAAGTGATATCTCAGCACAACTGGAAGGAAATAAGTGGAATTTTGAGAAATTTATTGATGTATCCTAATTTCGCACTTGTTTTGAATTTTCGTCAAGATTTCAAAAACATTAAGGTAGAACACTGCCTTTCCTAAACACCGAGCCTTGTATTTATGACAAATTTATGCAGTTATGGACAGCCTGGTTGTTACTGTTGACCAGAGATTTGCAGTCATGGTGTCTACTTTTTCATTTTGGTCATTGGTGTCATGTCTGTGTGTCATCCGTCCGTCAAGCTGTTCACGCTTTCATATCTAGAGAGCAACACCCCCCCCCCCAAAAGCTATGGTTATTAGTGCTTATTGTTTTACATTTTGATTGTATTTAACAGTGCTATTGGCAGGACCTGGGTAGTCAATTTGGCTGGTGGTAATAACAAAAATAATATCTGAAGTGGCTCAGAGAAATCGGGGGGTGGGGGGTGGTGGTGCGGTGTGGTTGTGAAAATTGGGTAAAATCTGGCTGAAAAAGCTATTCGGCAATCAGGAAGGCCATGCTGTATCTTTTTACTGGTTGAAAATAGAGACTTGTGGTTTTTGTTCATTCAACTCAGGATAGACTCCAGATTATTTTGCCTGAGTGAAATCCAGGGGGAGAACACTCTTGTTTTCTCTTTAAGGTTCCGCTCCACAGTTTCGCACTATTGCACAGGGGTGAAATTCTAAATAAAGGGCGTATGTTGAAACTAAGGCCATGTAAAATAGAGAAATATTTTTAGTATCAGATATATGATTACATTAGGCTTTTTGTCGGAAAAGAGAATTTGAAGTTTTGGTCCCAAAGTTGGAGTCTGATACATAGGGGTAAATTACCAGATGAATTATGGGAAACAGTGGCTTCGAAAAATTGGCTATTTTTTTAAATGTAATTTTTACACGGGTTTGTTACCAGACAGGTAACTAAAAAATGAGATGGAAACATATAAAATTTTTTTTGCATTTTGGAAACAAGGGATGCTCTGCTCTAGGGGTGGGTAGGCGGGGTTGGTGGGAAAATTCTGCTTTTGAGGCTGCTAGGTGGCTGAAAATGACTGGCTTCGGTATTTTTGAGGCAATTTTTCAGGTTGAAGTCTTGCCTTTGACAATAAATAATTCCACCCACATTCAGATTGTTTATTTCTACTTAGTCAGATAGTGTTATATGTTTTTTGTGGATTTGGGAAATGTAATACATGTAATGGGTTTGATAACTAAGTTACAGGATATTTGCATTTGAAGAGAGTGTATGGCATGTCACATTTGGAAATGCCTGGAAAACTGTGGAGCGGAACCTAAACATTAATGGGATTCAGGACTTTTCAAAGGCTTTTTGTTTCATAAAGTATAATGATATACCAGGTCACAGTATTAAGGAGAATGTGAACCAATGCAGTCACTCTGAAAAAGATTTATGTTCTACTTATATTCTTCTGAACTGGAATTCAGCATTCTATAAATTTTCTCATTTAAAGCAGCTTTTGTGGGTAGGTTTTTGAGAGCTTTTAATTTCTTTAAAATACTGGTAACCTCTTTCTAGTTAGATGGAGCTTGTAGAAATCTTCGGTTGTTGGGGCTCTGTTGAAAGAACAGAAGACACACTTAGACCTATATATTCTTTACATTCCGACATGTGGCGACCCTGGCTGTCGAAAGTGTCATTAAAACCCACTAAATAAATAAATAAATATTCTTTACATCTGCTACATTCAGATACATCATTTATATGAAAAGTCCTTGAAATTGGACCCTTTCCTTGAAAAATACTTCAATTTATTTATATTCTTGAAAAGTACTTAATTTTCCATCACCTTCCTTGAAAAGTACTTTAATTTTGTTTACCTACAACCTTTGAGACCATAACTTTCATGCTAATCCACCATGCCTATGTGCGATAACATAAAAGCGGTTAGCCATTTTAGCCATTAGCCATTGTGCAGAAATATGATCTTAAACACCAATAAATAAATAAATTGCAAATTGACATACGTCATGAAAAACTGCTGTTTACATCTTGTTTTACATATCTTTTTCTTTTAATTTCATTACATAATGGCTTGCTTGAAACAGGCAAATTCAAGTGATATGTACTTCTAAAAAATCAAAACATTTGTTTTGGGGACTCAGGATAGATTTTGGAAATGATCGTATATAAAATATACAGCTTTTGTTGATAAAAAAATAAGGGTAGTATTTGATAGCAAACCACAGAAAATTATGTGTATTTGAAGTGGGTTTCAGAAAAAAAGAGAAATAATTTTTTAAATTAACTTTTTAGCATTTCATAATTTTGTGTCATATAACATAAAACCGACTTGATGTGACAGACCATCATAACAGCATGCACCACAGCACACAATATTGGTCCTTGAAAATCATTAACACAGTCCTAGAAATGTGCTTAAATAGTGCTTGAATTTGATTTTTTGATAACCATACGAACCTTGTAGACATAAAAGACATTTTGTTCACATGAATTTCTCTATGACATTTTATCGGAGATTGCCTATTGGCTCTCTGATGCCCATGAACCATGGCCAGCTTGTTCATTGTAACAGAACAGTTCTATAAACAAAGTGCACTTAAACTAATACCGATACATGTACGGTGTAAACTACTTAAATGGATGACCCTTACTTGAATAACCTTGTTAATTGAATATAACTTAAAAACACAAAACCATTTACCATGCCTTTAATACACATTTCACTTGTTAATTCCTTGTAATTGTATAAAAAATTGTGTAATATATTGAGAAATTACCCGAACAGTAAATGTTACTGATTTCTCTCATATAATAGACTTGTTTGGCGTCAGTACATCCAATACATGTACAGGAATGTAATCTGTTATATGAAGCCCACTTAATTGGTTATCTTTTAAATGAATAATCCTGTTAATTGGGTTCACCCATGTGGACTGCACTGTTTGCACCTGGTTTTTGTTGACTATACACCTCTGGGCTATTCCCTCATTTGGACTATTCCCCTATGATTTTTTGTTAAATCCTGTATTTGAATAATTTCAATATTTCATGAAATAAAATTATAATTATACCAAATCAAATGATAATTAAATTGTTCAAAAATTAATATGAAGGTCAAAATTGATTAAAGTCACAAAATATTCTAAGCTATTCTAAACTCTGACTTAGTCAATACTTGCCTAAATTGCCGTCCATGCAAATAATACTAGACATGTCTGCAATGAAGTCTGGATAACTGACACTGCCTGAGTTAGGGCCCTGCAAATCACACATTTTCAATTCAAATTACATCTCATATTGAATCGGGTCTATTATTTGAAATCGAATCAAACCTCAAATTGTATCAGTGGTGTCTAGAAGGTGGCCGATTGGGGCAGGGGGAGAGGGGGTGGTGCTGTAAACCTGATTTGTTGTGACTATGACGGCTTATGTCCTGACTGATAAAATATTCCAACTACATCCTCAAAGCATGCCTTTGTCGAAGGCATGCCTCGATGATGTAGCTGAAATTTTACTCAATAAGGACTACAGTTCAAAAACAGAATGAATGAGTGAATTGTCTGTACTGTGTCCTGCATTGGATAAGCTGCTAGCAACAGCTCATCATCAAGATTGCTTAGAAACTTTAAATTTGCTTCCGACAGTGGTAGTGACTGGTGAGAATGGAATTAGCATAGCTGGCGGCATGGGTGCAGATGCTATTTGTGTTATTATAGTTAATATAGTGGAAATTACACTGAGTCTTCACTTACAGCATTATTTATGTACAATTTCCATCTGAACTATGAGATGACGAAAATTACTGATACCAAGCTATATTCCAGTGAAGGGATTCAAAGGGAAACAAATTGGAAACTGATTTTAAATCAAACTGAATACCACCTTGATATTTGAAGCTTAGCAGGGCCCTAGGCTGAGTGTTATTCATTGGAACCCAAGAATGGAAAGGAAGTGTTTACACATCAATTTGCAAAAAGGACTGCTGAAGTTGAAGGAATGCAGACAGATTGTCATGTTTTTGCTATGTTTGGGAGTTGTTTTTATAAAACTATCTTTTTTTGTTTACCCAAGAGTCCAAGTTCTCTGAAGTTGACTCATTTGAAATCATCTTGTGTTACTGCATGATTGTCCATGTCTTTGTTACCAGTCGCCTCGACTACTGCAACTCTCTTCTGATTGGCTCAAAAACATCTATTTTTGAAAAGCTACAACACATCCAAAATTGTGCAGCACGGGTCATAACCAGAACTCAAAAGTACTGCCATATAACATCAGTACTCTCTGAGTTACACTGGCTACCCGTTAAGCAAATAATTCAATTTAAAAGTGTCCTTTTGGTTTTTAAGTGTATCTCAGAATCTGCACCATCCTATCTGACCGATCTGCTTACCATCCACAAACCACCGAGGTCTCTTAGGTCATCAGATCCACTCAATTTGGTTCAGCCCATATCTAAATTTACTAGTGCTGGTGATAGGGCCTTTGCGGTTGCTGGCCCAAGGCTTTGGAATTCTCTTTCAACTGACATAAAAAATAGTAAATCACTTGAATCATTCAAGTCTGGTACTAAAACCTACCTTTTTTGAAAGGCATTTCCTTCAGTGGTCTTTTAATTTTGGTCATAAACTGACATTACAAGGTGCGTGGGTGTGACAGGGTCAGTGAGGATTGCCCCGTTGCTCGTCAAGTTACACTCACATACTTGTTTTGGTAAAGTTGTAGTTTGTTTTGTTTTTGTTTTATTTTATTTTGTTTTAATTCAATACCTTTTTTCTTTTAGGTTCTGTTGCTTATCGCCATGATATAACCTCGGTTGCTGATGTGGCGTTGGGCACCAATAAATGATAATAGTGATCCATGTATCAATGTATCTGTGAGAGAATGTATATGTATGTGTGTAAATGTGTGTATGCAATTATTGTACAGCCATTGAACACCGTGTGTGGATTCTAGGCTTTCAAATTATTATTATTATTATTATTATTTCCAAACAATGTGGTTGTGTATGTGATGTAACTGTAGTTAAAAATAAAGGAAATCTATTTATCTTTGTTACTAGTTACAGTTTGTTAGAAAAATTGTCCTAACAAGTCATCCAAACAAATTATTGTGTATAAATAAGCAAGCAAGTTAGTTATCACAATGTCCTCTCTCCTGAAGCATCTACATCTCGTTAGTTGGAAACAGTGGTGTAGGGGTGGGGGGGGGGGGGGGGATGGGCTTACCCCTCTCCACCCAATTTAGCTGTCCTCCCAAACAATGGCACAATTGCCCAATGCAAGCTTCACATAACCGAAAGCCCTTAAATCCATGCAGACACATTAATACAGTTGAATAGCCAAGTTGAGCCAACAATAGTTGAAAGGGTTGTACTGGTACCCAAGAGACAAAGCTATACATACAAAGTCTACTTTGCCACCAATAAGGTCCCTATCACTACCTACATGTACAAGACCTGTTGGTAACATAATATATGTCAGCATAATTTTTATCATGGCAAAGGGAGGCAAATAGTCGAAAAATATGGGGGCAGACAGTCCAGTTCCCATTAATTGAATATAATTTCCAAACACAGAACCACTTACCATACCTTCAGTATAAGTTTGACCTGTTAATTGCATAAGGATTATAGGGTAAACTCATGTTAATTGAATAAAAAAAAATGGCACGAAATTATGCTGACAGTTACTGAATTCCCCTTGTTTAGACCTGTTTGGCCCCATTGCATCCAATAGAGGCATTTAATGTATTATGTTCTCTCCCAAAAAAGAAAGTGTGCATGCTAAAAAATAACACTAAAAAAAGATATATATCATTTTCATTCATGGAAATTTTATTCAATCACAGATGAATCAATTTGTGATCAACACGAGAAATACTGTTGAACAACACGAGCTGCGTGGGGTCAGGCGTTGTCCTGCTGTAGAATGACGCCGGGGCCGTGACGTTGCAGAAATGGGACAACAACAGGTGTAAGCACTTCATCACGATATATGACTGCATTAAGATTGCCATCAATAATGACCAGCGCAGTTCTGTTACGGGCAGTGATACCACCCCACACCATGAGAGACCCTCCCCCATAACAGTTTTGCTCCACGACACATGGATCTGCGTAGCGTTCATTTCGACGTCTGTACACTCTCTGGCGGCCATCTGATGATGAAAGATGGAAACAACATTCATCTGTGAATAAAACACGTCGCCACCAGTGTAAGGGATGCCTGAGATGTTGTCTACACCACTGCAGTCGAGCACGACGATGAAATAACGTCAAAATCGGACGAATTGCAGGTCTTCGAGGACGTAAGCCGTATACTCTCAGCTGGTTGATTATTGTTTGAGGATGTATCCGTCTCAGGTTAGGGATGTTCCTGGCTGTCGTCATTGCCGTTTGTTGCCGGTTCCGGAGATGGACGACACGGATATACCGATCTTGTGCAGGGGTGGTAACTCGGGGTCTCCCAGAGCGGGGTCGGTCTCGAACATCATCATGTCTGGACTAGCCTGTCTACAGTGTTACAGTGGCAGTTCATATGCTGGGCAACCTCTCTGTGTGTTCTGCCAGCTCTAATCATACCCAGGGCAAGGAGACGTTGATTCATTGTCAGTCTTGGCATCCTAATGTGGAGTCGTTTTAACAGCAGCGCAAGTTTGAATGTGAACGATAGGAAGGCCTTACTTTAGTGTTTAAATACCCAGGGATTCACACTGCTGCATGAATTTTCAGACTCTCCACGTGCAAAACATGCCTTTTCACAAACGTGCAGCACGTCATTTAACGTTAATGCAATTTTAACGGGAAAAGCTGTTTTTGTGTTCAATATAACTTATTCATGAACAGGTTAACACTCTTTACACCTACAAAATTATTTTTTTGGAGTTTGACCAATTTCTGCAATGCACACTTTCTTTTTTGGGCGAGTATATCTTGTTTCACATAGCCCCATAAGTGCTGTCAAACAAGATATATAGAGGATATCTAGTTTTTTTGATGGCGTGAGTTATACCCCTCCGTGGGGGATATGCAGCTCCTCCTGCACGCACAGGGTGGTGGGGGTGGGTGGGGGGTCAGGGACCAGCCTAGGGGGGCATTTTAGGGAGACTTCAAGTCTCCCTCCAGAAAAAATAGGGAGACTGCAGAGTCATGTAGGGAGACTTCATAGGCAAGTGGGGAAAATTAAGAATATTCATGTACCGCCCCCACCGCCCCTTCATATTTTTAATGTGTAATTATTGACTGAAAATCCTCCCACTGCTACCCTCTCCTTCATGACCCCTCCCCTCTTCCTCGTGTCAATCCCCCAGCACCCTCCAGTGGTTGCCTTTCACCAAAGTCTACTGAACTAATAATTTCCTAAGTCTGAAATTGTGAACAGGACCAGATGTAAGAAGGTTGCTTGGGAGGTACTTTGTTAGTTAATAAACAAAATACATTCTGGGGTCGAGTATTTTGTAAAAGAAATGTCATTTCGCATCATTTTTAAGGCATTCCGGTGTCATTTTGTGTCATTCCAGTGTTTAGGAGGACCCTTTTTCAAGATCGTCCACATGCACACTTGTGTCCTGTACAAAGCTTTTCTTGTCATCACCAAAGCTTTTTTTTCATGTGTTTCAATTCCATTCGTGTTTTTCTGGGAATAGACAGTCCAACCGTTAACAGTCATCAGCAAAACGAAATGAAAATACTGTGTTATAAAATACGTCCATTGTGTATACATTTTCGGCATCCTAAGCGACATAACCTACTTTCAAACTGGGTTATTTTGTTGAGTCGCGTAAGTCACCTATTTTCGTTTCGACAATTGAAGCTCCGACTGAAACGCAACAAAACAGAAATAAAAAAAAATCTGCCAAAAGCAACAATAGATAACTGATTGTAGTGTGATTTCAAATAAATGGACGTTTATTTGACGAATTAAAATGCCCATTTATCACGCTCGAGCACATTCGATTTTTGAAAATAATCGTTTTCATGTAATTGTAAACCTCGCATCACTCAGTTCAGCCTTTCCAAGTTTCCTCATTTTTTGGCCAATTTTTAGAGGGCGACTTGTAATCGCCCCTACTATTTTTCTAGGCGACTTTTGGCTTAGAAGGACGACATAATCGCCCTAGTCGCCCTCACGACTGGTCCCTGGGGGGTGGGGCAGGGGGGGGGGGGGTGGGTGGGTGGGTGGGTGGGTGTCATTACCCCCCTCCTCAGCCCCCTCCACAACCCCCCCACCCACCCACTCACCCCCCCACCCCCCCCCCCCCCCCCACCCCCGACTCGACCACGTCTGGTGTGAGTTATACACCCTCCATGGGGGATGTGTAGCTCCTCCTGCTCATGCGGGGGGTGGGGAACGCTGTCATTTCAGGCCGCGTGACTCGACCACATCTGGTGAGAATTGCTCCCCCTCTGTGGGGGATGTGCAGCTCCTCCCGCACCAGCGGGGTGTGGAGAACGCTGTCGCTTCGGGGCTTCCCGACTCGACCATGTCTGATGAGAGTTATTCCCCTTCCATGGGGAATGTGCATTTTTTTTTACCGTGGTGGATACTGCGGGAGCTGTTGGATTTCTGGTGAAGAGATGCCTGGTTCCGGGACTATGCACCCTCTCCAGTCGACATCTGAGGCTGTCACTAGGGTTGTGACTCCTCTTTTGGAGACCGAGATAGATGGCTCTCTCCCCTTTTCCACCAGTTCCAACAGCTCCCATCGTATCTGCTGCTACTGCTGTTCCGTCTACAAGGGTCTGCAGGGATGTCTGTAGTGTTGTTGTGGGTATCAGCCTCAGCCTTCCCCGACTTCAATTCGGCGAAGTCGGAAGTGGCTGCCGACTGAACCCTCTACTGTGTCCTCTCAGCCGTTGAGCACAGTAGTTTTATACCTGCAGTAGTCTGCAGTGGTGACTTGGAGTGTAGACGTGGGGGTATCGGCCTCAGCCTTCCCTGACTTCAACTTGGCAAAGTTGGAAGTGGCTGCCAGCCAGACCCTCTACTGTGGTCTCTGCGCTGTCGAGTACCACATTTTGTCCTTGGCGTTTTCCATCCACTCATTCTGGTGACACGGCCAGTTTTGCGGGACCAACGCCTTCTGTGCAGCCTGTGCAACTCTCTTGAGTTCCCGCTATGTTGATCCTCGGGGTGTGTCATACCCCTATACACGTCTGCCCTCAGATGTTTCGGCTGCCGCCCATCGCCCCGCTTCACGTATATTGGAGGATCGTGACCCTTCACTGGTTAAGAGGGTCAGGTGTGAAGCCACTTTGCTGGTTTTGTTCCCATGTAGAACCGGCTGGTACGGGCAGTGAGCTTAGGGAGGCCCTCTCCTTACTCACTCAGGTTCTGTCCAAGAGCCTTTCCGTTGCTTCCAGTGACACAGCGAGTGGTTTCCAGGCGCCACCTATGGTGCCGCCTCCCGGGATTGGAAACAGGCCGCTCTCTGACCCCCCTGGTGCCTACACCATGGGAGGCATCGGCTGGTTTGCCCACGATGGGCTATGTGTCTTCCAACTCCGGTAAGGAGTCAGACATCCTTGATGTCAAGAGCCAATAGTCTTCTGACTTTGGGGCAGCTCTTGACTTTGTGTTTGGGCTCCTTCTGGATCTCCAACCATCAAACCAGCCGACAGTGTCAGCCAGGTCGCGATCATCGGTCGCGTGCCTACAGCCTGTGGAGCAACCTGCTTCTGGGCGTCTTCGACCGTGCCAGTCAGTACAGGTGGTTTTTTCAGGCATTTTCAGCATTGGACTCTAAGCTGAGTTCCAAGGCTATGAAGGCTCCGTTCTTCACCAGGGTTGACACCTTTTTGCCTCCAGTGCGTTATCATTTCTACGATTTCGCCAATCCGTCAGTCTGCCAGACTTTGACGGTTTTGGATCAGGACTCCAATTCCCTCGGGCTTTCCAAGCCCAAGACGGCCGTCATTCCTATGACAACTCTGGAGTCCATGTTGGGCTTATCGGGAGAAATGCTGGGTATGCTTTCTCTCTCCGATCACGTCATATCTGCCTCCAGATAGGTTTGATGATGTACAGACTCCTTTGCGTGTGCTGTCCAAGGCGCTCATGCATCTTACTCACACGCATGTCTGTGACACGGCTATTTTGGAACTAGTTCAAAGGGACTGTGCTGCCAATCCCTTCCTGGGGGCAGCTTGCTGCTCTTCGATCTGCTTCTTTGGCAGGTCCGCTACTGTTCCATGGGTTCCGTGTCAATGGTCCGGGATGACATCCTACGTCATTCCTACGTCATTCCAAAGATCAGCTCCTGCTTCGTCACCTTGATCAGCCTTCTAGGGGAGGCAGGGACCATTCAAAGCCTAACAAGTACCCTTCTGCTTCCTCTGCGAAGCAAAGGGCTGATCCTTCTGCCACCACTTCTATTTCTTACTCATGGGGTAAGGGTAAGCTCCGGCAAACTAGAGGGAAGTCTCAGGATTCTTCATTCAGTAGAGGAGGTGGTTTCTCCTCTCGCGAGTCTCTTCGAGGCTCGAACTGAAGGTCCTCACCTCGATTCGTCCAGGTTGGAGGAAGGATAGCAGAGTTCGCAGACCGTTGGGCCACCATCACATCCGATCCTTGGGTGTTAGATGTTGTTCGGTCCGGGCTGCGAATATCCTTTCGAAGGCACCCCACTCTGTCCAGAATGCCTCTTCCAACCACAGTTCCTTCAGACGTTTTACGTCAGGAGCTTTTGTCCACGGAGATAGACAATCTCCTGGCCAAGGGGGCGATCGAGGTCGTCAAGAACATTCAGTCAGTGGGGTTTTATTCCTACCTGTTCTTGGTGCCGAAGAAGGGCGGCCGACTCCGATCGGTTATCGATCTGGGTATCCTGAACTAGTCTATCATTGCTCCCAAGTTCAGCATGGAGACTTTAAGGTCGGTCCACCGTTCCATTCACCAGGGAGATTTCGCTTCCAGCATCGACCTGCGGGACGCTTACTTTCATGTTCTGATTCATCGGGTGTCGCGGAAGTATCTCAGGTTCGCTTTTCTGGGGCGAGTTTACCAGTTGAAGGCCATGCCTTTTGGCCTCAACCTGGCTCCTTGGGCCTTCACCCGACTGATGTCGCATGTGATAGCCTTCCATCGCACACAGTCCAGGGTGACTACTTCGACACAGCTAGACAATATCCTCCAGAGGCATTCCAATGCTGCCTTACTGGAGTTGGATGTCGACACTCTCTTGAGCTTGCTCACGTCGCTAGGATTCAGAGTCAATGAGGAGAAGTCGGATCTGGTCCCTTCTTAGTCGTTTTGTCATCTGGGGATGGCCTTCCACACTGATTCTCTCAGCTTTTGCTCTGACTCTGTTCCCAGTCCACATCCGCGACAGCACGGGGTATTCTCCGGCTGCTCGGTCTCTGCGGTTCGGTGACAGATCTCATTCCTCTAGGTCGACTGCCTGTCTGACCTCTCCAACACTTTCTGCTCAGTCGTTGGAGGCCGAATGTTGATTCTCTGGATCTGGTGCTTCACTTACCAGAATCTCTTATCCTCACCTTCTCCACTGGATGAATGTTCAGTGGATCACGCAGGGTGTCCTGTTGGACTTTCCCACGTCCGATCATGTTCTGATGGCAGATGTCAGCGATCTCGGATGGGGTGCGACGTTGGATCCTCTAGGTCTTTCCCTTCACGGGATGTGGGACCAGGATCGGGCATCTCTACACATCAACCAGAAGGAGCTTCTTGCTCTTCTTCTGAGTTTCAGGCAGTGGATCCCTCACCCGTCGAATCGTCAGGTCCTTCTGTTCGACAATTCGACAGTGGTTGCTTACATTCAGGACCAGGGCGGCACGCACTCGGTTCCAATGTATGAATTGGCTCGGGATCTTCTACTGCTCACTCAGGATGTCAACGCCGGGGTGCTTGTTCGTCACATTTCCGGTCGTCTGAACGTCCTAGCCGACTCCCTGTCCCGACGGGGCAGGTTCTTTTCCACCGAGTGGATGCTCCACATGGCAGTTTTCCATCGATCTCTTTTCGACTCATTGGAACCATCAGGTGGACACTTTCGTGTCCCTGTGTCCAGATGCTCTGGCTTTCGCCGTGGATGCTCTGGCTCTCCTTTGGGATGGTCTTGTCAGCTATGCCTTCCTGCCAGTTCCGATTCCGCCTCAGGTTCTCGCCCAGATATGAACCTGCAGTCGTCGAATCCTTTCGATCACACCCGTCGCCTTGGTGGGTGTGGATCAATCTGCTCCGCTCTCTGTTAGCGGCAGTTCCGGCATGTCTCCCTCTATGTCGCGACTTTCTTTGCCAAAGTCGCCCGAGGAGGTTTCAAGTTGACCCATCTTCATTGTGCCTTCGCACATGTCTTTTATCGGGTACTGTCTCCTCCGCAGTGGTTTTTCGAGACAAGCAGTGGAGTTGCTTTTCTTCTTCAAGGAGGGACTCACTCCACTGGTTTAGCCTCTCGATCATGTGCAGTCACTCTGTTGCTTCTGTCACTCCTTCGATCACACTGCTTGCAGAGTTTCTGGTATATGTTTGTTTCTGGGGGTCGCCAGCAATGGGTACAAGTCCATTCTTTGGAGACCTTTTTCATATGTGGTACCGCATTGTTTCGACACTCATCCTTGCCTCTCCAAGCTTGATCAGCTCTTTTCATTGAAAAGGCCTAGGACTTTGCAGTTTACTCCAAGATGGTCACTTTCTTGGGCGCTTCTCTGCTTGGTGGTGGGGGGCGTTTGCGCCTTTATCCTGGATGGATATGCGTTTTCTCACATGCCAGATCTCTCCTACATCCATTTCTTGATGGATTTGTCTTGCTATTCGTGCAGCTTCCGCTCGTCTAGCTACTGGTGATTGTATTACCAATTGTTTTTTCTGCCATGAGGTGCGTGCATTGTCTTCCTCTTTTAATAACTCTGTCATGTTGTCAGATGATGGATGTTATACTGGCAGCCTACTGGAGAAATGCTACATTCTCCTTTTATCTGCGACAGTTGCAGGAGCCGACAGAGGACCTTTGTCCTCGGGGCCCACTTTCTTCGGCTCAGGCTGTTGTCTATCCCAGCCATTCAGCTTTTTTCAGGGTCAGTTCCAGCTCTGTGCTGTTACTGCCCTTTCTGTCTGTGCATCGTACTTCACCATACGCCTCATCTTTCATTGTCTTTTACTAATGTTTGTGATGCTATGGTTTGATAGGCCAAGGGATCTCTTCCTCTGTCCACAGTTCCAGTGCTATTGAGTTATGTGTGGGTTGGTTATGTGATTCCCTCCATCCTGTTGTCTATTCAGCCTGTAGTAAACAATTGCAAGGTAGGTTGATAAGAAATATAAATTTTATAGTAAATTTCCTTTCTTATTATACCTACCGCAATTGTTTACATGGAGGCCCTCTCGTCTTCTTATTCGGGTAAGAATCCTTCCTCCCCGCTGATCACATAACTCCTGTGTTGTCGGAATCAAAAGAATGAAGAATTGGTGACACACTCCGTATTGGTATTGGTTTACGGAAGTCGTGGATTTGTACTATGGAGGAGCATCCCGTACTGGGTGTGCGCCGATGACGCTCGACCCAGTTTTGGCTTATTTTTTTGTGGTGTTTTTACACCACTTTTCTTTCCCAAATCTCTTGGGAAAGATTAAAATAGAGAGTATTTTATCCGAGTTAGGTTCTTCCACTGTAGCGCAAGCCTGTAGTAAACAATTGCAGTAGGTATAATAAGAAAGGAAATTTACTATAAAATTTATATTTTTCTGTCCTCCAAAATTAAAACATGTAAACCAAACAAAAGTGATCCCGAAAAATCATGCCCAGATCATTGCGATTTTATTTCATCGGAAATTCCGAATTCATTCTGTCATAGTTGATTCTATGCACTGAGCTAAATTTATTTATAGACCAGTGATTCTGTGTTTGCCTTGCGGATGTTAAAAATAACTTCGCAGCGATCGTGCGCAACCGTCTTAAACGCCATGCTCGATGTTGACCTTTCATTTTCGCAATAAATTTCCAATGTCAAACTAATGTTTTAGCATTTTCTAAATAAAAGAATATAAGTATAGTTTCCCTTGCGAAAAACACTTTAAATATTTTACTATTTTTATAAATGTTATCGCAAAAGTGACACAAAACACACATGAATATTATGTTAATTAACTGGAACAAACACCGTTACACGTGTACTTTTGAAATAGTGAGAGTAGCACGTCTGTGTTTCAGCATTCTATTGAATGAATGACAGTAAAAGTGTAAAACACTCAATTTTTTGTGCATAAAATACTTGCATACAAACCATGTTAAGTAAATTAAAAGTGAAACAAACGACCGAGTCTGTGGGTGTGAAGACATTCAAAAAGTGGCCAAATTTAATACTTTACCCAACGAATCGGCTGCATCCGCCCGCGTAATATGCAAATTCAGCAGTTGAAAAAATATTATTTCTCAAAACATTTTAACAAAACCATATCACGTGACCCCTCGTTGGAACGAGCTCATTCCAACGAGGGGTCACATGATATGATTTTGTTGAAATTTTTTGAAAAATTTGAAAAAATGGTATTTAAAATAATAAATTTTGATATCGTCTGCGTTGGGTAAAGGGTTAACTGATTTTAGTTTTGAGGTTGATGAAAAGGGTTACCTTATATGAAATGGGTTACCTAAAAAATTTAAGGTAACCCGTTGAATGGGTTACCTTAAATTTAAATTTGGGAAGGCCTGAAAACACTAGATTTTCTTTTCATTATACGTTTTTAGAACAAATTGATCATTTCCAGTGATAATTTGACTTGTATTCACCTTGAAGTGATGCTTTGAAAGCTTCCATTTTGAATGATACCATGAAAGTGAAAATTTCTATATCTTCCAGTGGGGAATACAATTTCTATCTTTCTGCAATTTTTTCAATAAACTATCATTTAGGCTTAACATTAAAAATCTGTTTCTCAGGCCCTCCCGCATGGTCCTTTTGGCTGCCGCATGCTCTCTTTTTATAACCAATGCAAACTTGAGAAAATAGAAATTAAATGGTTTTATATGTCTGATATTTTACACAAGTTAATACAATTGGTACATTTGTCCCTTGAGTGCAACATGGCTTTGCAATGCTTTAGCATGGCAAAGCCTTGTTGCACCCAAGGGACGAAACACCACCACCCTTGCTATTCTGTAGAGTATGAGGCCTAAAATATAAAATAAACCAAGAATATGAACTTCTGATGGCAAAGAAATAATTACAAAAATAAAATATAAAATAAAAAAACGTCCGCCCGCATGCAATTTTACAAAACTTGGCCTGAGAAACAGAACATCTACTTTGTGTGGCCTTAGCATATAATAAAATAGAATAAATGGTCAGTTTACCTGTAGAATACACAAATGTGACCAAACCCCTATTAATTAAATACTACTGTTAATTGAATAATTTTTCATTTGCAAAGTGATTAATTAACAGGGTTCCACTGTACAGTACAGACGCCGTAGACTGGTCACTTTCCATGGGCCGGTAACATTTCCATGAACTCTGTAATATCAGAGTCAGGGCGCGGTGGCTCAGTTGATAGAGGTGCATGCTGCAAGCTGAGAGGTCCTCGGTTCGAATCCCACCTGCGGCAACCGCGTTGTGTCCTTGGCAAGACACTTCACCCCGATTGCCTACATGGGGGCACGATGACGCTGTGTACTGAGGCGTACTGCACGTCGATGGTGCGCATGTCTTCAACCAATCTAACCCTGCCTGTGCTGCGGTGCAGAGTTCAGAGTTACGATGTTGGAGAGCTGACAGCTGCTCGTCGTTGCTCGGTGGTTCTCTCCGGGTACTCCGGCTTCCTCCACCCGTAAAACTGTCATGGTCACGATTAGCCATTGTGCATAAGTATGTGACCTTAAACACCAATAAATAAATATAATATCAGAGTCCAAACACTAATTATAAGAATAATCAAAAATGTAAGTTATGAAGCACCGGGTTCAACCTGCTTCATTAATTAAAATATCGCTGATGATGATTTTTATTACCTGGTAAATGCATGCTTGGACATCACTGCCCATGCGTGGATTACGACCTGTCCATGATTACTGTACTGTACCTTTGATGGGACAACATGTTACATAAAAAACCCTTTACCCAACGTAACAGCCAAAACCAGCCAGCGCTACTCTAAAAAACTGCCAATTAATTTTCATTATTTTTTCATTTTTTTTTTGTCTCAAAAACATAGGTTATGACCCCTCGTTGGAACAAGCTCGTTGAGCTCATTCCAATGAGGGGCCATAACCTATGTTTTTGAGAGAAAAAAGTGAAAAAAAATTAGTTATTCAAGAATATTTTTGGCAAATGTCGTCTGCTTTTCATGTTAGGTAAAGGGTTAAATTGTTATTCATCATGGGGCCAAAAAAAAAATGTTTTGATTCTCAGGCAATCCCTGATTGAAATTGAACCACATCATTGGATGTTTTTGTTGCCTTGCAGTGTCTTCCTTTCAACATTACTACAAAATTGGGTGATTCAGAGAGTGGGCTTTCATATTTAAAACGAAGGGACTCCGAAACTGAAATCTGAAGTGCATAACTAAAGATGCCAAACAGATTTATTTTTCAAATTAAATTAGTTTATTAGTCCCCTACGGGAACCGTAAGGGGACTATAGGATTGCACTCCATCCATCTGTCCGTCTGTCCGTCTGTCCATCCATCCGTCCGTCCATCCATCCGTCCGTCCGTCCGTCCGTCCGTCCGTCCATGTGTCTGTCTGTCTGTCTGTCTGTCTGTCTGTCTGTCTGTCTGTTTTTTATGTTACCACCTCTCCCTCCAACATGCTTTAAGCTACACCTTTCATATTTTGTACATGGATAAATGGTTCTGAGGTGATGATGCACACTCAAAATTTTTTTTTCAAAATCCAAGATGGCGGAATGGCGGCCATTTTTGTTGTGTTTTTTAAGCTTTTTTTCTCTATTTTTATGTTACCGCCCCTCCCACCAACATGGTTCAAGCTACACTTTGCATATTTGGCACATGGATAGAGGGTTGGGAGGGGATGATGCACGTTCAATATTTTTTTTTCAAAATCCAAGATGGCCGCATGGCGGCCATTTTTGTTGTGTTTTTTAAGCTTTTTTCTCTATTTTATGTTACCACCCCTCACACCAACATGGTTCAAGCTACGCTTTTTATATATGGCACATGGATAGAGGGTTATAATGGGATGTTGCACAGTCAATATTTTTTTTCCAAAATTCAAGATGACGCCATGGCAACCATTTCTGTTGTGTTTTTTAAGCCTTTTTCTCTATTTTATGTTACCACTGCTCCCTCCAACATGGTTCAAGCTGCACTTTTCATATATGGTACATGGATAAAGGGGTTGTGAAGGGATTATGCATTCTCAATATGTCTGTCTGTCTGTCTGTCTGTCTGTCTGTCTGTCTGTCTGTCTGTCTGTCTGTCTGTCTGTCTGTCTGTCTGTCTGTCTGTCTGTCTGTCTGTCTGTCTGTCTGTTTTTATGTTACCACCTCTCCCTCTAATATGCTTCAAGCTACACCTTTCATATTTGGTACATGGATAAATGGTTCTGAGGGGATGATGCACAGTCAATATTTATTTTTCAAAATCCAAGATGGCAGAATGGCTGTCATTTTTGTTGTGTTTTTTAAGCTTTTTTCTCTATTTTATGTTATCACCCCTCCCTCCAACATGGTTTAAGCTACGCCTTTCATATATGGTACATGGATAAAGGGTTGGGAGGGGATTATGCACGCTCAATATTTTTTTTCAAAATCCAAGATGCTTATATACTCTAGTGTCTTCTGTGACAAAAACACCTTATGTCACAAAAGCGCCGTAGGGGACTAATACCACCTCGGTGGTCAAACACTTGTTTCTATAATTATGTATTTTCTGTGTGAAAAAAGACAGTGGAAAGCCTCTTAATTCATGCTCACTACACACAGGAAAGAAATAAAAATTAAAAATAAAACCTTTCCTCCCTCACTAATTTGAAAAAAAACCTGCCTGATAATCAATTTAAATTATTTTCTGTGGCCAAAATCCAGCATTGTTTCAGTTAATAAAAAAATGATTAGAATCTTCTGACTTTTATGCATATTTTTATTTTCAGTGCCAGTCTCGACATTAATACTGGGTCCAAATAAGCGAGAACATTGTGCATATTATAAAAGCAATTTGAAAGAAGGCTGTGAACTGTGTGAAAATGTTACATATCTTGGTGAGCCAATGCAAAGTCACTTAACACTCAGTAGTGAATTATTACCAGTATATTCCAATACACATATATTGTTCATGCTTGCTTTAACCCTTAATCCTTTATCCAACGAATCGCCCACATCTGCCCACATAATATGCAAATTCAGCAGCTGAAAAAATACTATTTTTCAGAACATTTCAACAAAACCATATCATGTGGCCCCTCCAATGAGGGGTCACATGATATGGTTTTGTTGAATTTTTTTTAAAAATTCAAAAAAAATAATATTTAAAATAATAAATTTTGATATTGTCGGCGTTGGGTAAAGGGTTAAGGGCCAAATTCTGACTTTGATCACTTTTTATTGCAACAGAACAGTTGTCGTTGGATAAACTTTAAAATGACATTCTATGTGCTTGAGCAGTTGTTTCTAGGCAAGACTTGGCTGTCTGTATAGGCTGCCAAGACTTGCCTAAAAACAACTGCTGAGCCACAGGATATTGACTGTTAAAGTGTAGAAAAATTGTATAAAATTCTCCAGGCCTTTAATGGGTTTTTTTTATTGGCAGTGCAAACATTTGTTCATCGCCTGCTAGCTTCAGATTTTCCTCCTGCAAAATACTCATGAACCCAATGCAGGTGTGTTACTGCTTCTTGTTAACACCCCTGTAAGTAGGAGCAGTTCTCTTAAGAATGGTCTCTTCATGGTAGACTCCATTAAATATTTCATCAATTTTTTTGCAGCAGCCATGACTTGATCTTATGGCATATTCAAGAAAATACTGATCAGCTGCAGAATTAAACAAAACCACAAAAAAAATGTTTCTTCAGAACCGCTGATCAGAATCTTTTGATATTTGGCATACAGCATCCATAGGACGGTCAAATACAAGTGTGTTCAAATCGACCCCATCGGTTCATACTTGGGCTCAACAGAGGAGCCCAAATAATTAACTTAGGGCACTATGGGGAATAAGCTTTAAAAATCTTCTTCTTCAGATCAAACAGTGAGATTCTTTTGATACTTGGTTTTCAACATCTCTACATGGGTCGGATTGAAGTGTATTCAAATTGAGTCCCTGGGTTAATATTTGGGCTTCCTATGGAAGCCCGAATATTAACTTGGTTCCATATGGGGAATAATCTTTAAAAATCCTGAATGAATATTTGGGCTCTTTATTGGAGCCCAAATTTTAACTTGGTGCAATATGAGAAAATTTCTTAAAAATCTTCTTTTTCAGACCTGCTAGTGAGAATCCTTTCATATTTGGTATGTGACATTTCTAGAGGTGTAAGATTCGAATTTGTTCAAATCGAGTCCCTGGGTTAATATTTGGGCTTCTGGTGGGAGCCTGAATGTTAACTTTGTGCAATATGGGGAATAATCTTTAAAAATCTTCTTCTTCAGATCCACAAGTCAAATTCTTTTGATATTTGATATGCAGCATCTCTAGGGGGGTTAGATTCAAGTTTGTTAGAATGAGATCCCTGGATGAATATTTGGGCTCTTTATTGAAGCCCAAATTTTAACTTAGTGCAATATGAGAAAAGTTCTTACAAAAATCTTCTTTTTCAGACCCACAAATGAGAATCCTTTAGTATGTGGCATCTCTAGAGGTGTAAGGTTAAAATTTGTTCAAATCGAGTTCCTGGGTTAATATTTGGGTTCCCCAAGGGAGCCCAAATATTTACTTAGTGCAATATGGGTAATTATCATTTTAAAATCATCTCCTTCAGATCCAGCAGTCAGATTCTTTTGATATTTGGTGTACAACACCTCTGGGAGGGTTAGATTGAAGGTTGTTCAAATCAGGTCCCTGGCTTAATACTTGGGTTTTTTATTGAAGCCCAAAGTTTAACTTAGAGCAATATGAGAAAATTTCTTGAAAACTCTTCTTCTTCAGATCCACCGGTGAGAATCCTTTCATATTTGGTATGTAACATCTCTAGGGGTGTCAAATTCAAGTTTGTTCAAATCGATTCGCTTGTTTTGGTTTTTTTTTAATTTTTTTTTTTTTTTTGGGGGGGGGGGGGGGGGGGTGTGGGGGGGGAGGGGGGGCTAGAGAGAACCACAGTAGTTTAAAACTAAACAAAAATTTTGTTCAGTTGTTGCTTTTAATATTTCACAGAACAGAGCTTGCTAGGAAGCTTTCCTAGGACCAGCAGAAATGAATGGCCTTAAAAGTTGCCTTTCGTTGTGTCATAGCAAATCAAAAAGATTGCTCTTGCTGCTGATCACTTACTGATACACTCATCTGTTTTGACAATTTGAGCCAGGTGAGCGTTTTAGGCTCACTTGAGCCTCTGGTTTCATTGTGTCATTACTATCCGACATTTTACTGCGTAAAATGTTTATCAACTGATGGCGAGGAATTCAAAATTTTAATGAGTCACAAGTTCACACACATTGCATTCATCCCAACCACGTGTGCCGTGTGATGCCGATTGGTGAGCACCATTCAAAGTAATGCCGTAGATACCTTGTCGCAAACCGCTTTGAAAGAGGCTGATTGGATGTTTTGTTTCAAAGCAGCTTGTGACAGTATCTACAGCTAAAAGAGCAACAGTAGTGTCTATTTCTTTTGAATGATGTCAATTTCTGACTGACTTCAAGATCAAAAGCAATGCCGCTGATTTGGATGAACAGACTGCAGCTTGGACTGTAAACACTGTGAAATATGTTCAATTTAATGTAGTTCTTTCGAGTAGTGAATGACTGTAAACACTATAAAATATGTTCAGTTTAATGTAGTTCTTTTGAGCCTCGACTTGTCTAGTAGTGCACAGTATTACAAGTGTAATCGGCATCAGAATCGGCTGTCTGTGAGTTCAAATAACCGGTAATCGGTCAGCGACCATTTTTGGTAATCGGTTGAACACTAATTACCCAAGTGAATGTGGCCAATTGTTAGGTAAAGGGTTAACAGTTTAGAAATTAGAACATCCATGTACAGATTGCTAAACAGTCTTACATTTATACTTTAAAAGTTTCAAAATTGGAAAGATTCTCAGACACCTGTGTTCGACATGTTTTTGAAAAACTCTTATTCACATCTTTAACCCTTTACCCAGTGCAGACGATTTCAAAATTTATTATTTTAAATAGCATTTTTTAAATTTTTTCAAAAAATTTCAACAAAACCATATCATGTGACCCCTCTTTGGAACGAGCTCGATGAGCTTGTTCCAAAGAGGCTCATATGATATGGTTTTGTTGAAATTTTTCGAAAAATATTTTTTCAGCTGCTGAATATGCATATTATGCAGGCGGATGCGGTCGATTCATTGGGTAAAGTGTTAAATTTCAAGTGATTAAATATAAATTTTGGTGGCAGATCTGTGGTGCTGGCAAGTGATACCATTTTCCAGTTTTGGGTAAAGCAAAACTATTCAAAGTGATGCCACTTTATTGTGAGTATTACTAGCTTTTTCTATCTTTAACCATTATTTAACATAACAAATCCAGGCAGTTGTTCACTTCCGAATTCCAAACAATGAATACTGTAATATCCTACTACAGTAGGTCACAATTATTAAAAAAAGTGTTAAGGCCTAAAAAAGTCAATCTGTTTCTCAGGCCCTCCCACATGGTCCTTTTGGCTGCTGCATGCTCTCTTTTTATAACCAATACAAACTTAAAAAAAATAAAATTAAATGGTTTATTTCTGATATTTTACCCAAGTTAATAAAATTTATAAATTTGTCTCTTGAGTGCAACAAGGCTTTGCAATGCTAAAGCATTGCAAAGCCTTCTTGCACTCAAGGGATGAATTACACCACCACCCATGCTGTTGTGTTGATTATGATTAAAACAGAAAGCAAACCAAGAACATGAGCTTTTGATGGCAAAGAAATGATTACAAAAATAAAAAAAAACACCTACCCACATACAATTGTACAAAAAATGACCGAAGAAACAGAAGATCTACTTTTTGGGGATTGATAGAATAAACATATACCTGTACACTGCATATCACTGTCAAACACCAAACCATTCTGCATTTTTGGTACCAATGTGATATGTTAATTGTATTTAGGTTATAGAAAGAGTTCCTGGCCAAAGATGTGTTTTCCAAATTCAAAATACTGTTTCTCTACAAAAATTGATATTCCATTATCAGGGTTCTGTTGTACCACCTATATCTGTGTATTTGAAAAAATATTTTTAGAGTTTAGAATTAGAAATTTGTTTTTGTGGTTTTTAGGTGCAAAAGGTTTATTTACTGGTACTTCAGGATTGCAGATTGCCTATTTAAGTGGAACACAAAATGAAAGTGAATCTGGAAAAGACACTCATTTTTCTCTGGATGATGTCACATCTCTCATAACACCTGTAACTGCAGATTCAAAATTCCAAGGTGTAGACATATTATTGACATCGCAGTGGCCTAAAGGTGTTGAAAAGTATTCTAATGTAAGTTATTTTGAGGTAGTTTGTAAAATTTCAAGGGATGCAGGCTAATATGCATAGGCAAGGATTCTTTTGGGTGTCTACAGGGGCCGAATATGGAACCCTTTCCCAATTGCATTTTGACATAATTTTTCCCAATTCAAATAAAAAATGGCCAGTCTCAGTCCCCATTCAAACAAAAATTTAATTCACAATTGCTGTCCTGAAGTGAGCTGTCATATCTCAGAGAGCCGATAATTACCACCCTAACAAATCATAAAAAAGTGTTTTTAACCCTAAAAGGCCTAATGCCAACTTTGATCATTTTACTCCAGCCAAACAGGTGCTCCAACAGGCTGCTTTTAAATACACTTGTGTGTTACATTCAGACCTGAAAATAAGTAGTCTGACATTTGCAAAATGAGGTCCCCAGAGGGTGAATTTGATGATGCTATCTTAAATAGTGGGCCAATTTATCCTCTGAGTACCTCTTTCTGTTTAGTTTTGAGACTCTGATTCAGAATGAGGTTCCCAGAGGGTAAATTTAGTGATGCCACCCTGCTGTGCAGGGTAGCATCACTCAATTCACCCTCTGGGGACTTCATTTTGAAGATGACAGTCTGCTTATTTTCTGGCTTGGTTACATTCTAAGAATCTCTCAGTTGTTTCTAGGCAAGTCTTGGTTGTCTGTATAGGCAGCCAAGACATTCCATTAAACAACTGCAAAGCCATAGAATGTAGACTATATAGAGGATATCTAGTGTTTTTTAAGTGAATACCGAAAATTATCTTATCATTGACCCAGATAAATGTTTATTTTGAAGCGCTCGCGAAAATAACCATTTGTCTCGGTCACGAGTGAGATAATTTTCGGTATCCACTCAGACCTGAAAATAAACAGTCTGACATTTGCAGAATTAGGTCCCCAGAAGGTGAATTCGATGATGCTATCCCATACAATGGGCCAATTTATCCTCTGGGTACCTCTTTCTGTTTAGTTTTGAGACCCAGATTCAGATTGAGGTTCACACAGGGTAAATTTAGTGATGCTACCCTGCTGTTCAGGATAGCATCACTAAATTCACCCTCTGGGGACCTCATTTTGCAGATGACAGTCTGCTTATTTTCTGGCTTGTATCCACTCAAAACAGAAGATTTTCTTTTTATTATACTCTTTTTATAAAAATCGGATCATTCCTATCGATAATTTCACTCCTTTCAACCATGAAGAGAGTAGAGTATTCAACGAAGAATATACTAGGCACAGTTTTTTCAGAGCAATATAAAAGAGGCAGTTTGTGGCTGTATAGAGCCCTAAGGATTAAATAAGAATGAAAATAGGTGGTGCACTTGTCTTTAACCAATGCTAACACTGCTTATGTGGTGTTAGTACATTGGGAAATCTGATATTTGCTCACCATTGATTGGTGGTTCTCTCTGGGTACTCCAGCTTCCTCCCCCTTAAAACTCTCCGTCATGAGGTGACCTAGGCTGTCAAAAGTGTCATTAAACCCCAATAATTATACAAATGGGTTATAACTAAAAGTTCTGGTTGTTAAATGGTAAGGTATAACACATATTATTACTTTCTGTATTACATGTACTGTTGATCATCTACTGCTGATAAAATTTGTTTAACCCTTTACCTAACATGAAAAGCAGACGACACTTGCAAAAAAAATTCTTGAATAACTAATTTTTTTCATTTTTTGTCTCAAAAACATAGGTTATGACCCCAATGAGGGGTCATAACCTATGTTTTTGAGACAAAAAATGAAAAAAATTATGAAAATTAATTGGCGATTTTTGAGAATAGCGCTGGCCGGTTTTGGCCGTTACGTTGGGTAAAGGGTTAACCTGCTTCAGTGCATTTAGAATGTTCACTTATAGTAGCCAGAGACATAGTGGAAAGGATAGTCATCGTAGTGTGGAGAAATTTTCCGCCAATCCTTTTGCAATTCGTGATTGCAAATAAAATATGTTTAATCTTGATGGGGCAGCTGGTGCTCCATAGAATAGAACTCAACAGATATATCATCAGAGATGTAAATGTTCAGGATTTTCCCTAAATTCAGAATTTTGGGAAAAGTTGGCCACATTGAGATGTACATCTACTTGGAAGAATTTAAATCTTTAACCATTCACCCAATTCAGATTTTATCAAAATTTATTATAAATATTATTTCGACAAAATTTTTTTAAAATTTCAACAAAACCTTATCATGTGACCCCTTCATTGGAACAAAATAGGCAGAATAATCTTTAACCCTTGCCCTTAATGGCCTATTTAGGACTTTTCTGACTTCAGAACAGGTGTCCTTAACATGCCATCATGAGGACATCCTGATGAGAGACAAATTATCTATGAAGTGGTTTCTAGTCAAGTCTAGGCTGCCTTAACGGGACTAGAAATCACTGCTGTACGCATAGAGGCTATGGTCTATTGGAATTCAGGACCCATGTGCCGACCCTTAAGGGTTAACTCTTTACCTAATCAAGCCTGAATATAAGCAGACTGTCATCTGCAAAATGAGGTCCCCATATGGTGAATTTGGTGATGCTACCCTGCACAGCAGGGTAGCATCACAAAATTTACCCTCTGTGAACCGCAGTCTGAATCAAGGTCACAAGCTAAAACAGAAAGAATAACCCAGAGGATAAATTGGACCACTGCATGGGATAGCATCAGCAAATTCACCCTCTGGGGACCTCATTTTGCAAATGACAGGTTGCTTATATTCAGGCTTGTACCTAATACAGATTATATCAAAATTTATTATTTTAAATATTATTTTTCCAAATTTTTCCAACAATTTCAACAAAACCATATCATTTGACCCCCCTCATTGGACCAAAGAGCTTGTTCTAACGAAGGGTCACACAATAAGGTTTTGTTTAAATTTTTTGAAAAATAATATTTTTTCTGCAGCTGACTTTTGTAATTACGTGGGCAGATGCAGCCGATTTGTTATGTAAAAGACTAAAACGTTGCTTGCTTGATGCTGGTAACTAGTTCTGATTTGCCTTTTAGTTTGCAGAAGGCAAGCAGTTTATCCGATAAGCCTGGACCCAAAAGACTGTGATTTAAGACTACAGAAATATTGTGAGCAGATCACATACATGCTAGCATCAAGATTCATCCTTTTACCTTCTGTTCATACAATAACTTGAAAACTTTTTGTCCAACTGATTAAAGTTTTATGGTGGATTAGCCTTGACTGGAGAGAGGTCCATTTCAATAATAAATATTCTGCATACCTGCTTATTCAATGTAATAATGGCCATGCTTGCAAACCACCAGTCAAATTCTGTAAAACATTTGATGCTGTTATGGCCTGGAAACACTCTGGCCCTTAACTGGTAAAGTGCTGGAATATCATATTTGGGCTTTACTCAGAAGTCCAGGTACTGTAACTTAAATGCTTCATGTTCAGTAGATATGGTTCTTCTTATCTTTAAAGTAAAGTTACAAAGTCTCTATGTATTTGACTTGTTATAATTTATGGGAGAGTGCCTATAGGCACTCTCCCATAAATTGTAACAAAGCAAAGACATGTGCACAAATTATCGTGAACAAAAATAATTTAGCACTCTACCAGTTAAATAGTCCATCGCCTACGTTTTAGACCAACTAGTCATTGGATTGAATCAAAAAGTACTATAAACATTCATTTTAATTGAATCAGCACAAGTGTTTCTCAATCGAGAATTGATTTGACTGAATCTATAATGACATTCCAGTACTGTTAGAAATGTTTGTTACTTATTAGTTACATATTGGTGAAGCCTCACTGTGGCTGTGGTGTTATGATTATCGTGTGTAGCTCCACCAATTAATTTTATATTTTGATGTTTTGAAGGCAAAATAAATAATTATTGATTGGAATATCCATAACTGGAGCATAAAAGAATATCTTTATATCTTTGTGAATAAAGGGACATCACATTAAATCAAAGGTGGACTGCATGTAAAATCCATGAAAAGTTGGTAAATAAACAGCCCATAACAGCGTATAATTCCTTACGGAATTAGACCAGTGGCCTGAGAGCTTGCACCATGGAACAATCTTTTATTTTCTATGCAATAATTTGAAATCCAAATATCCAACTGATCCCATTGTTTATAGAGGTTTTGTGATGACAAGAAGAAGATTCCCTTTGATGATCAGCATATCCAATATAGCCACCGTGGCAGCCATCTTGGATTATTCATAATTATACCCCCACTCTCGAAGAAAATGGGGGTATACTGGATTACATGCGTGCTATCCGTCCGTCCATCCATCTATACATCCATCCATCGGCAGTGATACCTCAGCATTGAGTGATTGGATTTCAATGAAATTTTGAATAAGGGATCCTTGTAACAAACTGCTACAGTACATATTATCCAAAAGTTGTCCGCGTATTTTTCACCGGAGTTACAGTCCTTACCATGTCAATTTTTCATGATTTTTTCCTGTCTGCAGTGATATCTCAGCAGTGAGTGGAAGGATTTCAATGAAATTTGGAATGAGGGACCCTTGTAACAAGTCGCGTCTGCACATGTTATAATAAAGTTACCCACATATTTTTCACCAGAGTTATGGTACTAACTTTGTCAATTTTTCATGACTTTTTGGTCCTTACTTTGTTATTAATTCATTTATGCTTCATCGGTCCAGCTCTGCAAAGGGGGTGTAATTCAGCCCCATCAATAGCTCTTGTTTTTGGTTGTCTACTCGATAAATTGAAAAACCAAGGGGTCGATGGATGCCAATTTTTTGTTGCATTAATATTGACTACAGGAAGGTTCTTTCCGATAATCTATATTCTGGCATTTCTAATTTGGGGCAACATGGTCACAGTATCAGCCATCTTAGAATTTTTTTGTAAAATTTTCTTGCCCACAGACTAATTTACAAAACCAAATTTCTAACAGCTCTCAGTTTTTATTGTGGATTAGTGTTGACTGGTAATCTTTTGGTAATATGTACTCAGGCATATCCAGTACAGTGAATGGTAGTCATCTTGGATTTTTCATAATTTGTTGTCCTTGCAGTAATTTGAAAACCAAATGCATGATAGATTCCAGTTTTTCTCTGGTTCAATACATGTAATGGTTACTACTAGAAAGTCCATTTTGGTAATCAGTATTTGCACATATCAAGTATAGCCTCAGTCTCATCATCTTGTATTTGTTATAATAAATGTCTGACAAATGTAACAATTGTTTTTTTTTGTTTATTGTCCATGCTTTGTCATTCAACAGGATGAACTTGACACACAGAAGGTTGGCTCTGAATTGATCTCTGCACTTTGTTTGAGACTAAAACCCAGGTATCACTTTTGTGCCACTCAGGATGTTTTCTTTGAAAGAACACCATACAGGTGAGTAACCCTTTAAACCCATTAGGCACAAGGTGGATTTTCTGTTTCTCAGGCCATTTTTTTGTAAAATCGCAGGTGGGCGGACATTTTTTTATTTTATTTTTGTAATTATTTCTTTGCCATCAAAAGTTCATGTTCTTGGTTTCTTTTACGTTTTAAGCCACATAATCTATAGAATAGCGTAGGTGGTGGTATATTTTGTCCCTTGAGTGCAGTAAGGCTTTGCAATGTTAAAGGGACAAATTTATCACTTTTATTAACTTGGGTAAAATATCAGACATAAACCATTTAATTTTTAGCTTAACTTGACAAAGTCAAGATAAGCTATTGCCATCATGCGTGTGGGAGTCTGTTAGTGTGTGAGTCTGTTAGTCTCTGAGTCTGTTCACATTTTCCTTTAGCACAGGCTACACCCTGTAGTTCTTGTCTGATCGTCACGAAATTTCATATGCAAGTTTGAGGTGACGTCTTGATGAGAACGTCCCCTTTTGGTCGCGGACGGTCAGCCGTGATGGCTGCCCGAGCCCAAAACCAGAAAACCTTTAGCACAGACTACAGGTCGTATTTATGAAGGGATTTCATTGTAATTTGGTAGGATGACTCTGTATAATGTCTAGATGAGAACGTCCCCGTTTGGTTATGATCTGTCAACCATGACGGCTGCCCAAGCCCGAAAACCCAAAACTTTTAGCACAGTCTACAGGTCATATTTAATATGGAGGGATTTCATTGTAACTTGGTAAGATAACTCTGTATGATGTCTAGATTAGAACTTCCCCATTTGGCCACGATCTGTCAGCCATGCCCAAAACCAGAAAACCTTTAGCACATTCTACAGGTCGTATTCATGGAAGGATTTCATTGTAACTTGGTAGGATGACTCCATGTAATGTCTAGATGAGAACGTCCCCTTTTGATCGCGATTGAGCAACTGTGACGGCTACAGGGACCCGAAGCCCGAAAACCTTTAGCACAGTCTACAGGTCATATTTATGAAGGTATTTCATAGTAACTTGGTAGGATGATTCCAGATAATGTCTAGATGAGAATGTTCCCTTTTGGTAGTGATCATTCATCTGTGATGGCTGCCCGAGTCCAAAACCCGAAAACCTTTAGCATAGACTATTGGCCTTATTTATGAAGGGATTTTATTGTAACTTGGTAGGATGACTCGATATAATGTCTAGGTGAGAACGTCCCCTTTTGGTCAAGATTGGTCAACTGTGACAGCTACGGGGCCAGAAGCCCGAAAACCTTAAGCACAATCTACAGGCTGTGTTTATGAAGGGATTTCATAGTAACTTGGCAGGATGATTCCAGATAATGTCTAGATGAGAACATCCCCGTTTGGTAGCGATCATTCAACCATGATAGCTGTCCGAGCCCAAAACATTTATGAAGGGATTTCATTGTATCTTGGTAGGATGACTCAGTATAATGTCTAGATGAGGACGTCCCCTTTTGGTTATGATCGATCAACCATGATGGCTACACAGGCCCAAAGCCCAAAAACCTTTAGCACAGTCTACAGACTGTATTTATGAAGGGATTTCATTGTAACTTGATAGGATGACTCATTTTGGAATAATTTCACTGTAACTTGGTAACTTTGCTTGACATACATTAACTGTGAGGGCCACATTAACCTACCCCTCAGTTCTTTAGTACAGTCTACACCTCAAATTATTTTTATTGAAAACATCGCATACAGGGAACAGAAATTAACATATTCTCAATTATCACAGTTCTGTCGTATTTCATAATCCTTTCATAAACACTGAACATTATCCTTTTCATCAAACACAACACACGGTCAAGTTAAGTTACAGTGTCATTGACACTTCCATTTTTTTTTAAGTTTGAATTGGTTATAAAAAGAGAGCATGCGGCAGCCAAAAGGACTATGTGGATGGCCTGAGAAACAGATTTTTAACTTTTTTAGGCCTTATGTTCATTTATACAGTGAATGGTATTTGGTAAAGATTTATTATCTATCTTCCAGTTTATCTTCACCAACACATGCAAAAAAGTACAATTTTGAACGTATCATTTTTTTCCTTCCATAACATTGCCTATCAATTTTTCAAACTTTTTCAAAAGATTTCAACAGAACCACATGTGATGCCTCATTGAAACGAGCTCATTGAGGTGGCACATGATATGGTTTTATTGAATTTTTTGGAAAAATAAATTTTTTTCAATGCCTCAGATTGGAACTTATGCTCGCTTATGCAGTCCATTCGTTAGATAAAGGGTTAAGCCTCACTGGACTAAGATGATGGCCTCCTTTCAAGTAAAGAGCATAATGTATGTTGTGAAAGATAAAATGAAATAGTGACTCATCTCATCCTTAAAAACTATTTTTACTGTCAGTCACAACTTGTATTATCTAAAGAGTCATTTGAAACACAATTTTAACCCTTTGATACTTTTGTATGTCTTGTGACGTACAAAATCAAACAGCGTGTTGATATTTTTGTACGTCTTATGATGTACGAAATGAAACAGCACCTTGATACTTTGTGGTCATTTGTATTGTTATTATTTTTCGATTTTTTAAAGTTTTAACCTCAATTCTAATTTTCTCATGAATAGTGCTCAGTGAAAACTGTTGAGCCAAATGTTATCGCAGCTTAAAATACTAACATAATCCTGCTGTCAAGACTTCTCAACTGGTTGAGTGCTAGAAGCTACTATCAGGGGTTTCAAAAAATGAGGATACTAGAGCAAAAGCTAACACTTTCCTTGTTCATATTTTATATTCATTCAAACATAAATAATATTTTGTTTATATAAATTTGTTTTATTACAAATTATTGGAGAGTGCCCAGAGGCACTCTCCAATAGTTTGTAATAAAACAAATTTTGAATAACAAATTCAGACCACCCAAAATAATCTAGCCCTCAACCAGATAATCACTAATGTGAAAAATATTTTATTTGTACTTGCCGACATTTGACGTTGCATTTTGAAAAACGTTGAAGAAACTGAATTCCCAGTGACATTTGAACGTCAGGATAATTAAAGTCTCAAAGGGTTAAAATGGCAGTGGTTTCTATTACATTACTGATGTGTAGATCAGGCCTGTGCAAATTGTTTCATTATTATTTCTGAGATACAATATTTATTACACTGTTAGGCCTAAACAAGTTAAAAATCTGTTTCTCAGGCTCTCCAGGCCTTTAAATTCATTTGGTCCAGAACCAATACAGACTTAACAAAAATAAAAATTAAATGGTTTATGTCTGATATTTTACCCCAGTTAATAAAATTGATAAATTTGTCCCTTGAGTGCAACAAGGCTTTGCAGTGCTTTCTTGCACACAAGGGACGAAATATACCACCACCCATGCTGTAGATTATGAGGCCTACAAGAAACGAAGAACATGAACTTTTGCTCAAGCCTTTAAATTCATTTATTTTGCGGACACCGTTTTGCCCTAATTTGGGAGCATTAAAACCAGAAATAACAGTTTAATCCTGTTATGTTTTATTCTCATGCTTTTCTTTGTGTTTCTATGATCATATTATGATGGAAGGTGTTCTAAAATGTAAAATAGGCACAGAGAATTTATATATTTTTCTTGATGCCTTCACACCTTCTCCAATTTGGGGGCATTTGTTAAAGGTGTGAAATTGGGGTAATCTAAAGGCCTGTTTTGATGGCAAAGAAATAATTACAAAAATAAAATAAAAAAAATTCCCGCCGACATACAATTTTACAAAAAATGGCCTGAGAAACAGAAGATCTACTTTGTGGAGCCTTATGGAACCATTTATGGGTGTTTTATGATATATTGGAATTGGAGTATTATTTGAAAAAATGGTAATGCTTGCTTTGGACATGTAATATTAGGTACACAGTTTGTTAGTGATCTAATATGATATATATGATGTCAGTGTGTTCCATGAAATACACATGGTAACAAACTATGTAACAAATATATCCTACCAACTGTATTTATGTATACTCAGTGAGCAAATGCACTGATTAAATGGTCGAGGGCTAGATTATTTTTGGTGGTCTTTATTTGTTATTCAGAATTTGTTTATTATTGTTTATGCCCCCAGGCACTCTTCAATAAATAGAGAGTAATTGCTTAACTGGACTGGTTACGTGAAATAATTCATGAGAGGTGAGGGACGTTGTACAAACACGAGTGTGCAAATGTGCACGAGTGTTTTGCAACATAGTCCCTCGCCTCACGTAACCATTCCAGTCAAGCGATTACTCTGTTTATTACTTTTCATTATTAACGATAATTATATTATTTAACCCTTTACCTAATGTAACGGCCAAAAACAGCCAACCCTATTCTCAAAACTCACCAATTAATTTTCTTTATTTTTTCATTTTTTGTCTCTAAAACATAGGTTATGACCCCTCATTGGAATGAGCTTGTCGAGCTCATTCCAATGAGGGGGTCATAACCTATGTTTTTGAGACTAAAATGAAAATAATAGTTATTCAATAATTTTTTTTGCAAGTGTTGTCTGCTTTTCATGTTAGGTAAAGGGTTAACCCCCCCCTCACCCCCCCCCCCCCCCCCCCCCCAAAAAAAAAACAAAAAAAAAAAAAAACAAAACAATGAAGTCCCCATTACTCCCACGCCAAAGCGTCTTCGTTTGTGTGCACGGATACATGACACAATTGTTGATTGCATAATTCACTTGTGAAGTTATCGTTTATAATCAAACCCGGAAATCCCAGTAAATCACACTTTGGAAAGTTATAATTTGGCATAAAACAAATATATATAAACAAATTATTATTTGTGTTTGACTGAATATGAAACGAGGAAGGAAAATGTTGGCTTTTCTCTGGTTCCCTCATTTTTCTGAAAGCTCTGATAGTGGCTTCTAGCACTCAACCAGTTAATTATACAGTGGAGCCTACTTAATTCTATATCTCTTGGATGAATAACCCTCTGGTAATTGAATATGACTTACAACCACCAAACCATACCATACTTTGAGTACAAATGTGATCTGTTAATTGCATATAGGTGACAGCATGAACCTCCTGATAATTGAATAAAAATCATGTGATCTGTTGAAGATTTACTCTGAGATCCAATGAATTCCCTATGTTTATAGAGCTTTTTGGTCTCTGTACATAAAATATAGGCATTTTATCTGTCATATCATGTTTGAGCTCAATGTGTTCTGTCAGTCACAATATATAATTGTTTGATAGTACTCATTGAGCTGGTTAAATTGGTTAAGTTCCAAGTTGCATTATGGAAAAATTTTCTGCATGAAATTTCAGTATTTTCACATCAGTTCAGATGGTTAATGGAGAAAGAGCAAAATTCACAGCCCATCCCCATTTTGCATTTTTTTGAACTGATTGACGGATTTGATCCAAATTTGGAATGCTGTATTACAGCATAACATGTACTTGATATGTACGAAAAAGAATTTCAAGCACCCTTGAAGGAATAATGTGGCTAAAAATAGAAAACAAATTTGAAATGCTGTTAATGCTATCATTTTTAGTCGAATTGTGACGAAGTCAAACTCGACTTATAGTTTGGTGAATGGCGGGTGGGCGGGCGGGAGGGCGGGCGGGCGGGCGGTCGGTCGGGCGGGTGGGCGGGCAGGCGGGCGGGCGGGCGTAAATAATTGGTTTCCGGATGATAACTTGATAGTGGTTCAACTCACATTCATTAAACTTTATACATAGGTTGGTCTTGGTGGGAGGAAGAACCCTATTGATTTTGGACATGCTACGTCGAAGGTCAAGGTCACAGTGACCTTGAACATAGTAAATCTTAAACAATTGGTTTCCGGATGATAACTTGATAATGGTTCAACTCACATTCATGAAACTTCATAGGTAGATTGGCCTTGGTGAGGGGAAGAACCCTATTGATTTTGGACTCGCTACGTCAAAGGTCAAGGTCACAGTGACCTTTAACATAATATATCGCAACAATTGGTTTCCGGATGATAACTTGATAGTGGTTCAACCTAGAGTCATGAAACTTCATAGGTGTGTTGGCCTTGGTGCGAGGAAGAACCCTATTGATCTTGGACTCACCAGGTCAAAGGTCAAGGTCACAGTGACCTTGAACATAGTATATCGCAACAATTGGTTTCCGGATGATAACTTGATAGTGGTTCAACCTAGAGTCATGAAACTGTATAGGTGTGTTGGCCTTGGTGCGAGGAAGAACCCTATTGATCTTGGACTCACCAGGTCAAAGGTCAAGGTCACAGTGACCTTGAACATAGTATATCGCAACAATTGGTTTCCGGATGATAACTTGATAGTGGTTCAACTCACATTCATTAAACTTCATACATAGGTTGGTCTTGGTGGGAGGAAGAACCCTATTGATTTTGGACATGCTATGTCAAAGGTCAAGGTCACAGTGACCTTGAACATAGTATATCACAACAATTGGTTTCCGGATGATAACTTGATAGTGGTTCAACCTAGAGTCATGAAACTTTACAGACGTGTTGGCCTTGGTGCGAGGAAGAACCCTATTGATGTTGGACTCACCTGGTCAAAGGTCAAGGTCACAGTGACCTTGAACATAGTATATCGCAACAATTGGTTTCCGGATGAGAACTTGATAGTGGTTCAACCTAGAGTCATGAAACTTCATAGGTGTGTTGGCCTTGGTGCGAGGAAGAACCCTATTGACCTTGGACTCGCCAGGTCAAAGGCCAAGGTCACAACTCGACATTGGATCGGTGATCCTGAGCGGCATTTTTAACCCTTTACCTAATGACTCAAATTCATCTGCCCACATAATATACACCTGGAATTTAATTAAGCATGCCCTGTTTTTTTCACAGTGGTGTTAATAGAAACTGTCAATAGAAACTGTCATTACTTTCCTGCTATCTTTCAGATGGCCAAAAGTGATTGTTTGTGGAAAGAATGGTCTATTGACAAATGGAAGACAACACAATGATGAAAATATGCAGTATTTTAATCACGTTTATTACACATGTCTGTCAGTAATGTTTTTGATAGAAAAGAGATAGAAAAATGTTCTCTGGACAAGTATGGTGCTGGAACGGTCCATGATGAAACAATGCCAGTAATTACTGACAAAAATGTAACTTGTGATCTCCTGAACACAATAGCAGTGTCTGATGTCAGTAGCAGTGTATCCACCATGTGCCCAGATGACAGCCTGAACCCTCCTCCTTCCCCGTGGGAACCCTGGAAAGTAAGCAGCACTTGTTTACTGTGGTAAACCAGTTCCGCTTTACTGGTAAAATAGGACCCAGTCACCAATGCTTGGGGTGAAAGTCCTCTAAATGGGCTACATGTAGATCAACGATTGACTTAACTTGACTTCATCTCCATGTTGTGTCACGATTAGCCATGGTGCATAAATGTGTGACGTTAACCACCAACAAACAAACAAACAAACGAACTCTCCTCCTAATGCTGCCGGTGAGCCTTCTGATATGGTCCAGAGGCATCTGCTGCCACACCTCATGCAATGCAGCTTCCAAATCAGCCAAATTCTGTACAGGCGGATCCCTTGCTTGCACATGACATCCAAGGAAGTCCCAGATGTGTTCTAAGGGATTTAATTCGAGGCCAAGGTTGTGTTGTAATAGCGTTGTTCTGAAGGAATGCTCTCACAGCATGGGAACGATGTGGCCTAGCATTACCATCCATGGATACAGGGCGAGTCGCCAATGGATAGCTGTCAAAATGAGGCATGTCCCGGATGTACTGATGACCATTGAGATTCCCATGTACAGTCACCATATCAAGTTTACAATCATGAGAGAGGCATCCCCAGATCGTTACTGATCCTCCACCATAAGGAACAGTAGGTCTGATGTTCCTGGGCACATAAGCAGTATGCCTCCACACTCTTATGCAACCATCTGTGACATGAAGCAGGAACCCCAATCATCGTCTGACCAATGAACTTTCCTCCGCATCCTAAGATTCCAGTGTCGTTGTGCTATACACCACTCAAAACGTCGTCTTTGATCCTGATCGGACAGCTGGACGCTTGATGACTCTTCTGGACCTCATACTGTTCGAAACCATCTCAAAGTGCCTTTGAGATGGTTTCGAACAGTTTTGTTGCACAAACATCTGTTGGGGAGCCAAAGGTATTTCAGAACCCCACTTGAAGAAAAGGGTTCATGCCTAATGAACTCCGATCTTCCAGAGGAGAGGTCTTTTGGGGTTGTTCAGGCCCTGGTCACTCCTTAGCATCATTGGTTTGTTGATGTTTTTGGACAAGTCTGCTGATGACAGAATGACTATAGCCAAGTTGCCTTCCAATAGCTTGAATGACATGCCTGTTGCATGCATTTCAATGATTTGCCATCTTAGTGCCTTTGACAGTCTCCTCCTTGCCATGTCAACATTTATTGATAAAAGAAGTGACAAATTTTCTTGTTTTATACCCAGATATTGCATGTGGATGATAGTGTTTTTTGCGACATTTGTTGGAAGCATGCTTCAAGTGGATGAGAGGATGTGTTTGGGGTACGCTATCAACCAGAAACATCATGTTTCACTAGATGAAATGTACTGCAAGCCATAGCAATCATTAAAACATAATAATCAGTAACAGCAACTTCAGTGCCATGAAACATTTCAGGGGGTGCTTAATTAAGTTCCAGGTGTATATATAAATTGAGCAGTTGAAAAAAATAATTACTTTTCAAAAAAATGGAACAAACCATGTCAAATCAAGAATAAGAAATTTTAATATGTCCATTGGGTAAAGGGTTAAAAATGGTTCTTATCCTGCAAAATAAATCACCAAAAAGCTCTCCCTCCCAGACTTACTCCCTCTTCATTTCCTGTAGACAGTTTGATTCAGGTGAGCATTTTGGGATCACTTAAGCCTCTAATTTCTCTATTTTTGTAATCTCTATTGCCAGGAATCACAAGGTGTTACAGGAATCTGCAAGACATGTTACAAGATTCATAAGTTTAGCAAAAGTTGGAAATAAACAAAAGAAAAAGGTAATAAATTGGATTTCACATAGGGTCCTGCAAATATAGCAGTTTCACTTGAGTCGAATATCGAATCGAATATCTCCCCAAAAATTTGATTCAAATGAATACCGAACATTGAAGATGGATGATCGCACATTCTTCTGTTCCTTACCAATGCGGCATATTGAGACAGGTGGTGTTTCAAGCTTCCGTTGGGGACGTGAACTTGATTTATTCCCAATGATGGCTCAAATCTCAACTGATATTTGGTTCTCTGACTTAGACTCAAATTAGACTTGATTGTGCATTTTGAATCGAATTGTTTTTTGAATATCAAATATTCCCAGGATTGTAAGAAAATCTCAAGCTACATAGCATTTATGTGAAAAAACCCTCAAAAGAAGTAGAATGGTTTGTAATCAAGCTTATTTACCTCCCATATCTGTTGTAGTAAGGCCCCATAAAGTAAATCTTCTGTTTCTCAGGCCATTATTTGTAAAACTGCATGCAGGCGAGTTGTTTTTTATTTTATTTTTTATATTTGTAATTATTTCTGTGCCATCAAAAGTTCATGTTCCTGGTTTGTTTATCCTTTAGGCCTCATAATCAAAGAATAGCATGGGTCGTGGTGTCTTTCGTCCCTTGAGAGCAAGAAGGCTTTGCAATGGTATGCATTGCAAAGCCTTCTTGCACTCAAGGGACAATTTATCAATTTTGTTAACTTGGGTAAAATATCAGACATAAACCTTTTAATTTTTTTTTTTAAGTTTACATTGGTTATAAAAATAGAGCATGCGGCAGCCAAAAGGACCATGTGGGAGGGCCTGATATACAGATTTTTAATTTGTTTAGGCCTAAACTATTCTTTTTGGCAGGCAATTCCTCAGTGGTTGCTTTCTGTTAAAGAAGATTTACAAAACAATTAAAAATACTCAAATTTCAGCTCTTTGTATTATTACTCATAGATACCAATTGCAGTGGTGTATTGGCGGTGGGGGTAGGGTGGAGGTGGGAGGAAGAAGGGGTTGGCTGTCCCCAAGAATTTATCCGATATTTTGACTGTTGAACATTTTCCAATTACATATTCGTTCATTATGCTAGAAAAAAACAGTTGCCAGTTGGAGTCCAAGAAAGTATTCCTTGGGAACCTGTGGTTGAAATATTTCTCAGTTTAATGGGCATCACCCTTCCTAATATTGGGGATTGAGACTGCAAAATTTTAGACAGAAATTTGCGATACACAGTACTTGGAAAATGTATGGACATGCCCTTGTAGCAGTAAAATTGTGAAAATTCATAAGTAACTTAGATAAACTTAGAAGTTCACAATGCATCAAGCACAATAATTCATTTACCAAAATAAGTTCGAGGAATACGATGGCCATTCTAAAATTTTAGCACTTTGAGCACAAACCTCTTGATCATTCGGTATTTTTACATCAATCATCAGTGAGCTAACTTAACACAAATATCTTGAAAGAGAAGTGTTTGAGTCCTTATGAAGATCAAGTTACTTGGTAATGATATTGTATGTGGAAGTTTTAAAATTTTAGCAGGCTCATGGTGATAGAATGCATGCCACTTTTATTTTGTCAGGTGTGCTTGATTGATCACATGAGTAATTACACTGCAGCCCATTTAATTGCATATCTCTTAACTGGTAGAGTGCTAAATTATTTTTGGTCATCCAAATTTGTTCACGTCTCTTTGTCTTGTTACCATTTATGCCACTTGTCACTCTCCCATAAATTGTAACAAGACAAACCCTCAAAGACTAAATAATGTTAATTCCAAGCTAATATGAAGCATATCCTCAGGATATGAAGGCATCAAGTTGCAGCACCTGCACTTCAGAATAAAGCCCAAATATGGGCTTCCAGCACTCGACCAGTTAACCGAATATCCCTCATTGAGCTCTATCAAACATGATTCAGTTAGTTAAACTTCCTCGTTGCATTATGAAAAAAAAATTGCAGATCAAAATTTTGATATTTTGAAATCAATAGGTAGGAGGATAAAAAGTCTTAAATGTGACTCTCTTCACTCAATAGCAGTACACTAGGTGTCTTCCCACTAGACCAATTCCCTTTAGCCCAATTCCCTTTAGGCCAATTCCCAAAAGACCAATTCCCAAAAGACCAACTACATAGTATTATTGATTAATGGTTGATTAAGGATAATTAGGAAAACATTTATTGATAAAAACCTGCTCAACATCTATAAAATATTGACAAGCCAGAAAATGAGCAGACTATCATCTGAAAAATGAGGTTCCCAGAGGGTGAATTTGGTGATGTGCAGGTACGCATCACTAAATTTACCCTCTGTGAACCTCAGTCTGAATCAAGGTCTCAAACATAAACAGAAAGAGGTACCCAGACGATAAACTGGACGACTATGGGATAGCATCAGCAAATTCACCCTCTGGGGACCTCATTCTGCAAATGACAGACTGCTTATTTTCAGGCTTGAATATCAATAACATTAAATACATTTATAAATATTTATAAATATATCAAATTATTGATATAGAATTATTTTTAAAGTAGAACACACCAGTTGGTCTACGGGGAATTGGTCTTTTGGGAATTGGCCTCATGGGAGTTGGTCTGATGGGAATTAACCATACACTATTATCCACTTTTTGTGTTCTCAGTAGCTTACACCCTGCTGAAAATAAAAAAAACAAAAAACAAACTTGTACTAATTATTTCAAACTGCGATAAAACCCTGAATTGTGACTATATGTTTGTAAAATTGGTATTTTTAATTTAGGTGATACAGTGAAGCTCACTTTATTGTATATCTCTTAATTGAATAACACTGTTAATTGAATATAATTTCCAAACACCAAACCATTTACCATACTTTCAGTGCAAATTTGCCGTTAAATGTATATGGGTTATAGAGTAAACTCCAGTTAATTGAATAAAAAATATTGAAATATGTCGTGGAAATATCCTGAAAATGACCAAATTCTCCTTGTTTATAGACATACATGGCCTCAGTACATCCATTACAGGCATTTAATCTATTATATCTTGTTGGACAGAGATCCATGAGCTCTGTCAAACATGATATAATAGAATAAATGCACAGTGTATCTCTTGAATACAGCACAGTCACAAATCCCTCTTATTTGTATACTCCTGTTAATTGAATAATTTTCACTGACAAAGTGGCTATTCAATTAACAGGGTTCTACTGTACCACCTGGAACTAATTGGTGTTGGTAATGAACCCTGGACACACTTTTGGTAGGGCACTCTGATCCTTTTCAACAGGGTGTTGCATTACAAAATTTTATTTGCCCAATGAAATATATGTGAGGTAAAAGACTTAGCTGAAGTAGAAACTTCCTGCACATTGATGTCAAATTTTCAAGAGGCTCAGCATCATATATTTACTGTAAATTACTTAAGAATTCAAACAATGATATGTTGTTTTCCCCTTGGGAAGTCTAGGAAGTGAAACAGTGCCTGTTTACTGTAGAAATCAAGCTCTGTTTTACCAGTAAAATTCCCTGAGGGAACCCCTGGAAGTGAAGAAGTGCTTGTTTACTGTGGTAAACAAGCTCTGTTTTACTGGTAAAATAGGACCCAATCACCAATGCTTGGGATGGAACTCCTCTAAAATGGGCAATATGGGTATAAACGATTGACTGAACTTGGCTTTATCTCCATGTTGTGGTCATGATCAGCCATTGTACAGAAATATGTGACCTTAAACACCAGCAAATAAATAATTAAATAAATAAATAAATTTACTGGTGAATAGGACCTGGTCACCAATGCCTGGGATGGGATTCCTCTAAATTGGACAACATGGCTATAAACAATTGGCAGGACATGTTGTGGTCACAATTAGCAATTGTGCAGAGCAATATCTGACCTTAAACTCAAATAACAAAATAAATATAGGTGAGGTTCATCAAACAAAATATCATAGGTTGATTTCTGAGTTCAAGTAAGAGAATATAGTACTGCTTAAGACAATTATATTGTACTGCTATGGATTAATAGCTTATCAGATCTGCCCTGGTACTGAAAGCATTAAGTCTCAACATAACATAGCAACACTTCCAAGAGTTTTCCTTAAATAACAATTTTTTTTTCGTATTTTTGCTTCACAAACATTTTAGAACCTGTCATCACAATGTAAGCATTGTCTTTTTGAGAGAAATTAAAGAAATAGTAACAAAATTTGAATAGTGATATTTGCAAGCACTGGATAGATTTGATTTTTAGCTCAACTTTGGCGAAGCCAAATTTGAGCTTATGCCATGGCCCGTCTGTCCGTCTGTCCGTCAACAATTGGATACGGCTCGGGCTAGAGGCCGTATTTATGAACCGATCTTTACGAAACTTCTTGGGTGCCTTTGTTATGATCGTGGGATGAGAACGAGTGTTTTTGGGTGCAGTCCGAAATTTAAGATGGCTGCCAGCCGCCATTTTGTACCAACGATGCAGAAATCTGGTTTTTGTACAGAACTTCCATATGAAAGCTCTGATTTGAATAATTTTTTGTATGAATGTTTAGTACCATGGGATACATCACATATAATACAGGTTTTTTTCTCGTGCGTAAATTATGCAAATTAGACTAACTTTGATGTTTTTTGGTGTTACTTTCAGCACTGTAAGTGCAAATGCCAATACGGCTCGGGCTAGAGGCCGTATTTATGAACCGATCTTTACGAAACTCCTTGGGTACCTTTGTTATCACCGTGGGACGAGAACAAGTGTTTTTGGGTCCGGTCCGAAATTCAAGATGGCCGATGTCAGCCATTTTGTACAAAATTTGGTGCAATCAGATTTTTGCACAGGACTTCCATATAAAAGCGCTGATTTGAATAATTTTTTGTGCGAATGTTTAGTACCATGGGATACATCATATATAATACAGGTTTTTTTCTCGTGCAGAAATTATGCAAATTAGATGAACTTTGATTTTTTCAGTGCTACTTACACACAGTAAGTACACATGTCAATACGGCTCGGGCTAGAGTCTGTATTTATGAACCGGTCTTCACGAAACGTCTTGGGTACCTTTGTTATCACCTTGGGACGAGAACGAGTGTTTCTGGGTGCGGTCCAAAATTCAAGATGGCTGCCAGTGGCCATTTTGTACCGAAATTATGTCTAATCAGTTTTTTGTACACAACTTCTATACGTCTCAGGCTAGAGGCTGTATTTATGAATCGATCTTTACGAAACTTCTTGGGTACCTTTGTTATCACTGTGGGATGAGAACGAGTGTTTTTGGGTGTGGTCCGAAATTCAAGATGGCCACCAGCAGCCATTTTGTACCAAAATTAGTGCAATCAGTCTTTTGTACAGAACCTCTGTATGAAAGTTCTGATTTGAATAAATTTTTGTATGAATGTTTAGTAACATGGAATACATCACATATAGTACGGGTTTTTTTCTCGTGCAGAAATTATGCAAATTAGACTAACTTTGATGTTTTTTGGTGTTACTTTCAGCACTGTAAGTGCAAATGCCAATACGGCTCGGGCTAGAGGCCGTATTTATGAACCGATCTTTACGAAACTCCTTGGGTACCTTTGTTATCACCGTGGGACGAGAACGAGTGTTTTTGGGTCCAGTCCGAAATTCAAGATGGCCGATGGCAGCCATTTTGTACAAAATTTGGTGCAATCAGATTTTTGCACAGAACTTCCAAATGAAAGCGCGGATTTGAATAATTTTTTGTGTGAATGTTTAGTACCATGGGATACATCACATATAATACAGGTTTTTTTCTCGTGCAGAAATTATGCAAATTAGATGAACTTTGATTTTTTCAGTGCTACTTACACACAGTAAGTACACATGTCAATACGGCTCGGGCTAGAGTCTGTATTTATGAACCGATCTTCACAAAAACTTCTTGGGTACCTTTGTTATCACCTTGGGACGAGAACAAGTGTTTCTGGGTGCGGCCCAAAATTCAAGATGGCTGCCAGTGGCCATTTTGTACCGAAATTAGGTCCAATCAGTTTTTTTGTCACAACTTCTACACAGCTCATATTTGTGAACTGATCTTCACGAAACTTCTTGGGTACCTTTGTTTTCACCTTGGGACAGGAATGAGTGTGTTTTGGGGTGCCTTTGTTATCACTGTGCTATGAGAACAAATATTTTGGGGTTCAGTCAGACCCACTCTGGGACTCAAAGATTTCTTTTCTAGTTTAGCATCTGACTGTCACCCACCTTTACAATACTTTACCTATACATTTGTTACAGGCAACAGTCAGTATTTATGTACAGACTGTTACAATACTTTATATGTACCTTTGTTATCAGGTCATTACCTAGATGTTTGTCATTGCTGTGTCACATACTATACATGTACATGTCTTTGTCTTGACAAGTTGAGCTACAGTGTCATTGACACTTTCATTTTATTAGCTCGCCTGCTTTCAGTCAGTCAGGTGAGCTATAGTGATCACGCACCATCCATCGTCCATCATCCAGTGTCCGGCGTCTGTCATCAGTCGTCCGTGAACATGCTGTTTGCATCTTCTCCTCCAAAACCGCTGAACCAATTCAAGTGAAATTTGAGATAATTGTTTGTTATGACATCGCATTTTGATTTTGTTCAAATCAAGTTGCCCCCGCCCCTCGGTAGGGCCATGCCCAAAAAGTGTGCTTGAATCTTAAAAAATCTTCTCATGAAGGGGGGCTATATTTGCCTTCATTATGGGAGGGGCAAGAATTTTTACCCCACCCAAAATGTCTATATTTTTATACTGTACCAATGACCCAGACATAGCTGGTGCTAACTCTTAAAATATAGGGCCAAACACAAATTTTGCCCCCAATCCCCAAAATTTGCATCTAAAACCAAAGAAAACATGTCCTGAAAGGCCCTCCACCCTTCACCTCTACTGCGCATGCGCAGTGTCAAGGACGTCCCGAAATTGGCGCCATTAATTATTTCTTTGTTTGGCCCTTCATCAGTTAACATCTGACTGATCTTTGTGCTTGTAAATCTCAGTTTAAATGATGCCAGACACATAAATATTAGTGAAATGGTGATTCTAAGGAGGATAGAGAAGGAGGAGAGGAAAAATGTGTGACAGAATATTATCAGGGCTGTAACTTAAAATTTTTTAATGAAATTATGTTAAGTTACCTATTTTCGAGGCAGCAGCCATTTTGTTGTCATTCTGATTATTTAGTTACACTGATTTTTTGGTGTTTTCCTCTCTCCCTGTCCTTTAAGTCCCCTCTTGCTATTCTCCCATGCTTTTGGCATAGTTTTTGTAATTATTATTACTAAATTTTCTTGGGAGTTTTAGCTGAATAACAGAATGAATTCTGTTCTTTTCCCCATGTTTACGTCTTCACCTACGGGTGGTTAGGCGTTATGTTCTGCATCTACCATCTGATGTTCTGCAGTTTCTTCCCTGGAAGTCTCTTTTTTGCATCAGATAGTGTATTTTTGGTAACTGATTCCGGGCCTGGGTGCCTGGAGTCTTATTTTAGTGTTTTTACATTCATTGTTTACATTTACAACAGCCCTCTGTGTGAGGGGGGGATTTCTGGAAAACAATATCTTGATGTTATTTTAATCATAACTAGATACATTATTATTGTTCGTAAGTGTTGAATAAATTGTTTTAAATATTTTTAAAATTTTTGTCCACACTTAGGCTTGGGATCCATTGGGGCTCAACGTTACTTTTCAGAAACTTGGGCTGTTCTGAAAAAATATTTTTTCAAAATATTTTGATTTCCATTATTTTTTCTATATTAATGGATCATATTATTATTATGTATTTTGATTGCCAGGGGTCAGTGCGAGTACCAGGACTTGTTTTCTTTTCACATTGAAAGGATATTGATCAATTGTAATAAGAGGAAGTCTTCCTCTGACTTTTATAATCATTCTATATGTGGTCAGTGTACTCGCATTAACTCCTGTTCTGTATCGTATGATTTCGATGACAATATGGGAAGCGTATGTCACGGTATGTTGTTGGGGAATTGGACACTCCGGTCCTTTCCCCGCAGGGTCACTCTACTTTATCAATTTCTATTTCAGACGATCAAGATTAGGGTGATGTATCTGTGATGTCTTCCAACAGTGTGCCTCCGTCGTCACAATTAATGAAGGGCTAGCGGAAAAGTGCTCATATAAATACGCCAATTGCCTAAAAGGACCCTAGTAGGTTCGACGGCCTTTGATGTCCGCTAGCTCGCCCAATGTAGCGTCCATTCACCGAATGGTTCGGCAGCCGGGTTCGTCCGTTGCGGTCTAGAAGGAATTTTGGGGTGATGCGAGCACTATAAATCAACCAAATGCACACCCAGTGACGGCGGATCGGAGGGAGAACGGAGGAAGCCTTTTAGTCCGGTTCATAGCTCGTTCTGGTCCATCTGGACGGCGAGCGAGAGAGACCCCTCTCTCGTACAACAACATCTGGCCCCAGATGTTGTGGTACAAAATGTTTCGCATTCGGAGCATACGTCCGTCGCTCGGGATGCTCCGACATATAGTCAGTCCGGAGTAGACTGTCAATAAGGCTTCCTCATTCTCATGGTAGCACACACGACCGCTCTTGGCTACGTGACCATGGATATCCAGTCAGCTTCGCCAGTCAGAGAATCATCGGCGACCAGGTCACACCATCCGGTAGCCAGGGACACGAGGCCTGCAGACTCCGGATGTTCGCATAGGAAGTGTGCGGGAGTCAACGTACACGGAGCTTCCGGCGGCAATGCATCGTAAGACCGCTACTGCACAGGCCTCGGGAACGGACGTGCTTTCCTAAACAGCACAGTTTATCGCAGCATCCCAGCATCAACTGAATCTGTCGCATATTTTTTATCCGACGATGCTGGGTCGGGACGCTCCGCAGAAGCGGGTACGGACGTCCGAAAATTTCATCCGGTCCGACGGGATACCGAAAGGGATTTGGAGGATTTCGAGCTTTCCCTTTCGGAACAACACATGCTGTTGTGTATGTCATCTGACTTGGTCTTCTACAGCTTCTTTCGTCGGACCAGATTGCTGCGATGTCGGATAAGAAACTGATAGCGTCGGTGGACTTAGAAATTTTTGGTTCGGTTCAGGGACATCGTCCCTCAGTTCCGACATAGTCCAATAATGTCACACAAACTTTCGAATTATTGAACGACGCTATATATATTATTATTATATGCTTGCTATAACCAAGCATTTCTGGTTTCTTGTTCACAAAGTTACGGAGATGTCTTTCAATAGTGTGCCTCTGTCGTCATAGTTAATGAAGAGCTAGCGGCAATAAGTGCTCATGGAATATGTCTATCGCCTACGGAGTGACATTCGCTAGCTCACCCGGTGTAGCGTGCATTCATCGAATGGTTCAGCTGCCGGGTTCTTCCGTTGCGGTCTAGGAAGGAGATTTGGGTGATGCGAGCACTTTAATTACTTTAGTACTCACCCAGTGACGGCAGATTGAGGACAGATCGGAGGAAGCCTGTTAGTCCGGTTCCTGGCTTGTCCAGGTCCGTACGGGCTGTGAGCGAGAGAGGTCCCTCTCTCGTCCAATAACATAGGGGACCGCATGTTGTGGTTCTGATATTTTACATTCGGAGCATATGTCTGTCGGTCGGGACGCTCCGTTATATTGACAGTCCGAGAGACTGTCCATTATGCTTCCTCATCCTCACAGCAGGGCACACGACCGCACATTGGCTACGTGACCTCAAGTATCCGATCAGTTTCGTCATTCAGTGATTCCACGGCGAATAGGTCGCGCCATCCGGTAGCCAAGGGACACGAGGCCTATACACTCCGTTCGCTCGCATATTGGTAGTATGCACGGGGTAACGATCACGGAGCTTCCAGCGGCAATACATTGTAGGACCGCTTCTCCTCAGGCCTCAGTGACGGACGTGCTATCCGAGTTAGCACAGTTGTTTCGCAGCATCCCAGCAATTGACAGTTTCTTGGTCGAATCAGGAATTATCCGACGGCGCTGGGTCGGTGCGGTCCGCGGTTGCATCAGGTACGGACGACCGAACGCTTTATAGGGTCCGACAGGATGGCGAAAGGGATTCGAAAGATTTCGAGTTTTCCCTTTCGTAGTATCGGAAGCTGCCATTCATATCTTCTGGCATTATCTTCCAGTGATTGTTATTTCGGACTACATTGCTGCGATGTTGGATAAGAGACTTATAGCGTCATTGGACTCGGAATTTTCGATCGGTTCAGGGACATTGTCCCTGACTTACCGACGCAGTCCAATAATTTCATTTCAACATGTGTTTTATTTTTCGATGCTATATATGCATACAAGCCTGCTACCAAGCATGATAGTTTAGTTTCTTGTCCACGTTGCTCATTTCTGCCGTTTTATCATTTATACGAATAGTTTATTTTGGCAGTGCAGGGCATACCGAGAGTTCATATGCATCTAGACGGTGTGGTTAAAGACTGGAAATATTCTTTTTCGCCGTCTATGTCTTTTCCAACTTCAATGTTGGAAATGACAATGATGTCTAGTAGACTTAACTTAGACGCTTTATCATACGTGAGGCGTTATCATTACGTCTTCAAGAAAAGATTTACGGGATATTATTCTCAATGTAATTTCTTTTGAGGGCAGTAGTTTGTTCACGTATAACTCCGCCCTTCAGTGGCTGATTGGAGTTGGTTAGACGTGACGCAGCCCTAGCTACATCCATGCGCGTGGATAGTAAGGTTAAGAACTCTCTCAGAGTCGCTTCGTTCTCGGAGAAGCTTCTCTTCGACGGCAACTTTTCAGCAATCCATGAATTGCTTGATTTACACGTTCTCTTGTCTATCTAGTGTTACAAGAGATTCAGACTGGGGCAAACATTCGTTGGTTGACTCAGAGAGTGCCACTGCAGTTGCCGGACCCGAGTGTCGCTGTTATGACGGTTGCCAGTCAAACAGATTGGGATATAATACTGATCCCAACGGATTCGAAGTGCCAGGGTCGTTGGGTTCGGCAGTCTCTTAGCAACCAATTATCTTCCGCGGAATAATGTTTTTTAGGCTTGCTTTATGTCATTGCATGAACATTATTCAGAAACGCATGCCCAAATCCTGTCCGTTAATTCGACAGTAGTGGCGTATCTCCGAAACCAGGGAGGCACTCTTTCGTTTCCGTTATTCAATTTAATGGAAAGAATCCATCTGTTGGTTATAGTACACCAAGTTCTGTTTTGGTCCGTCATATTCCAGGTCGTCTGATTGTTTTACCGGACTCCCGTTCACTTAGGAGTCGCTTGTTGCTGTCAGAATGGACTCTCAACAAACAAGTATTCAATCAGATTTGCTATCTATGTGAGCGCCCAATGATGATTTATTTACGACACAGCTTGCTAATCAATTGCAGACGTATGTGTTGGCTTGTCCGGATCTCTGAGCTAATGTTGTTAACGCTCTATTGATCTATAGGACGGAATGATAGGATACGCGTATCCTCCGGCACTGTTGTTTCAGCAGGTATTGCTAAGATAAACAACCACAATACATTTCTGTTGATAGCATCTCTATCTTCACAGAGACCATGGATAATTTACTCTGTTGTTTACTGTGGGACTTAACGTGAAATCTTCCTCAATGTGAGGATCTTTTTTCACTGGGTAAATCGTGTCATCTTTTCACAACCTGCAAGGTCGCAACCTTCATGTATTCCGTTGTGTGGTCCGTATTGCATTGTAAGCATTGTACTGGATGAGCTTTGGACGCGATTTCTTACTATAGGAGATCCTCTTCTTCGCTATTCTATGCGGCTAAAGTGGAGGCTCTTCCGTCGTTGGTGTAGGGATCATTATGTTCATATTGTTGATCCCTCCATACTACTCATTGCAGTTTTTTAGTATACTTGTTTCACAAGATCTACTGCAGCCTGTTATTATTAAGGTTATAGGTTTATGTTACCTCATACCTATGCACTCTAGGATAGTTTACAATTGAGTCTTATGTCTCTTTATCTAAGTCAGTTAGTAACTTTTTGATAAATAGACTTAGAATCTTTAGATTAAATTCCTATAGGGAATTTAACTTCGGTTCTTATTTAGCTAAGTAATATTTGAGCCTCTGGAAACAGTAGTTTTCAAATTCTGACCTTTTAGACAGTAATTCTGTTGGTTTCTCTTTTACTGAAGAGTCAGTGAGTTTCATGCACTATCGATGGATGAGTTTCACTTTCGTGAACGTCCTTGACACTGCGCATGCGCAGTAGAGGTGAAGGGTGGAGGGCCTTTCAGGACATGTTTTCTTTGGTTTTAGATGCAAATTTTGGGGATTGGGGGCAAAATTTGTGTTTGGCCCTATATTTTAAGAGTTAGCACCAGCTATGTCTGGGTCATTGGTAAGTATAAAAAATATAGAAATTACTATAAATTTTTTAACTTTCCAAACCGAAAGGCTAATTTGAACCAAATTTGATATGAGGGCTTATTGGATCATAAGTACTTAATTTATGCTCAAATTTTTTTTCCTGTCGCCCCATGGGAACCTCAGAAGCTAAAAATAGAAAAAATTTAAAATACCCATATCTCCAAAACTACATGGCACTGAGAATTCTTATATGGCGTGAAGCTTCCTTAGGACCAGCAGAATAGAATGGTCCAAAAACATTGCTATCGGTTTTATCATAGGGTACTTTTTCGGGACTTTTGAAAAAGTGCTGAGTCAGCATTTTTTAACACTGTGAGTAATGGGAAAAAATATTTTAGACTCGTCTCCCAAACCACTGCTCCAAAAGCTTTCAAATTTCACATATAACATATAACATCTTTGGAAGACTGTGTCGCATGTTTATTAAAATCAAATCCCTGGGTCCATATTTGGGCTCTCTATGGGAGCGAAATGTTTAAATTAGTGCAGTATGAGGAATATTCTTTAAAAATCATCTTCAGATCCACCATTCAGAATCTTTTGATATTTGGTATGCAGCATCCTTAGGGGGCTGAGATTCAAGTTTGTTCAAGCCAAGACCCTGGGTTCATATTTGGGCTCTCTGTGGGAGCCTGAATTATAACTTAATTCAAAATGAGGAATTTTCTTTAAAAATCTTTTTCTTGAGATCCAGCAGTCAGGGGTGAGCCTCAAGTTTGTTCAAACCAAGTCCCTGGGTTCATATTCGGGCTCCCTGTTGGAGCCTGAATTATAACTTGGTTCAATATGAGGAATATTCTTCAAAAATCTTCTTCTTCACATCCACCAGTCAGAATCTTTTGATATTTGGTATACAGTATCCTTAGGGAGGTGAGATATAAGTTTGTTAAAGCCAAGCCCTGGGTTCATATTTGGGCTTCCTGTGGGAGCCCAAAATTTCTATTTTCCGAACTGAGAGGCCATTTTGAACCAAATTTGATTTAAGGGCTTATTGGATCATAAGTACCTAATTTATACCAAAAAACTTTTCCCTGTCACCCCATGGGAACTGCAGGACCTAAAAATAGAAAAGATTTAAAATGCCCATATCTCCAAAACTACACGGCACAGAGAATTTTTATTTTGTGTGAAGCTTCCTTAAGAACAGCAGAAAGGAATGGTCCATAACAAAATTATCATATGGCACTTTTCCAGGACTTTGAAAAAATGCTAAGTCATCATTTTTTAACACTGTGAGTAATGGGAAAAACATTAAAGAATCTTCTCCCCCATACCACTGTTCCAAAGGGTTTCATATTTTACATATAACATCTTTGGAAGATTCATTCACATGTTTGTTGAAATCAAATCCCAAGTTTGTTCAAGCCAAGTCACTGGGTTCATATTTGGGCTCACTGTGGGGGTCCAAATTATAACTTAGTTCAATATGAGGAATATGCTTCAAAAAAATTTTCTTTTGATATTTGGTATACAGCATCCTTAGGGAGGTGAGATTCAAGTTTGTTGAAGCCAAGTCCCTACGTTCATATTTGGGCTCCCTGTGGGAGCCTGAATTATAACTTAGTTCAATATGAGGAATATTCTTTAAAAATCCTTTTTTTCAGATCCGTCGGTCAGAATCTTTGGATATTTGGTATAAGCTTTTCTTAGGAGGGGCAGATGCAACTTGTTCAAATCAATTCCCTGGGTTGATATTTAGGCTAGCATGTCAAGTGAGCACCCTCAGGCCCCCTGGGGCTTCTTGTTAGGTGAAAGGTGAAGCTTGTTATTTGTGCTCACAGATGTAGAATGGTTTAGAGGAATTGGTATAGAATTGCTTCAGTACCAGTTCTCATAGTAGGAATATTCTAAGAATTTTGTCAGGTCATGGTTCAGTTATGAAGAAACTCTATAAGAGTAGAATGTACCCTTTGTTACCTGTTTTCATTATTTCAGTATATTTACGCCTTCAGTATTACTCCACTGAAGTTGATGGATCCTGATGAATTAACAAAGCCTCCAATCAACCTCACAGAATGTCCATATCCAGATACAGTACTTACACTGGCTGAAGCTAGAAAACAACAAAATGAGGTACAAACACTCATAAAAATAATTATTTTACAGATAAAAGTCATTGCATAATTTGTTTGAGATGATCAAAAAATGCTGCCAAACAACTAACATTTACTCCATTTAATACTACTTTTTCCATTTTTTCAATTAGTCCTTTTCCCAGGATATAAAAATTCATTAATTTAATTATTGTTTTCAAATCTTTCAAAAAATTTCAACAAAATCAAATCATATGACCCCTCATTGGAATGAGCTCAATGAGCTCATTCTAATGAGGGTTGACATGATATAGTTTTGTTGAATTTTTTTTTTCAGCTGCTTAATTGTAAATTACGCAGATGGATGTGGTCGATTTGTTAGGTAAAAGGTTAATACTCACTAACAATGCTCAACCCTTTTGCCTCAATCGGTCAACATTATACAAAAACATTGCCCCTTAAGTTTATTCATATTATCAATTTTTAATTCTGAAACATAGCCTGTGATCCTTTATTGGAACAAGCTTACTGGGCTTCTTCCAATAAGAGTTTTGAGCTTTATTTTGGAAGCAAAGAGTGAAAATTTTAATTATTTAGCAAAAAATGTGGTTTCATCATTGGGTCTAATCACCAAATATCTTGAATGATGAAACAAAACAGACATTACTCAGGTATCTCCTTGGGTAATAAAGGGTGTCATACGTGTTTTGTCAGTGTTTCTGTGACAGTATACCAAAAATGTGGTGCTTAATGTGGCACTTGCATATTATCATGTGAATAAATCTTTCAACTAGTAGAGTGCTAGATTGTGTTAGGGAGACAGATTTATTCATTGATTATTATTTTGTTAGAATTTACTGGAGCGTGCCTGCAGACACTGTACAATGTGTTTAAACAAAACAAGTCTGCAGTGACTAAAGAGAATTTGAGTTCAGCTAAATACATGCTTAGAAGATGAAAACTTTATTGTGGCACTTACTGGTACAATGTACTTGTTTTAATAAAGCCCCTGACATGAGGTGACCCTGGCTGTTGAAATTGTTGTTAAACCCCAATAAATAAATAAATTTTAATAAAGCCCAGATATTGGCTTCCAGCACGAAACCAGTTAATAAATGTTTTCATCCAGAAGTTTTATGTGATGTGTTTTTCAAAATGTTCACACAGCCCTAATATTTATAACTTAGCTATAATTATTTTAATTGAAGGCTATTGAGTGCTTGGAACAGAATTGATAATAATTTTTATTATACGCTAAACGATAGATTATCAAAAAAATTGTGACAAGATAGAAATCGTATATCCCCCACTGTGAGATATAGAAATTTTCACTTTCACGATATTGATCAAAATGGGGGCTTTCAAAGCATCACTTCAAGATGAATATGAGTCAAATTATCACTGGAAATGATCAATTTGTTCTAAAAACATATAATAAAAAGAAAATCTAGTGTTTTTGAGTGGATATCGATCATTTCCCGCAATAATTCAACACATATTCACCTTGAATTGATGCATGAAACCTGCCAGCTGAATCAGATTGCAGGACGCTACCTGTTCAGAGTATCAATCAAATCACTTTCGGGTATCAATGTGCATCATTTGTTTACTTTCGTGCATAAATTCAAGGTTGAAACGAGTGGAATTATGGATACGAATGATCAGATTCTTATCCCCGTGGGAATCCCGGGAAGTGAAGCAGTGCTTGTTTACTGTGGTAAACTAGCTCTGTTTCAGTGGTAAAATAGGACCTAGTCACTAATGCTTGGAGTGCGAGTCCTCTAAAATAGGCAACATGGGGTATAAATGATTGACTGACCTTGACTTTATCTCCATGTTGTGGTCATGATTACTGACTGACCTTGACTTTATCTCCATGTTGTGGTCATGATTAGCCATTGTGCAGAAGTGTCTCACCTTAAACACCAGTAAATAAAAAAATATCAGATTCTTATAAAAAGCGTGTAATAAAAAGAAAATCTAGTGTTTTTGAGTGGATACCGAAAATTAACTCTCTCAGGTCCGAGACAAATGGTTATTAGCTCACCTGAGCAAAGCTCAAGGTGAGCTTTACTAATCGCTTTCCGTCCGTCATCCGATGTCCGTCGTCCGTCGTCGTCCGGCGTAAACTTTACAAAACCAACTTCTCAGAAGAAACCACCAGCCCAATATTTTTCAAATGTTGGGTAAATGTTTATTACCTAACGTCAATTCAGATTTGTTCAAATGAAGTTGCCCCTCCTCCTGTGTGGGACCACGCCCCCAAGGGGCACCAAAATCTTTGAAAATCTTCTTCTCATGAACCAGCAGTAGCAGAGACTTGATATTTGGTATGCAGCTTCCTTTTGAGGTGTAGAATCACTTTTGTTCAAGAGAAGTTTGTCGGGCATTATTTGCCTTCGTTATGGGAGGGGCAAAAATTTTTGCCACGCCTAAAATTTCTATTTTCTGAACTGTGAGGTCGATTTCAACCAAATTTGATATGAGATGATAATGGGTCATAAGTAGTTGATTGATGCAAAAAAAAATTTTCTCATTGCCCCATGGGAACCTCGGGAGTTAAAAATAGGAAAAACCTTAAAACTGCCATATCTCCAAAACTACACGGCACAGAGAATTCTTATTTTGTATAAAGCTTACTTTTATCCAGTAGAATAGAATGGTTAAAAAAAAATCCCTATTGGTTTGATCACAAGGTACTTTTTCAGGACTTTGAAAAAGTGCTGAGTCAGCACTTTTTAACACTGTAGGCAATGGGAAAAACATTAAAAAATCTTCTCCAGATACAGCAGGCAGAATCTTTTGATATTTGGTATGCAACATTGTAGGGTGGATCTGATTCAAGTTTGTTCAAATCGGCCCCCTGGGTTCATATTTGGGCTCAGTGTAGGAGCCCGATTTCGAACTTAGTGCATTTCAGGCAAATTTTTTCAAAAATCTTCTTCTCCAGATCCAGCAGGCAGAATCTTTTGATATTTGGTATGCAACATTGTGGGGTGGATCTGATTCAAGTTTGTTCAAATCGGCCCCCTGGATTCATATTTGGGCTCACTATAGAAGCCCGAATTCGAACTCAATGCATTTCAGGCAAATTTCTTAAAAAAATCTTCTTCTCCAGATTCAGCAGGCAGAATCTTTTGATATTTGGTATGCAACATTGTGGGGTGGATCTGATTCAAGTTTGTTCAAATCGGCTTCCTAAATTCATATTTGGGCTCACTATAGAAGCTTGAATTCGAACTTAGTGCATTTCAGGCAAATTTCTTTAAAAATCTTCTTCTCCAGATCCAGCAGGCAGAATCTTTTCATATTTGGTATGCAACATTGTGGGGTGGATCTGATTCAAGTTTGTTCAAGTCGGCTCCCTAGATTCATATTTGGGCTCACTATAGAAGCCCGAATTCGAACTTAGTGCATTTCAGGAAAATTTCTTCAAAAATCTTCTTCTCCAGATCCAGCAGGCAGAATCTTTTGATATTTGGCATGCAACATTGTGGGGTGGATCTGATTCAACTTTGTTCAAATTGGCCCCCTGGGTTTATATTTGGGCTCAGTATAGAAGCTCGAATTCGAACTTAGTGCATTTCAGGCAAATTTCTTCAAAAATTTTCTTCACCAGATCCAGCAGGCAGAATCTTTTGATATTTGGTATGCAACATTGTGGGGTGGATCTGATTCAACTTTGTTCAAATTGGCCCCCTGGGTGTATATTTGGGCTCTGTATAGAAGCTCGAATTCGAACTTAGTGCATTTCAGGCAAATTTCTTCAGAAATTTTCTTCTCCAGATCCAGCAGGCAGAATCTTTTGATATTTGGTATGCAACATTGTGGGGTGGATCTGATTCAACTTTGTTCAAATCGGCCCCCTGGATTCATATTTGGGCTCACTATAGAAGCCTGAATTCGAACTTAATGCATTTCAGGCAAATTTCTTAAAAATCTTCTTCTCCAGATCCAGAAGGCAAAATCTTTTGATATTTGGTATGCAACATTGTGGGGTGGAACTGATTCAAGTTTGTTCATATCGGCCCCCTGGGTTTATATTTGGGCTCAGTATAGAAGCTCGAATTCGAACTTGGTGCATTTCAGGCAAATTTCTTCAAAAAACTTTTCTCCAGATCCAGCAGGCAGAATCTTTTGATATTTGGTATGCAACATTGTGGGGTGGATCTGTTTCAAGTTTGTTCAAATCGGCCACCTGGGTATATATTTGGGCTCAGTATAGAAGCCCGAATTCGAACTTAGTGCATTTCACTCAAATTTCTTAAAAAATCTTCTTCTCCAGATCCAGCAGGCAGAATCTTTTGATATTTGGTATGCAACATTGAGGGGTGGATCTGATTCAAGTTTGTTCAAATCGGCCCCCTGGATTTATATTTGGGCTCAGTATAGAAGCCCGAATTCGAACTTAGTGCATTTCAGGCAAATTTATTAAAAAATCTTCTTCTCCAAATCCAGCAGGCAGAATCTTTTGATATTTGGGATGCAACATTGTGGGGTGGATCTGATTCAAGTTTGTTCAAATCGGCCCCGTGGGTTTATATTTGGGCTCAGTATAGAAGCTCGAATTCGAACTTAGTGCATTTCAGGCAAATTTCTTAAAAAATTTTCTTCTCCAGATCCAGCAGGCAGAATCTTTTGATATTTGGTATGCAACATTGAGGGGTGGATCTGATTCAAGTTTGTTCAAATCGGCCCCCTGGATTCATATATGGGCTCACTATAGAAGCCCGAATTCGAACTTAGTGCATTTCAGGAAAATTTCTTCAAAAATCTTCTTCTCCAGATCCAGCAGGCAGAATCTTTTGATATTTGGTATGCAACATTGTGGGGTGGATCTGATTCAAGTTTGTTCATATCGGCCCCCTGGATTCATATTTGGGCTCAGCATAGAAGCTTGAATTCGAACTTAGTGCATTTCAGGCAAATTTATTAAAAAATCTTCTTCAGATCCAGCAGGCAGAATCTTTTGATATTTGGTATGCAACATTGTGGGGTGGATCTGATTCAAGTTTGTTCAAATCGGCCCCCTGGATTCATATTTGGGCTCACTATAGAAGCCCGAATTCGAACTTAGTGCATTTCAGGAAAATTTCTTCAAAAATCTTCTTCTCCAGATCCAGCAGGCAGAATCTTTTGATATTTGGTATGCAACATTGAGGGGTGGATCTGATTCAAGTTTGTGCAAATCGGCCCCCTGGATTCATATTTGGGCTCAGTATAGAAGCTCGAATTCGAACTTAGTGCATTTCAGGCAAATTTCTTAAAAAATCTTCTTCTCCAGATCCCGCAGGCAGAATCGTTAGATATTTGGTATGCAACATTGTGGGGTGGACCTGATTCAAGTTTGTTCATATCGGCCCCCCTGGATTTATATTTGGGCTCACTATAGAAGCCCGAATTCAAACTTAGTGCATTTCAGGCAAATTTATTAAAAAATCTTCTTCTCCAGATCCAGCAGGCAGAATCTTTTGATATTTGGTATGCAACATTGTGGGGTGGATCTGATTCAAGTTTGTTCAAATCGGCCCTGTGGGTTTATATTTGGGCTCAGTATAGAAGCTCGAATTCGAACTTAGTGCATTTCAGGCAAATTTCTTAAAAAATCTTCTTCTCCAGATCCAGCAGGTAGAATCTTTTGATATTTGGTATGCAACATTGAGGGGTGGATCTGATTCAAGTTTGTTCAAATCGGCTCCCTGGATTCATATTTGGGCTCAGTATAGAAGCTTGAATTCAAACTTAGTGCATTTCAGGCAAATTTCTTAAAAAATCTTCTTCAGATCCAGCAGGCAGAATCGTTTGATATTTGGTATGCAACATTGTGGGGTGGATCTGATTCAAGTTTGTTCATATCGGCCCCCTGGATTGATATTTGGGCTCACTATAGAAGCCCGAAATCGAACTTAGTGCATTTCAGGCAAATTTCTTAAAAAATCTTCTTCTCCAGATTCAGCCAGCAGAATCTTTTGATATTTGGTATGCAACATTGTGGGGTGGATCTGATTCAGGTTTGTTCAAATCGGCTTCCTAGATTCATATTTGGGCTCACTATAGAAGCTCGAATTCGAACTTAGTGCATTTCAGGCAAATTTCTTTGAAAATCTTCTTCTCAAGAACCAGCAGGCAGAATCTTTTGATATTGGGTATGCACCATGCTTAGGGGGGGGGGGGGGGGGGGGGGGGGGTGGGGGGGGGGGAGATTCAAGTTTGTTCAAGCTTAGTCCCTGGGTTCATATTTGGGCTCACTGTGGTAGCCATAATTATAACTTAGCTCAAAATGAGGAATTTTCTTTAAAAATCTTCTTCAGATCCAGCAGTTGGAATATTTTGATATTTGATATGCAGCATCCTTAGGGGGGTGAGATTCAAGTTTGTTCAAGCCATGTCCCTAGATCTATATTTGGACTCACTGTGGGAGCTTGAATTGTAACTTAGTTCAAAATGAGGAATTTTCTTTAAAAATCTTCTTCTTCACATCCAGCAGTCAGAATGTGTTTGATATTTGGTGTGCAGCATCCTTGGGGGGGGGGGGGGGGGGGGGAGGGGGGCTGAGATTCAAGTTTGTTAAAGCCAAGTCCCTGGGTTCATATATGGGAGCCCGAATTATAACTTAGTTCAATATGAGGAATATTCTTTAAAAATCTTCTTTTTTTTTTTAGATCCACTGGTCAGAATCTTTGGATATTTGGTATAAGCTTTTCTTACGAGGAGCAGATGCAACATGTTGAAATCAATTCTCTGGGTTGATATTTAGGCTACCATGTCAGGTGAGCGCCCTCAGGCCCCTTGGGGCCTCTTGTTTTTACTTGTGCATGTACTTAAATTTCAATGTCCTATGTGGTCCGCCATACTTTTTATCGACTGCGCATGCGCAGTGTCAAGGAGGTCTCGAAATTGGCGCCAAATGTCATTCTTTGTTTGTTTGTTTGTCAGAAGAGCCCAAGTTCCCAATGAGAACAATGAGCCCAAATGGATCCCAAAAAAGCCTAAATGTGGACAAAAAAATTTTAAAAATTAATGTAACACTTACGGACAGTATTAATGTATCTGATCTGGCTATGAGCAGAACTAAACAGAAGACAAGTAATCACTATCAGAAGTAACCGTTGTCAGAGTAAACAAAAGTGTACAAAAACCAGAAACATGACTCCAGGCACTGTAAACATGGCCCAAAATCAGTTACCAATTTAAACACTATCCGATGTAAAACAAAGACTTCCAGAGAAGAAACTGCAGTACATCGGATGGTAGATGCAGACCAAAACGCCTAACCACCCAAGGGTGAGGACGTAAGCATAGGGAAAAACAGATTAATTATTCTTTTACCAAGCCAAAACTCCCAAGAAATTTTAGTAAAAAAAATTACAAAAATTGTGCCAAAAGCATGGGAGAATAGCAAGGGGGGAATAAAGGAAAGGGAGAGAGGAAACACTGAACAAACAATGGTAAATTCATAGCAAGAGTGACAACATCAGGCCCATGCCCCAAAATTAGGGAACATGAAATAATTTCGTAAAAAAATTATAAGTTACAGCCCTGAACACATCCTGCCACTGTTTCTTCCTCTCATCCTTTTATTTCCTCCTTAGAGCCACCATTTCTTTCATAATTATGTGTCTGGCATCATTTAAACTGAGATTTACAAGCACAAATATCAGTGAGATGTTACTAATTTTAGGGCCAAACAAAGAATGACATTTGTCGCCAATTTCAAGACCTCCTTGACACTGCGCATACGCAGTGGATAAAAAGTATGGAGGACCACATAGGACATTGAAATTTCGGATTTTGATGCAAATTTGGGGGATTGGGGGGCAAAATTTGTGTTTGGCCCTAGAATTTAAGGAGTTAGCACCAGCTAAGTCTGGGTCATTGGTAAGTATAAAAAATATATAAATTACTATAAATTTTTTAACATTTGTCTTGGTCACTCATGCGATAATTTTCGGTATCCACTCAGAAACACTAGATATCCTCCCTCTATTTCTACTTAACCCTCTACGTACTGGATGATATTAAAATACCGAAGTTTCAAGCAGCAAATTTTTCCCATAATGCAACTAGGATTTTAACCAATTCAATCTTGTTTGGCAGAGCTCACTGAGCTCTGTCAAATAAGATTGAATTGGATAAATAACCAGATAAATTACAGAAAAACTTTGCATGTTAAAATTTTGATATTTTGACATCACCATGCAGAGGGTTGAGAAAGCTATGAAAGAGTTGATATACCTTGGGTTTTTTTCAGAAGGAAGAATCCATCCAGTTTTTCTATGACATGAAATCTGGAGACAAAAGCAAACAGAGTGGCAGAAAAAGGTATTATGACCAAGATAACAACAGCCCACAACAGAATAAGAAGAAAAAGCAGCGTGAGTAAATATCTACTCCATATTGCCAATAGACACTAAGTATACATAGAGCTGAAAATTACCGTTCAAATCAGTCTCACATTTCTTTTCCATTTGTGGAAGCATTTCTTTTGATCTTGATATATATTGGTACATTCAGGCATGAGATAACACTTTTGTCATATGATTGCCATTTATTTCTCAGTCCAGAGTATACAATTGGTGTCTATCATCCAGTGCAACAATGTTGTAATATTGTTTCTTTGATTCGAGAATGTTGCTTTAATCCTTTACCCAACATAATGGCCAAAACCGGCCAGCACTATTCACAAAAATCGCCTATTAATTTTTATTATTTTTTCATTTTTTGTCTCAAAAACATAGATTATGACCCCTCTTTGGAACGAGCTCATCGAGCTCGTTCCAATGAGGGGTCATAACCTATGTTTTTGAAACAAAAAATGAGAAAATTAGTTATTCAAGAATTTTGCTTGCAAGTGTCGTCTGCTTTTCATGTTAGGTAAAGGGATAAATTATCAATTCTTTCACTGAAATTTTATCCAGGTTCATTGTTTTCATGTTTTTTACAGAATTAGGTGATAAGATAGATTTCAGATTCATCATATTTTGTATGGATTTTCTAAATCTTAGCCACTAAATTAAATTTTAGCCTTAGTAAAGATTGGCTCAAGTCAAATTTAGAAAACACATATTTTAAATTCTGTATAAAATCAACTTTATTTGAGATCGTCTAGTTATAAAATAAACTGATTGCAAACAGAGAATTGTTTCAAATCAAGCTTTTTTGTCTCAAAGTATATAACCTGTTTAGATAATGCTGTAGTAAACATTTTATTAAAAAAATAAAAATAGGTGATTGAGTGAAAAATATTCTGAAATGAGATAAAAAAAAAAATCTCACAAAACCTTGTATCTAAACATTTGAGAATATGGCTCTTGAAAATGTGCCTTAGAGTATAGCCAGCTCCAGATCATATCAGAAAATAAATAACTTGCATGTGCAGACTGTCACTCTCAGATATTCAAAAATCAAGTTTGTGTCAAAAGCATATATGACTTTATTTTTTCACACACAACTTTTGATTGTTTCCTTGTTCACTTTTGGAGGGCTCTAGATGGCAGATCACCTGAATGAAAAGTGCTGGAATGTCTTGCCAAACAGTTGGACAGACAACAGCTGGCCATGGGATGCAATCACACTATCTGCTGAACAAACATCGACTGACTGCCATGAATAATAGACCATGCTTGGGATGACAATATAAGCAGTTACTAAGCTGGAATGCTGCTCTTATGAGGCTTGGCATTACCTTTTTTCAAATGGCATGGTTTTGAAGGAAGAATAGTTACCAGGACTAGAAATATGTTTAAACGCCTTGATTTTGGAGAGATTACAATAATGGATGTACCAGTATGTTTAAACATTGCTGATTTAATTCACTAGCTGTTTGTGAACTGCTATTTACAGTCTTTTGATTTTGAGGCAAGTTGTCCTCTTTCACACCTGCAGTTTTTACTTTTTGCAAGTAGACAACAGCATGCCTCAGTTCCACCCACCAAGCAAATGACCCATACCTAACAAATCAGACACATCCATCATATAATTTTCAAATTGTGCAATAGAATTTTTTTTTGAAAATTCAACAAAACATATGTGACCACCTCATTGAAACAAGCTCATCAAGTTTGTCCAAGGATGGGTCACATGATATGGTTTTGTTGAATTTTTTTAAAGAATTTGGGAAAAAATTAAAATAATAAATTTTGATAACGTGTTTTCTGTGAAAGGTTAAAATCTGTTCATGGGAAATAGGCTAAATAATACAATGAATGAAAATGTGAACAATATTTATTACTTTCCAAAGTGTGATTTACTGGGATTTCCGGGTTTGATTATAAATGATAACTTAAAAGTGAATTATGCAATCAACAATTGGGTCATGTATCCGTGCGCGCAAACGAAGACGCTTTGCAGTGTGTGTAATGGGGACTTCATTGTTTTTTTGTTTTTTTAACCCTTTACCTAACATGAAAATCAGACGACACTTGCAAAAAGAATTCTTGAATAACTATTATTTTAATTTTTTGTCTCAAAAACATAGGTTATGACCCCTTATTGGAACAAACTCAACGAGCTCGTTCCAATGAGGTGTCATAACCTATGTTTTAGAGACAAAAAATGAAAATATAATGAAAATTAATTGGCGATTTTTGAGAATAGTTGGCTGGTTTGGCTGTTACCTCAGGTAAAGGGTTAAATAATATAATTATCGTTAATAATGAAAAGTAATGAACAGCGTAATCACTTGACTGGACTGGTTATGTGAAATAATTCATTCGAGGTGAGGGACTATATTGTAAAATACTTGTGCGCATTCGCACACTCGTGTTTGTACAACGTCCCTCACCTCTCATGAATTATTTCACATAACCAGTCCAGTTAAGCGATTACTCTCTATATAATGCCTTGAATTATAAGCGTAGCATTCCAAGACTTCAAACTTATCAAACTTCACTTTTCGAGAATTGGTACATAAACAACATAATTCAAAAAACTTCAAAGGCCACCAATGCTACACACTGTCTTTTCGTTCAGGCATTCCATGGAGAATCATCTGATGGAGTTACAATTGCTCCATTTAAGTTGCATTTCATGTATTATGCCAAACTGAAATAAACTTGATTATTGTTGCAAAAAGCTTAATTTAAAGATTTGGTAATATTTTTTGAATCCCTACTTACTGTGCTCCAGTGGAGTGAGAGTTATGCAGATGTTCATTGATGTTTTTCTTCAAAACTTTTTCTCAAATGCCAGGAATCAACAATAGTGCACTTCACTTCAAATGGTACTGAGCAGTATACAGTGCACTTCCCATTTTCAAAATCAAAATACTGGCTGTTTAATTGTTTACCTAAAATAATTAATACACGACACAATAATTTTTTGCTCAATATAAGTAGAATGTCTCATTTTTTGCTTCCTAAATGTAGCTTATGATCCCACATTGGATTGAGATTTCATTAGCCATATTTTAGAACTAATGGAACAATTACAAATTTGAATGAATTATTATGTTAGGTAAAGGCTTAATACTATAAAATTAAGAATTACCATGGTGCTACTGATGGGGCTGTAGTAGTGGTTGTAATTTGTTTTGTTGTAGAAAAATGTGATTAAAGATGGAATCAGTCCTCAAGGGTTAACATACGAATTCAGTTAACTGGGATTTGATCACTTTCTTTTATTTTTGAGAAATACTGAACATTTATTCTATTATATCTTGTTTGACAGAACTCCTAGAGCTCTGTCAAACAAGATGTAATAGATTAAATGCCAGTGTCAGTTCTACTGATGGCAAATAGATCTATAAACGAAAATCTGGTGATTGTTATGGTAATTGATCGACATATTATAAGATGTTTCTGTTCAATTAACAGAAGTTTTCTCTGCAATCCATGTATAATTAACATGTCAAATTTGTACTGAGGATATGGTAAATGGTTTTTGTGATTGAAAGTTATATTCAATTAACAGGTTATTCAGTCAAGAGATATCCAATTAAGTGAACTCCACTGTATTCTCAGGTATCCAGTTCATTATTATGTTCATGAAATTAAGCAACACAAATTGCTGTAGAATAAACTAACTTTGCAGTATACTAAGAAAATGGTTATTAACCCTTTACCCAACGCAGACGATATCAAAATTTATTATTAGTCCCCTACGGGAACCGTAAGGGGACTATAGGACTGCCTGCCTGTCTGCCTGTCTGCCTGTCTGTCTGTCTGTCTGTCTGTCTGTCTGTCTGTCTGTCTGTCTGTCTGTCTGTCTGTCTGTCTGTTTTTTATGTTACCACCTCTCCCTCCAACATGCTTTAAGCTACACCTTTCATATTTGGTACATGGATAAATGGTTCTGAGGGGATGATGCATGCTCAAAATTTTTTTTTCAAAATCGAAGATGGCGGAATGGCAGCCATTTTTGTTGTGTTTTTTAAGCTTTTTTTCTCTATTTTCATGTTACCACCCCTCATACCAACATGGTTCAAGCTACACCTTTTATATTTGGTACATGGATAAGTGGTTCTGAGGGGATGATGCACGCTCCAAATTTTTTTTTTAAATCTAAGATGGCGGAATGGCGGCCATTTTTGTTGTGTTTTTTAAGCTTTTTTTTCTCTATTTTCATGTTACCACCCCTCCCACCAACATGGTTCAAGCTACACTTTGCATATTTGGCACATGGATAGAGGGTTGGGAGAGGATGATGCACGTTCAATATTTTTTCTTCAAAATCCAAGATGGCGGCATGGCGGCCATTTTTGTTGTGTTTTTTAAGCTTTTTTCTCTATTTTATGTTACCACCCCTCACTCCAACGTGGTTCAAGCTGCACTTTTCATATATGGTACATGGATAAAGGGGTTGTGAGGGGATTATGCATGCTCAATATTTTTTTTTCAAAATCTAACATTTGTCTGTCTGTCCGTCTGTCTGTCTTTCTGTCTGTTTTTATGTTACCACCTCTCCCTCTAATATGCTTCAAGCTACACCTTTCATATTTGGTACATGGATAAATGGTTCTGAGGGGATGATGCACAGTCAATATTTATTTTTCAAAATCCAAGATGGCAGAATGGCGGCCATTTTTGTTGTTGTGTCGCCGCCCCATGAAGTGGGAAGGGACATATAGCGATTACTTTTGTCGTCTTGCATCGTCCGCGTCGTCCGCTTTCTCTTATCCACCACTCCTCTTTAACCTATGAATGGATTTTGATGAAACTCTCAGTGATTCTTTATCACATCATGGCATTGTGCACCTCCTATTTTATTTTTTGATCCGCTGTATTTTTTCCAGAGTTATGCCCCTTTTCCACTTAGAATTCTGTCTGAAACGCCAGGCTTCTCTTATCCGCCACTCCTCTTTAACCTATGAATGGATTTTGATGAAACTTTCAGTGATTCTTTATCACATCATGGCATTGTGCACCTTCTATTTTATTTTTTGATCCGCTGTATTTTTTCCAGAGTTATGCCCCTTTTCCAGTTAGGATTTTGTCTGAAACGCCAGGCTTCTCTTATCCGTCACTCCTCTTTAACCTATGAATGGATTTTGATGAAACTTTCAGTGATTCTTTATCACATCATGGCATTGTGCACCTCCTATCTTATTTTTTGATCCACTGTATTTTTTCCAGAGTTATGCCCCTTTTCCACTTAGAATTCTGTCTGAAACGCCAGGCTTCTCTTATCTGCCACTCCTCTTTAACCTATGAATGGATTTTGATGAAACTTTCAGTGATTCTTTATCACATCATGGCATTGTGCACCTCCTATTTTATTTTTTGATCCACTGTATTTTTTCCAGAGTTATGCCCCTTTTCCAGTTAGGATTTTGTCTGAAACGCCAGGCTTCTCTTATCCGTCACTCCTCTTTAACCTATGAATGGATTTTGATGAAACTTTCAGTGATTCTTTATCACATCATGGCATTGTGCACCTCCTATCTTATTTTTTGATCCACTGTATTTTTTCCAGAGTTATGCCCCTTTTCCACTTAGAATTCTGTCTGAAACGCCAGGCTTCTCTTATCTGCCACTCCTCTTTAACCTATGAATGGATTTTGATGAAACTTTCAGTGATTCTTTATCACATCATGGCATTGTGCACCTCCTATTTTATTTTTTGATCCACTGTATTTTTTCCAGAGTTATGCCCCTTTTCCACTTAGAATTCTGTCTGAAACGCCAGGCTTCTCTTATCCGCCACTCCTCTTTAACCTATGAATGGATTTTGATGAAACTTTCAGTGATTCTTTATCACATCATGGCATTGTGCACCTCCTATTTTATTTTTTGATCCGCTGTATTTTTTCCAGAGTTATGCCCCTTTTCCACTTAGAATTCTGTCTGAAACGCCAGGCTTCTCTTATCTGTCACTCCTCTTTAATCTATGAATGGATTTTGATGAAACTTTCAGTGATACTTTATCACATCATGGCATTGTGCACCTCCTATCTTATTTTTTGATCCGCTGTATTTTTTCCAGAGTTATGCCCCTTCTCCACTTAGAATTCTGTCTGAAACGCCAGGCTTCTCTTATCTGCCACTCCTCTTTAACCTATGAATGGATTTTGATGAAACTTTCAGTGATTCTTTATCACATCATGGCATTGTGCACCTCCTATTTTATTTTTTGATCCACTGTATTTTTTCCAGAGTTATGCCCCTTTTCCACTTAGAATTCTGTCTGAAACGCCAGGCAACACACATCTTCCATGGAAGACTCACATCTAAGTAATTTTGTTTTTGGCTCACCAACGTTAGTTGTGTGAGCCTATGGCATAGCCCTCATGTTGGCGTCGGCGTCAGCGTCAGCGTCGGCGTCGGCGACCGCTCTCAAATATTTTGAACTTTTGTGTACAGGTTTTGATTTTTTGGCTTTTCAAATTTTTTTTTAGTTTCAGCATATTGCTATAGTGGTTCACTATAACATTTAACTCTTTTCCAGGGTATTTTGTCGTAATTTTAACCCTTTGAATCAAATTTTAGACTTATTTTGATGTTTGCGTGCAGGTTTTGATGGTTTTTTTTTCCTTTCTTTCAAGTGGAGATTTACCTTGCAGCATATGTCCATGCTTTCTATTGTATGTAAACATGCATATTAGGGCTATGTTTGTATTATTTAACCCTTTTCCTGCTGAATTACTTCAATTTTGGACTTTTATGTACAGCTTTTGGACTTAGGCTTACAGCTTCTTACTTTTATGTACAGGTTGTGATAAAAAAAAGCAATTTCAAGTGAGCTTGACCTCACTGCATATTGCAGTGGTGGTTATTATAACATTGATATCTTTCCAGGGCATTTTTAAAAATTTTTTAACCCCTTGAATAGATTTTTAGACTTATTTTGACGTTTGCGTGCAGGTTTTCATGGGTTTTTTTTTTTTCCTTTCTTCCAAGTGTAGAGTTTCTGCATATTGCTATGGTGGTTCACTATAACATTTAACTCTTTTCCAGGGTATTTTGTCTTCATTTTAACCCTTTGAATCAAATTTTAGACTTATTTTGATGTTTGCGTGCAGGTTTTGATGTTTTTTTTTCCTTTCTTCCAAGTGGAAATTTACCTTGCAGCATATGTCCATGCTTTCTATTGTATGTATACATGCATCTTAGGGCTATGTTTGTATTATTTAACCCTTTTCCTGCTGAATTACTCCAATTTTGGACTTTTATGTACAGCTTTTGAACTTAGGCTTACAGTTTCTTACTTTTATGTACAGGTTGTGATAAAAAAAAACAATTTCAAGTGAGGTTGACCTCACTGCATATTGCAGTGGTGGTTATTACAACATTGATATCTTTCCAGTGCATTTTTAAAAAAATGTTAACCCTTTGAATAGATTTTTAGACTTATTTTGACGTTTGCGTGCAGGTTTTCATGGGTTTTTTTTTTTCCTTTCTTCCAAGTGTAGAGTTTCTGCATATTGCTATGGTGGGTCACTATAACATTTAACTCTTTTCAAGGGTATTTTGTCTTAATTTTAACCCTTTGAATCAAATTTTAGACTTATTTTGATGTTTGCGTGCAGGTTTTGATGTTTTTTTTTCCCTTTCTCTCAAGTGGAGATTTACCTTGCAGCATATCTCCATGCTTCTTAGGGGTTATTATTATATTATTTAACCCTTTAGCTGCTTATTTTCTTTAATTTTGGACTTTTGTGTGCAGGTTTTGAACTTTTTTTTTTACTCAAGCCACCCGTTTACATTGGCCACCTGTTGGTGAGCCACTGGGTACTGATACCCCCTCTAGTTTAAGCTTTTTTCTCTATTTTATGGCACCACCCCTCCCTCCAACATGGTTCAAAATCTAACATCTGTCTGTCTGTCTTTCTGTCTGTTTTTATGTTACCACCTCTCCCTCTAATATGCTTCAAGCTACACCTTTCATATTTGGTGCATGGATAAATGGTTCTGAGGGGATGATGCACAGTCAATATTTATTTTTCAAAATCCAAGATGGCAGAATGGTGGCCATTTTTGTTGTATTTTTTAAGCTTTTTTCTCTATTTTATGTTACCACCCCTCCCTCCAACATGGTTCAAGCTACGCCTTTCATATATGGTACATGGATAAAGGGTTGTGAGGGGATTATGCACGCTCAATATTTTTTTTTCAAAATCCAAGATTCTTATATACTCTAGTGTCTTCTGTGACAAAAACACCTTATGTCACAAAAGCGCTGCAGGGGACTAATACCACCTCGGTGGTCAAACACTTGTTTTAAATAACATTTTTTTAAAATTTTTCAAAAATTTCAGCAAAACCATATCATGTGACCCCTCGTTGGAACGAGCTCGACGAGCTCGTTCCAACGAAGGGTCACATGATATGGTTTTGTTGAAATGTTTAGAAAAATAATATTTTTTCAACTACTGAATTTGCATATTACGCGGGTGGATGCGGGCAATTCGTTGGGTAAAGGATTAACAACATCCTGTCAGTGACAGACCTCAGATCTATTTGTTTGTTTGTTTGTTTATTTATTGGAGTTTAACAACACTTTCAATAGCCAGTAAATCTTGGAGATTTAGATATTTTAGATTCGGTTTCAGAATAAAACTTTGGTTTTGGTTCAGTGTTTCTGTGTGTTAAGAACATATAGTAAATAACACTACAGGCCCCTTAACCCTTTACACAATGCAGTCGATATCAAAATTTATTATTTTAAATATCATTTTATTAATTTTTCAAAAAATTTCAACAAAACCATATCATGTGGCCCCTCTTTGGAACGAGCTCGTCGAGTTTAACAACACTTTCAATAGCCAGTTAATCTTGGAGATTTAGATATTTCAGATTCGGTTTCAGAAAAAACCTTTGGTTTTGGTTCAGTGTTTCTGTGTGTTAAGAACATATAGTAAATAACACTACAGGCCCCTTAACCCTTTACCCAATGCAGTCGATATCAAAATTTATTATTTTAAATATCATTTTATTAATTTTTTCAAAAAATTTCAACAAAACCATATCATGTGGCCCCTCATTGGAATGAGCTCAATGAGCTCGTTCCAAAGAGGGGTCACATGATATGGTTTTGTTGAAATTTTTAGAAAAATAATATTTTTTCAGCTGCTGAATTTGCATATTACGCGGGCGGATGTGGGTGATTAATTGGGTAAAGGGTTATCTTGGAACGAATCCTCAATAGTTTGTACACCACTAACTACAAAAAAGCCCTGTCTGTAAGTATCTCCTTTGGGTTCAGCCTAACTTCCCTTTTAATCATTCTTTGGGGTTCTAGGGGATCAATTGCTAAGTGAATTGAGTCAGAAAAAATCATAAATTAAGGTAACAAATGAATAAAGTTCAGCTAATCTATTTGTCGTTCGTTTCACTTCATTTGCACATCTGACTTCAGAGCATGAACGCTTTGATAGCCATCATGGAAACATTGGAACTACCAGCGAGACTCAAGAAGACCATCTCGGCTCTTAGCGTCTCTTGTCCATCACCTGGACTGTCCAGGAGAAAGGCAAAAGCATCCACCTGACCTTGGAGTTTATTATTGAAGACACTACAACACCACCACCCTCGGAGAGAGGTGGTACCTTTGGTGAGAGGACCTCCTCTCACACTGGTCCTCACCCAAGAGAGTCTGGAGGCTCTGGAAAGAGAATGAAGAAATGAAAGAAGAGCCCATCCACCACGCAGAGGGATGTCCAAAAGCCGGGACCAGGAACAAGAATCCAAACCATCACCACCATCTTCTCCGGAGATAACCAAGAAGATAAATTACCAACAATAATTGGCAGAAAACGAAATAGGGAACAGAAAATGCCCAACAATACATGGCACAGCTCCAAAAAAATAAAAAGCAACAAAATAAACAGAAAAGCAATGTAGCTGATTGAACATCTTTATAACTGACAATCGCCTGATGCAGTAAGGACCTGACCATACCATCTGGAAAGGCCCAACAGCAGTCCTACAACTCCAACCACTGCCACAATATCTCCATCTTAGCCACCTCCAAAGAAGAACTACATGAAGCACAAACGCCGCTAACAAACCTTTCTCTTCCTCCAACACGTTGGGACATGGTACAAAAAGTAATCAACAGCTAGAGAGGGTCGAAAGGGGCCTGGCCCACACTGTCCCTGCGTGCCTTTGGCAGGCGAAACCATTGGTTCATTGTGTTCTCATTGTCACATTTTCTCCCTTATTGACTCATTTTGTGGGGAAAAGGGGGGCGCAGTGGCTCAGTAGGTAGAGGTGCAGACTGGAAGCCGAGAGGTCCTCAGTTCGAATCCCACCTGCGGCAACCGCGTTGTGTCCTTGGCCAAAACACTTCACCCCCATTGCCCATGTGGGGGCACAGTGGCACTGTATGCTAAGGCGTACTGCATGTCGATGGTGCACTTGTCTTCAACCAATGCTAACCCTTCTTGTGTGGAGTTAGTATGTTGGGGAGCTGACAGTTGCTCGCCGTTGCTCGGTGGTTCTCTCCGGGTACTCCGGCTTCCTCCACCTGTAAAACTGTCATGGTCATGATTAGCCATTGTGCAGAAATATGTGACCTTAAAAACACCAATAAATACAATAAAGGGGGAAAAATATGACAAAGAGAACATGACTTATTCACCCTTTTTCCAAATACAAAGTGAAGAAAGTTCATAGGACAACTAGTATAGTTCTCTCTCAGAAAGATAGTTTTATCAGTTTATGCACAGTAAAACCATTCAATCAAGTTTTGCTTGGTCCTGCAGTTCAGTTTTCCAGTTTGTCGCAAAAAAAACGGCGCCAAAAACAAAAAAATGCCTGGCTCTAACAGCCAGGGTCACATCATGTTGAGACAGTTTTGTGGGGTGTAGAACTGGGAGAAGTGGTTAGCAACTGTCTACTCTCCAACTTACTAACAGCAACAGCACACCTTAGTACACAGCACCACTCTGCCTCTATATGCGCAATCAGGGTTAAGTGTCTTGCCCAAGGTCACAACGCAGTTACCACTGGTCAGGATTTGACCATCAACCATTTGGTTTAAAGTCCAATGCTCTAACCACTGAGCCACCAAGCTCCTCCCTCATCTGTTAAACTATCAATAATAACTAAATACATGCTTGTTCGTTCTATATTTATGCTTGGAGATTTAGATATTTTAGATTCGGTTTCAGAATAAAACTTTGGTTTTGGTTCAGTGTTTCTGTGTGTTAAGAACATATAGTAAATAACACTACAGGTCCCTTAACCCTTTACCCAATGCAGACGATATCAAAATTTATTATTTTAAATATCATTTTATTAATTTTTTCAAAAAATTTCAACAAAACCATATCATGTGGCCCCTCTTTGGAACGAGCTCGTCGAGTTTAACAACACTTTCAATAGCCAGTAAATCTTGGAGATTTAGATATTTCAGATTCGGTTTCAGAAAAAACCTTTGGTTTTGGTTCAGTGTTTCTGTGTGTTAAGAACATATAATAAATAACACTACAGGCCCCTTAACCCTTTACCCAATGCAGTCGATATCAAAATTTATTATTTTAAATATCATTTTATTAATTTTTTCAAAAAATTTCAACAAAACCATATCATGTGACCCCACATTGGAACGAGCTCGATGAGCTCGTTCCAAAGAGGGGTCACATGATATGGTTTTGTTGAAATTTTCAGAAAAATAATATTTTTTCAGCTGCTGAATTTGCATATTACGCGGGCGGATGTGGGTGATTAATTGGGTAAAGGGTTATCTTGGAACGAATCCTCAATAGTTTGTACATCACTAACTACAAAAAAAGCCCTGTATGTAAGTATCTCCTTTGGGTTCAGCCTAACTTCCCTTTTAATCATTCTTTGGGGTTCTAGGGGATCAATTGCTAAGTGAATTGAGTCAGAAAAAATCATAAATTAAGGTAACAAATGAATAAAGTTCAGCTAATCTATTTGTCGTTCGTTTCACTTCATTTGCACATCTGACTTCAGAGCATGAACGCTTTGATAGCCATCATGGAAACATTGGAACTACCAGCGAGACTCAAGAAGACCATCTCGGCTCTTAGCGTCTCTTGTCCATCACCTGGACTGTCCAGGAGAAAGGCAAGAGCATCCACTTGACCTTGGAGTTTATTATTGAAGACACTACAACACCACCACCCTTGGAGAGAGGTGGTGCCTTTGGTGAGAGGACCTCCTCTCACACTGGTCCTCACCCAAGAGAGTCTGGAGGCTCTGGAAAGAGAATGAAGAAAAGAAAGAAGAGCCCATCCACCAAGCAGAGGGATGCCAAACACCTGGAGGCTTTTTTGGAAAAGAAGAGAGAGAAGGGTGAGGAAAGGAAAGAGCCAGAGGAAACCGCCACTTCCCCTCCCACTCTCACAGACAAACCCAACCAATTGCCAGCTCCCCAGTCCGAACTGCTGGATGTGGATCGTCGTGTGGAGACTAAGGTGGAATTGGAAGTTGCCCTCTCACCTCTTCCCAATCCTCATTTGCTTCTCCCTTTGGTATCCAAAAGCCGGGACCAGGAACAAGAATCCAAACCATCACCACCATCTTCCCCGGAGATAACCAAGAAGATAAATTACCAACAATAATTGGCAGAAAACGAAATAGAGAACAGAAAATGCCCAACAATACATGGCACAGCTCCAAGAAAATAAAAAGCAAAAAAATAAACAGAAAAGCAATGTAGCTGATTGAACATCTTTATAACTGACAATCGCCTGATGCAGTAAGGACCTGACCATACCATCCGGAAAGGCCCAACAGCAGTCCTACAACTCCAACCACTGCCACAATATCTCCATCTTAGCCACCTCCAAAGAAGAACTACAAGAAGCACAAACGCCGCTAACAAACCTTTCTCTTCCTCCAACACGTTCGGACATGGTACAAAAAGTAATCAACAGCTAGAGAGGGTCAAAAGGGGCCTGGCCTACACTGTCCCTGCGTGCCTTTGGCACGCGAAACCATTGGTTCATTGTGTTCTCATTGTCACATTTTCTCCCTTATTGACTCATTTTGTGGGGAAAAAGGGGGCACAGTGGCTCAGTAGGTAGAGGTGCAGACTGGAAGCCGAGAGGTCCTCAGTTCGAATCCCACCTGCGGCAACCGCGTTGTGTCCTTGGCCAAAACACTTCACCCCCATTGCCCATGTGGGGGCACAGTGGCACTGTGTGCTAAGGCGTACTGCATGTCGATGGTGCACTTGTCTTCAACCAATGCTAACCCTTCTTGTGTGGAGTTAGTATTTTGGGGAGCTGACAGTTGCTCGCCGTTGCTCGGTGGTTCTCTCCGGGTACTCCGGCTTCCTCCACCTGTAAAACTGTCATGGTCATGATTCGCTATTGTGCAGAAATATGTGACCTTAAAAACACCAATAAATACAATGAATACAATAAAGGGGGAAAAATTCGACAAAGAGAACATGACTTATTCACCCTTTTTCAAAATACAAAGTGAAGAGAGTTCATAGGACAACTAGTATAGTTCTCTCTCAGTAAGATAGTTTTATCAGTTTATGCACAGTAAAACCATTCAATCAAGTTTTACTTGGTCCTGCAATTTGGTTTTCCAGTTTGTCGCAAAAAAAACGGCCCCAACCAGAAAACAAAAAAATGCCTGGCTCTAACAGCCAGGGTCACATCATGTTGAGACAGTTTTTTTGGGTGTAGAACTGCCAAGAAGTTGTGAGCAACTGTCTGCTCTCCAACTTACTAACAGCAACAGCACACCTTAGTACACAGCACCACTCTGCCTCTATATGTGCAATCAGGGATAAGTTTCTTGCCCAAGGACACAACGCAGTTACCACTGGTCAGGATTTGACCATCAACCATTTGGTCTAAAGTCCAATGCTCTAACCACTGAGCCACCAAGTTCCCTCCCTCATCTGTTAAACTATCAATAATAACTACTTTATAGATACATGCTTGTTCATTATATATATATGCATACCTGTATATTAGATAAATTATTTGACAGTTTTTCAATCTGAATGCCGAGACCATCCACTTGTGGATGGTCTTTACATTCAGTCTTCTTACTAATCACATAAAGGTTTGAACATTGGAGAAATTCTCTGGCATGGCACATCTGAAATTTTCTAAAAATTATTAGATAAGTATATAAGGTAAATTATTTATTAGTTTTGCAGTCTGAATGGAGTGACCATCCACTTGTGGATGGTCACTCCATTCAGACTGCGAACCAGTCACATAAATGTTTGGACATTGGGGAGGTTCTCTTGCATAAAATACCTGAAATGATACCATCCTTAAGTTTTTGCTAATTTGGAGACGTCGCATCACTGAATTGCAATAATTTTGCCCCTGGATGTAGTGATTGAACAGTAAAACAAATTTATACAGTTGAGGATTGTTGATGTTTTTTCAGCACAGCCATCTGGTCCGTGCTGGTTCTGTCTTGGAAGCCCAGAGGTTGAAAAGCATCTTGTGGTCAGTGTTGGCATGCAGGTATGTATTTTAGTTCACATCATCTATACTTGTATAATATTTATAGGCTATACTTGTATAATATTTATAGGGTTCATGCCGATCCTTTGAACAAAGTTCTAGATAAGATGTGTGTAGGCATTAAGCTGTAGAGTGCCAAATTATTTTGGGAAGTAAAAATTTGTTCATTAATATTTGTTTTGTTAAAATTTATCAGAGAGGGCATGCAGACACTCTACAACAAATTCCAACAAAACAAATCTATATTGATAAAGTACAATTTGAGCATGTCAGAATTTGAAGCACATTCCAAGACGAGCTCATTCCAACGAGGGGTCATAACCTATGTTTTTGAGACAAAAAATGAAAATATAATGAAAATTAATTGGCGATTTTTTAGACGGTTTTGGCCGTTACTTTGGGTAAAGGGTTAAAATGCTTGAATTTCATATTTTTTCCAAATAGAACTTTGAAATGTTATTCTTAAAGTGTGACCAGTGTCTTTGTCTGCAAACTGTATTTTTGGATTGATGAGAATATTTTTTTCCTCAGTGGATACAAGATGGAGAAATCTCACCTGAGGGGAAAGATATTTGAGCTTAGCCTCATGTCTGCACAAATATCTTGCCTCAAGGGTGAGATTTTCCCATCATTCACCCAAAACCCATCCTGGAGAATTTTTCTCTGACGCAAATGCCAATGTGACATCATTTGAGATTAAAGAATGATATTTATTTATTTATTTATTGGTGTTTAAGGTCACATACTTATACACAATTGGTAATCGTGCCAATGACAGTTTTATGGGTGGAGGAAGCCAGGGTACCCGGAGAGAACCACCGAGCATCGATGAGCAACTGTCAGCTCCTCAACATTCTGACTCTGTTCAAGCACCACTCAAGCAGGGTTACAGCAGTTGAAGACATGTACACCATCGGCTTGCTGTATGCCTTAGTACATGGCATCATCGTGCCCCCATGTAGGCAACCGGGATAAAGTGCCTTGCCCAAGGACAGAACGCATGTCGTCCCGGATGGGGATGAAACTGGGGACCTCTAGCATAGAAGTCCAAAAATCTACCACTGAGCCACTGCACCCCCTTAAAGAATGATCATTTGCTTTGTGATCTTTGTGATGGCAGATTGATGTTGAATGAATCTAATTACATATTCTTGAAGAGTGGCAAAAGGTTAAATAAATGCCAAAGGTTTATTTTTGAAGATACATGGCATTTGGCATTATGACGGTTAACCCTTTACCTAACTAATCAGCTGTATCTGACCGTGTGATGTGCAAATTGAGCAGTTCAAATAAAAAAAATGTCGAACAATTTCCACAAAACTGTATCATGTGACCCCCCCTCCCCCTGCCTCCCTCCCTGCCTCCCTCCCCCCTTCTCCCCAGTTGGAATGAACTTGTCAAACCCATTCCACTGAGTGTCATATTATAGAGTTTGGTTGTAATATTTTTAAATTTAAAAAAAAAAAAAAACCAAAAAACAAATTTTGATATTGCGTGCATTGGGGAAAGGGTTAAGGCATTGAAGCAAGGGGAAATGCTGAAATGCACCATTACAGAACTCAAGATGTTTACAATTATATGACATAAAATTGTGTTACATTGGTGGGTGAGATACGCCTATCCGACACAGGTATCTTGCCTTGCACATGTGTGCCTTGACATATTGGAGGTGAGAGAAAACAACAAATTCACACAAGTTCGGCTCTGGAATACACAAGGTTACAACTGGATAAAGGACATTCATCTGGCTTATTCTGTATCAGACTCATGCAGAAAACTGTATGACACGCATAGTTGAGGTTTTGTTAAAACTTTGTATTGAAGTACAGAATATTAACACAATAAATGCAAGTAACTTGTTTGTTTTTTCCTTTTATTTTAGTGTTATTTAGCTTTAGCAAAAGGAGGACTAGTATCAGATCATGTTCTCATACTCCCCATTGGACACCATCAGTCAACAGTTTTAGCTGACTCAGATGTCATAGAAGAAGTAGAAAAGTATCCTTTCTTTCCAATACTCAGGATTCCTTCTTTATTATTTCTTGATGCAGGCCTGAAAATAAGCAGTCTGACATTTGCAGAATGAGGTCCCCAGAGGGTGTATTTGATGATGCTATCCCATACAGTGGGCCAATTTATCCTCTGGGTATCTCTTTCTGTTTAGTTTTGAGACCCTGATTCAGAGTGAGGTTCACAGAGGATAAATTTAGTGATGCTACCCTGCTATGCAGGGTAGCATCACTAAAGTCACCCTCTGGGGACCTCATTTTGCAGATGACAGTCTGCTTATTTTCTGGCTTGTCTTCATGCAGTGCTTGTTTACTGTGGTGCTCTGTTTTTACTGGTAAAATAGAATCCAGCCATCAGTGCTTGGGGTGAAAGTCTTCTAAAATGGGCAATACGGGTATAAACACTTGGCTGTATATGACTTTATATCCATGTTACGGTCATGATTGACCATTTTGCAGAACTATGTGACTTTAAACACATTCAGGATTCCTGTCACAAAAACATGAACACTAGTTAGGACCCCACTTACTTTAGGCAGAAGCCCTATAATAACCACTCTGTCCAGCTGTCTATCCATCCACTGTCCATCAGCAAATTCCTAAATCGTATAATAACTCAAGTTTCCTGTGACCAATTCTCATAATATTTATACACAATATTGTAATTGATCAACCGAAGCTCCCTTTCGTTTTTGACGGTTTTCTGTTTTTTCTTTCCAGAGTTATGGGACTTGAATCTTATTTTTTACATGTTGTATGGTAACTCAATAACGCTTTCACTGAATCTCTTGAAATTTTGTAGCAATGTTAAAATCAGTAAAGGCAACACCTTTCAATTTTTACAATTTTCAGGTTTGTCATTCTGGAGTTATGGGACTTTAATTGTAAAAAAATGACAATTTTTCACATGTCCTATCATTACTCAAGTTTGTTTTGACCGATTCTCATAATTTATATACACACTATTGAGATTAATCAAATGAAACTCCCTTTTGACCACAAACTCCATCTGTCCATCCATCCGTCATCCATCTGTCTTGCCGTCTGACTGTCCATCAGCATGTTCCTATGTCATATGATTACTCAAGTTTCCTATGACCAATTCTCATAATATTTATACACAATATTGGAATTGATCAAACAAAGCTTCCTTTCATTTTGGACAGTTTTCTGTTTTTTCTTTCCAGAGTTATGGGACTTGAATCCTCAAAAAATTGGCAATTTTTTACATGTATGATAACTCCATAATGCTTTTACTGAATTTCTTGAAATTTTTTAGTAATGTTACAGTCAATAATCCGTAAAAGCAACACCTTTATAGGACTTTAATCATAAAAAATGACAATTTTTCACATGTAATATCATTACTCAAGTATGTTTTGACCGATTATCATAATTTTCACACACGCTATTGAGATTGATCAATCGAAGCACCCTTTTGACCACAAGCTCCCATCTGTCCATCCATATGCCCATTCATCAGTCCTTCCATCTGTCCATCAGTATATTCCTATGTTGTATGATAGCTCAAGTTTCCTTTGACCAATTCTCATAATATTTATACACAATATTGAAATTAATCAAACAAAGCAAATTTTCATTGACATCACAATGAACTTATAATAAGGTAAATTTTACAAAGTTTCTGTTAATAAATATTCAACTTTTCATTCAACTCCTTGTCTGCTTGGAGCTACATTTTCTTGGTCTTTTCTTTCATAGTATGTTTTCTCTCATAGTGTATTTCCCTTGCTGACATGTCAGTTTTCTAGTTTAAACAAAAATTATTTTGTGTAACACTGTGGACCTGGACAATATTTGACGAGTCACATCACATCATTACATGTGAGTTCAGAGGACCTGGCAGTGACTTCCAGTCCAGTCTTGGCTGCATTTTTTGGCAGCCAAGACTTGACTAGAAATCATCGTCACTGAAGTTTGATAAATTCCTGGAGGTGTCTGTGTTGTGGATCATGTTCTTACCACGGCTTTCAATGAATAAACTGGAAGTAAGTGATCCACTGTTTGCCTGGATTATACCCTTTACCTAATGGAATGGCCAAAATTGACATTCTTATTGATCTTTCCTCTCAGTATTACCTTGTCTAAAGACAACCCTGAGCTTTCGGACGTCCAATCTGTATTTTCTACAAATGAGCTTTATTGTTTCACTTAACTATATTGGCCATATCATTAAGCTGTTTCCCCAAACATCACCTTATCAATTTATTGTGATTATGGTGTGTAAACTCTCTATGGTGGAAAGCTATGAGATGCTATGTTTGATTTAGAGAAGTGGCTGGATTAGAGAAGCAATTAATAAGCAATTTTAAACAGGAGTGCACATTGAATGACGCATGCCAACAGCACATTAATATTGTGTGGTGCTAAAATAACTTTAGCAAATTGTAAAAATGATAAATGGATTGCATATGCGTTTACCCTTTATCTTTACAAGGGGATTGAGCTTGCTTAAAAAAAAATTCTTGAACAAATAAAGACCTTCATTTTTTGCATCTGAAACAGAGCTTATGACCCCCATTGGAACAAGGTTGATGAACCATTTCCAATAAGGAATCATAAGTTATGTTTTGAAGACAAAAATTGAAATTAAAATTTAGTTTATATTTTTATACTGTACCAATGACCCAGACCTAGCTGGTGCTAACTCTAAAATATTTAGGGCCAAACGCAAATTTTACCCCCCAATCCCCCAAATTTGCATCTAAAACCGAAAATTACATGTCCTATATGGTCCTCTATATGCATGCGCAGTGTCAAGGAGGTCTTGAAATTGCCCCCAAAAGTCATTCTTTGTTTGGCCTTCAATACAGTTACACTTCACTGTTATTTGTGCTTGTAAATCTCAGTTTTAAAGATGTCAGACGCATAATTATGAGAGAATTGGTGGATATATGGTGGAAATAGAAGGTGGAGAGGAAAAAAACAGTGGAGTCAAATGTTCAGGGCTGTAACTTATAATTTTTTTACGAAATTATTCATGTTACCTATTTTCGAGGCATGACCTTGTTGTGGTCATTCTTGCTGTGAATGTTCCATTGTTAATCAGTGTTTCCTCTCTCCCCTTTCCTTTATTCCCCCTAGCTATTCTCCCATGCTTTTGGCTTATTTTTTGTAATGTTTATTACTAAAATTTCTTGGAAGTTTTGGCTTGGTAACAGAATTATTTTCTGTTTTTTTCCCCATGTTATGTCCTCACCCTAGGGGTGTTTAGGCATTTTGGTCTGCATCTACCATCTGATGTTCTATAGTTTCTTCTCTGGAAGCCTCTGTTTTACATCAGATAGTGTTTTAATTGGTAACTGATTTCGGGCCATGTTTGTTTCAGTGCCTGGAGTCATATTTCTGGTTTGTTGACACTTTTGCTTATGTTGACAACTGTTACTTCTGACAGTGATTACTTGTCTTCTGCTTAATTTAGTTCATAGTAAGATACATTAATATTGTCCGTAAGTGTTACATTAATTTTTCAAAATGATTTTAAATTTTTGTCCACACTTAGGCTTTTTGGGGATACATTTGGGCTCAGGGTTCCCATCGGGAAATTGGGCTCTTCTGAAAAAAAATTTTCAAAAACTTTTTTCTTTTTGAATAATTTTTTCGCAATGTTATAATGGATTATTTTATTATGTATCTTTGTTTTCAAGGTTTGGTGCGAGTACTATGACTGTTTACTTTTTTTACTTTGAAAAATTATTGTTAAAATTGTAATGGGAGGAAATCTTCCTTTGATTCTTGATTTCTCTATTAATTATCGTCAATGTACTCGCACTAACCCTTGTTCAATGTGTATTAATTTTGATGACAAACGTTGGAGGCGTGTGTCACGGTAGGTTGTTAGCGGGGAGAGGACCATGCGGCCCTCTCTCTGTTGGGTCACTCTCTTTTTCAGAGGAACAAGAACAGGGTGATGTTTCCGTGATGTCGTCCAAGAGTGTGCTTCCGTCGTCACATTGAAGAGCTCGTGGCAAAAGTGCTCATGGATATACGGCAATTGCCTAAGAGGCCCCTAGTAGTGTCGATGGCGTTGACGTCAATGTCCGCTAGCTCGCCCGGTGTCGCGCCCATTTACCGAATGGGTCAGCCCCCGGGTTCGTCCATTGCGGTCCAGGAAGGAATTTTGGGTGTTGCGAGCACTATAAACATACCATGTGCACACCCAGTGACGAATGAACAGAGGATAGTATGGAGGAAGCCTGTTAGTCCGGTTCCTAGCTCGTCCAGGTCCATCCAGACCGCGAGCGAGAGAGGCCCCCCCTCTCTCTTACATCAACATCTGCCCCGCGATGTTGTTGTATGTTCATTTGATAGTCGGAGCATACGTCCACTCCTCCTGCTCGGGACGCTTCGTCGCATAGACAGTCCAACGCGGCTGTTCTATTGGCTTCCTCATCCTCACGTCAGCACACACGACCGCACCTTGGCTTTGTGACCACAGATTCCGGAGGACGTTCATATGATGTAAGGCTGGAAGTAACGTCCCGGGATCTCCTGCTTCACCGTCCAGGGATTCCACGTCAACCAGGTCACTCCATCCACTTGCCAAGGACACGGGGCCTTTCCAGTTGGGACATTAGCATATTATATAAATGCAGGAATGAATGTTCCTGGAGTTTCTAGCGGCTATTTACGTAAGACCGTGGCTCCACAGGTCTCTTTGATGATCAAGAACAGAGTAATGTTTCCGTGATGTCTTCAAAGTGTGCTTCCATCATCACAGTTAATGAAGAGCTACCGGCAAGAGTGCTCATGCAGATACGTCAATTGCCTAAGAGATACCAAGTAGGATCGATGACTTTGGCATCCGCTAGCTCGCCCGGTGTAGCGACCATTCAGCGAATGGCTCGGCACCCGGGTTAGTCCGTTGCGGTCCAGGAGGAGGTTTGGGTGATGCGAGCACTATAAATACAATGTGCACACCCAGTGACGACAGATACGAGGATGGTACGGAGGAAGCCTATTAGTCCGGTTCCTAGCTCGTCCAGCTCTGCACGGGCTGCGAGCGAGAGAGGTCCCTCTCTTGTACAACAACATCAGGGTACTGTTGTACAGAATGTTCCTCAGTCGGGGCATACGTCCACCGCTCGGGGCGCTCCGTGATATAGACAGTCTGGAGAGACTGCTTTATTGGCTTCCTCATCCTCACGGCAGTACACACGACCGCACCTTGGCTATGTGACCACTGATATCCAGCCAATCTCGCCGACCAGGAATTCATGGCGACCAGGTCACGCCATCTGGTAGCCAAGGATACGAGGCCTTCATACTTCAGACGTTCGCATGAAAAAGTATGCAGGAGTCAGCATCTTAGGAGCTTCCAGCGGCTAAATATTGTAAGACCGCAGCTCCACAGGCCTCCGTTACGGACATGCTACTGTAGTTAGCACAAATTGTCACAGCATGCCAGCAACCGACAGAAACTCTGTCGGATCAGGAATTATCCGTAGAAGCTGGGTCGGTACGTTCCACTGCAGGTGCAGACATGGACGACCAAGTATTACAGGTGGTCCGACTGGATGGCGAAAGGGATACGGAATAGTTGAATTTTTCCCTTTCGGAACAACATAATTGCCGTGGAGTTCATCCGGCTTTAATTTTCTGACGTTGTTCCTCCGGACCAAAATGCTTTGTTGCCGAATAAGAGACTGATAGTGCCACTGGACACAGATTTCTTTAATCGGTTCAGGGACAGCGTCCCTCAGTTCCGTCTCAGTCCAGAAATGTCTCGGAGACATTTGAATTTTTATATGACGCTATATATAACTTGCTATTAATAGGGCAAGTCCGGTCTGTTATCGGCAAGTGCTCTACATCTGCTTTTCATCAATTCATGGAATAATTCGAAACGGCAGGACAGGGCTTTCCGAGAGTTTCTCTACATCTAGACGACCAGGCCTAAGTCCTAGAGTTGTCTATTCTTTCGTCTATGTCAATTCCAACCATGTTGGAAACGTTAATATCGTCTAATACGGCTAGCTTAGACACATTATCGTACGCAGATCACCTTACCAGAGCATTATCATTACGTCTCAAAGGAAACGAATTCCAGGATGTATATCTTCCTTATAAATTCTTTCAAGGGCCTCACGTAGAACTCTGTCCTTTAGTGGCAATATGGAGTTGGTTAAACGTGATGCGACCCTGGTTACATTCACACGTGTGGATAGTAAGGTGAAAAACTCTCAGTGTCGCTCCGGCCTCCGGAGAGTTTCTCTTCAACGGCAAGCTTTCCGCAATATATTATCTGATAACTAAGCTATTCAAATCTGCTTCCGTATAGTCGGATTCAGCAGAGAGCATACGACAGGCACTTCTGGGGCGAATACGCCCGAGGGAAGTTAATATAGAGGTTCCTTTGCATCCTCTAGGTCTTACTCTAGAGGCCGTCAGGGTAGCGACTCAGGTAGGGGCCGTAATTCTGACCGAGACATCCGGTCAGACCCCCCCTAAGTCGACGGGGTGAGGTGCGGGCCGTGGAAGACATGGTTTCTCCTTCCGCTAGCCTCGCAGGACCACGAAGTATTGGTCTTATCCTCTATCGTATACATTGAGTGGAAGACTGTCAAGTTTCTCAATCAGTTGGGAGTAGATTACGGACGTCCCTTGGTTTCGAAGGGTGATTTCGGTAGGACTATATTGTCCTTCAAACGTAACTTTCGTTAACTCGGAAGTCCAAGATGGACGCAGTTTCCGTCAAGTACACGGGGAAGAGGCTCGCTTCCACTAGAAGTCCAGTCTCTTTTGGTAGTATCGCGATAGAGATCGTAGAAATCTAGGAATTTCCAGGTTTCTACAACCATCCTTTCTGGTTCCAAAACCAGATGGCTCTTTCAGTCCACTCATAATCTGAGCTGGATAACATGCTGAGTGTGGCTCCAAGTATCTATATGGAGTCCATCCGATCGGTCAGTGTGAGTATTTGGGTGTACGACTATGCTACATGCATAGATTTCTAGTTGCATACTTTCACGTCATGGTACATCAGGCATTTAGAAAGTATCTTTGCTTCTTGTTCTTAGGAATTTTGTATCAGCACCGAGCAATGTGTTTCGGTATGAATCTAGCCCCTGGGCTTTCACTCGAATATCAAACTTGGTAATGACTCATTTCTGAGCTTATTCGTCTGCGGTAACGTCGGCCTACCTGGACGACATTCTTTAGAGGTATGGCAATGAGTTAACGCTTCAGAACGATGTGCAGGTTCTGCTTCTATTGATCCGACGTCTCGGTTTCATAAGTGAACGAGGAGAAGTTGGATCTGGTTTCGTCCAAGTCATTTACCCACCGGGGGATGAGCTTCGAGACGCATTACCTTCTTGTTCGTCTGCCGTTAACCAGAGCAAAATTAATCAGTTGTTATGCTCACTATTGTCTTCAAAAGACAAGGTCTCAGTGAGAGATCTCATGAGACTGATACGTTTATGTGGAACTGCCGCGATTTTATTCCGATGGGGCGGTTACGCATTGGTCCCCTCCAAATTTCTTTTAATTCAGAATGGGAGGGTGAAGATTCTTTCGCTCGATATGGACATCTTCTTGTCAAATCAAGTGAATAAGAGATTCAGACTTGGGCAAGTTTTCAGTGCTTAACTCAGGTATTTCCACTGCAATTGCCAGATCCGAGTTTTCAGTTTGGACGGATACCAGTCAAACATGTTGGGTCGTTCATTGAGCCCAATGGATTTGAAGTGCCAGGGTCTTTTGATTCTGTAGTTCCTTATCAAGCACTCAAACATCAAGAATGATGTCATTTTGGTTTGCGCTACATTATTGGATATCATTATTCAGAATGCTCGTATGCTAATTCTGTCCGACAACTCAACGGTATTAGTGTATTTTCAGAATTATAGAGGCACTCATTTCATCCTGTTATTCATGTTAACGGAATGAATCTTTCAGTTGGTACTAGAACATCAAGTTCTCCTATCGGTCCGTCATTTTCCGGGTTGTCTGAACGCATTAGCGGACTCCCTTCACGGAGGGGCCATTTGTTGCCGCCAGAATGGGCTTTCAACAAACAAGTATTCAATCAGATTTGCTACCAAGGAGAGCGGTCAATGATCGAGTTATTCGCGACGCATCTCAACAATCAGTTGCAGTCGTATGTGTCATAATGTTTGGAGCTTCGAGCGCTTGCAGTAAATGCTCTATCAATCTTGTGAGACAGAATAATAAGATATGCATATCTTCCAGCGCTGTTAATTCAGCAGATATTGCTCTAGTGAAATTTTTCCAATGCAAATTCTGTTGGTAGCTTCTCTAGCTCCACAAAGACTGTGGACTAATTTACTCAGGCATCTGTTGTGGGACATGCCGTGGTTGCTTCCTCCACATTTCGGTCCATGGTCAGATGGATTCAATTTATTATTAGTTCTGCTTATGATATCTTCATTATTACAGATCTTAGCCCTCCATTTTCACGATTTTGGATCTGAGAATATTGAGTCCTTTTCTACAGTTCTACATTGTTTAGGTCCGTTATTTTTTACTCGGAATATTGTCTACTAAACAGTGGCAATTATGTGTGTATAGGCTTTCGGTGCCGGCAGTGACTCTGTCCTGCTGCCCTCTTTGCTCTGGAGTATTTGATCCAGGGCAAGGGATAGGGGTGGGGGGGGGGGGGGGAGTGGGGTGGGGGGGGTGTTCCCTCAGGTCACCTGCTTTATAGTGTTAAGCAAGGGAATAGCTCCCTTGGAGTCATTAATTCCAAGTCGGTTCCGAGATGATTTTAGGGTAAAGCCTATGTTTACTTATCTGTGTAATAATTATACCACCCACTTGAAAAGTGGGCGGTATATAGCATTCATGGTGTCCGTACTTCCGTACTTACGTACGTCCGTACGTCCGTACTTCCGTATGTCCGTACGTCCGTGATGCTTTGGAGGTACACATCTGCTATCCGCTACTCCTCTTAAACCAGTGGGTGGATTTCATTGAAACTTACAGGCATTCTTTTCTATACATTATAGATGTGCACCTCCTATTTTGCTTTCAGGTATTTTTATTTTTTACTCTTTCCCAAAGGGCGAAATGAACTTAGCCAAATTGTTGTGATGCTTTAGGGGGGTACACTCCTGCTATCCGCTACTCCTCTTATACCAGTGGGCGAATTTCATTGAAACTCTCAGACATTCTTTTATATACATTATAGATGTGCACCTTCTATTCTGCTTTCAGGTATTTTTATTTTTTCTATCCCATGTGGCAAAATGAACTTAGTACGTCCGTACGTTCATACATCCATTATGCTTTGAGGGGTACACATCTGCTATCCGCTACTCCTCTTAAACCAGTGGGCAGATTTCATTGAAACTTTCAGGCATTCTTTTATATACATTCTAGATGTGCACCTCCTATTTTACTTTCAGGTATTTTTTTTTTTACTCTGTCCCAAAGGTCTTAATGAACTTAGCCAAATTGTTGTGATGCTTTGTGGGGGGTACACACCTGCTATCTGCTACTCCGTCCGTACGTCCGTGACGCTTTTGGGGTACACATCTGCTATCCGCTACTCCTCTTAAACCAGTGGGTGGATTTCATTGAAACTTACAGGCATTCTTTTCTATACATTATAGATGTGCACCTCCTATTTTGCTTTCAGGTATTTTTATTTTTTACTCTTTCCCAAAGGGCGAAATGAACTTAGCCAATTTGTTGTGATGCTTTTTTTAACTTGGTGTGCTCATTGGGCGAGATCTTTAGATAAGAGCTATTGATTAGCATTCATTCCTGTGAAAAAAGCTACCATTTACAATAACCTCTGAACTTACTGCATTTGGGTATCAACATTCTTCCTTTAGCCAGTCTTACAGTTTACATTTATAAATTCAAGGATTACTCTTGACGTTGTGCACACACAATGCTGTTATGTTGAAATTTCACCAAATAACATTGATACCAATGATCTTCAATTTTGCCATTTCACTTATAACTTACCAAGTTCAAGTTTGTCAAGTTGAGCTACAGTGTCATTGACACTTTCATTACAGTTTCCCATATTGAAAAATGAACTTTGTCAAATTCAGTTGACATTCTGTACAGATCTGCTATCTGCAACTCCTCTTAACTATTGAACAGATTTCATTGAAACTTTCAGACCTTGTTTTACATACATTGCAGATGTGCACCTCCCATTTTCTCTTCAGATATTTTCATATTTACAGTTCCCCATATTCAAAAATGGCCGTTGTCAATTCAAGCTTTGGGGTGGAGGTGTGGTGGGGAAGTGTCAGTGTTTGTGCTCTCTACATTAAACACACTTTTACTGTTGTAAAATGTTTCTTGGTGGGAGTGGGTGGTATCAGTGAGCAGTGCTCACAGTTTTTCTAGTTTTAAAGTTGGGATTGGTGTGAAGCATTTGTATATATCACGTGATTAATTGGACGTTAATATACAATCCTCGAACACTTTTAAATAAGTATATAGAGTCTCATTTATCTAGTCTCCCGTATTTATTGGCTTTCCTTAAAAAATATTAGAATAAAGGGTTATACTAGATGTTTTTGAGATCATTGATGTTATTGTGCTCAATTACAAATAGTGTTGTGTCTTTCTTTTTTGATACAAATAAGAAAGATACATGTAAGCCTATCTCTCCTTTTCTCCTTAAGGGGATAGGTCTGTTATAGGTAATTGAGTCTATTGGATTTTCCTTATGTCCTAGGCCCTCCAACCTTTTTACTATTCAGCTAAGTCTGGGTCATTGGTACAGTATAAAAATGTTAAAAAATTTATAGTAATTTATATATTTTTTATACTTACCAATGACTCAGACGGGGATGGCCCTCCCATGAGTTGGGAACTCATACCTCCCTGCTGAGTACATAACGCTTACCAGGCACTGATTGTAAGAATGACTTTTGGCGGCAATTTCGAGAGCTCCTTGACACTGCGCATGCGCAGTGGAGTAAAAGTATGGAGGACCATATAGGACATGTAATTTTCGGTTTTAGATGCAAATTTGGGGGATTGGGGGGTAAAATTTGCGTTTGGCTCTAAATATTTTAGAGTTAGCACCAGCTAAATCTGGGTCATTGGTAAGTATAAAAAATATATAAATTACTATAAATTTTTTAACTTTTAGCTTAATTTGATGAAGTCAAGATAAGCTATTGTCATGTTATGCGTGGGTGTCTGTAAGTCTGTACATAATTTATTCAGCCTGGCTACAGCCCGCAGTTCTTTGCTGATCATTACCAAACTTCACATGCATGCTCAGGTTCATGCCTTGATGAGAACATCCTGTCATTGTCACAGTCTGCCACCCACAATGGCCGTCACAGCAGTCATCTTATATTTTTTCAGCACAGGCTACAGGTTGCATTTAAGCATCAGTTTTTATCCCCCCAATAAAATATTTCGGGAAATACAGCATTGGCGCAGTCCATCCATCTGCAGACAGAGTTGGTTTCTGCTCTTTAACTAAAATTCTGCTTGGCTGACTGAAACCCAACTTGGCATGTGGATTGGGTATGATGAGAAGAAGAACCCTATTCATTTTGGGATCATTGTGCCAAAGATCAAGGTCACAGTGACCTTGAACTTCAATTTTTTATCAGTTGGTTTCCACTCTGTAATTAAAATTTTGCTTCACAGACTGAATCCCAACTTGGCATGTGGGCTAGGCATGATGAGAAGAAGAACCGTATTCATTTTAGGATCATTGAGCAAAAGGTCAAGGTCACAGTGACCTTGAACTTATACATTTACCAGAGTTGTCTTCTCCAAATGAAATTTTGCTTGCCCAATCGAAACTAAACTTGGCTTATGTGTTGAGCATGATGAAAGGAAGAACCCTATTAATTTGTGGGTTATTGTGTCAAAGGTAAAGGTCGCAGTGACCTTGAATTTAAAGTTTTATGGGTCAGAGTTGGTTTCCACTCTCTAATTAAAATGTTGTTTGCTTGTTCGAAACCAAACTTACTTGGAATGTGGATTGGGCATAATGAGAGGAAGAACCCCATGTATTTTTTAGGTCATTGTGCCAAATGTCAAGGTCACAGCAACCTTGAAATTAAAATATTATGGGTTAGAGCTGATTTTGACTCTCTTAATTATTGAAATTATGCATTCCCCGATTGAAACTAAACTTGGCATGTGGGCTGAGCATGATGAGAGGAAGAATCCTGCATATTTTTGGGTCATTGAGCCAAAGGTCAAGGTCACAGTGACCTTGAACTTAACATTTTGTCGGTCCCGATCAAAACCAAACTTGACATGTCATCAAATACAGGTAATCTTATCTGTATTATTTTAGTAAATAATACCAACAGTGTCTGTGTTAATTTAATGTAATATATTACCAAGGTTACAGTATCAGAGTGATATTTTTTTTTTTGGGGTGGGGGTGGGGGGTGATTGGCCACCCCTAGTGGCTACTAGTTTAAAAACTTGGCAGGATGACTTAATATCATGTGTAGATGAGAACGTCCTATTTTGCAAATGGCTGCAATGGCAGGAGTTCTTCAGAACAATGTCCACAGTTTATTCAGTATGGGCTATAGCACACAGTTCCTTTCCGATAATCACAAAAATTTGTATGCAAGATCAGGTTCATACTTAGATGAGAATATCTCATTATGGTCATGATTGGCTGACTGCATTGGCTGCCACAGCAGCCATCTTGAAATTCTTCAGCACAGCTACAGGCCACATTTATGCTTCAATTTTCTTGAATGTTTGCAAGATTACTTAGTATAAAAAGTAGTTGAGAATGTTGTACTTTAGTAACGGTTGGCTGCCCATAATGGCCACGGCAGTCATCTTGGATTTTTTTTTTCAGAACACTGCTCACAATTTGTTTAGCACAGGCTACAGACCTGAGTTCTTCCCAGTGATCACCAAATTTCATATGCATGTTTAAATTCCTACCTAGATCAGAACCTCCTATTATGTTCACGGTGGCTGGCTGCAGCCATCTTGAATTTCTTCGGTGCTTTCTGCAAGTTTAATTTATTTTTAGCTCATCCTGACAAAGTCAAGCTAAGCTAATCTCATCGCTCTCCGTCCATCGTCCATCCATCATCCGTCAACACCATGTTTTGGTCTTCTCCTCCAAAGCCACTGGGCCAATTCAAGTGAAAGTTTGTGTGAGTGATGGTCCCAAAGGGGCATTGCATTTTTGTTCAACTCAACATGCTCAGCCTCGTGGGGGGGGGGGGGGGGGGGGGGGGGGGAAATGCTCCAAAATATTTTTAAAATCTTCTTCTCATGAACCAGTGTGTACAATGACTTGATATTTGCTATGGAGCTTCCTTTTTAGGTGTAGAATCAAGTTTGTTCAAACGAAGTTCGTGAAGCAATATTTGGCTTTGTAATGGGAGGGGTAAGATTTTTGGCTCCGCCCAAAATTTCTTTTTTCTGAACCGATGGTAAGGTTTGAACCAAATTTGGTATGTGGTATTATTGGGTCATAAGTACTTGACCCATGCAAAAAAAAAGAATTCCTACATCTCCATGGGAACCCTGGGAGCTAAAAATGGAAATATTTCAAACACCCATATTTCCCAAACCACATGGAACAGAGAGCTGTTATTTGGTATGAAGTATCCTTAGGACCAGTAGAATTGAATGGTAAAAAAAAATTGCAATCGGTTATATTAGGGTGTTCTGTAATGGGCATCGAAAAAATGCTGAGTCAGCATATTTGCAAAAATTTAAAAAAATCTATTCTCCAGAACCAATCATCAGAATCTTTTGATATTCGGTATACAGCATTCACAGGGGGGTCAGATGCAAGTTTGTTAAAATAAAGCCCATTGGTTCATATTTGGGCTCAATACAGGAGCCCGAATTTTTAACATAGGGTAATATGGGGAATATTCTTTAAAAATCTTCTTCTTCAGAACCACCAGTCAGAATCTTTTTAATGTTTGGTATACATCATTGCTATGAGTGTCAGATTGAAGATTGTTCAAACCAAGTCCCTAGGTTGATATTTGGGCTTCCTACAGAAGCCCAAATTTTAACTTTGTTCAATATGGGGGATACGTTTTAAAAATCTTCTTCTTCAGATCCACCAGGCAGAATGCTTTCATATTTGGTATGCAACATCTCTAGGGGGGGTCAGATTCAAGTTTGTTCAAATCAGATCCCTGGGTATATATTTAGGCTCGCTATAGTAGCCCAAATTTTAACTTAGTGCGATATGAGGAAATTTCTTTAAAAATCTTCTTCTTCAGATCCACCAGTCGGAATGCTTTCATATTTGGTTTACAACATCTCTAGGGGGGCTAGATTCCAGTTTGTTCAATTCGAGAGCCTGAGTTAATATTTGGGCTCCATATGGAAACCTGAAATTTAACTTAGTACAATATGAGGGAGATTCTTCAATAATCTTCAAATCCACCAGGCAGAATGCTTTCATATTTGGTATACAGCATCTCTAGGGGGGTCAGATTCAAGTTTGTTCAAATCGGATCCATAGGGTAACATTTGGGCTCGCTATGGTAGCCCACATTTTAACTTTGTGCAATATTAAGAAATTTCTTTAAAATTTCTCTTCTTCAGATCCAACAGTCAGAATGCTTTCATATTTGGTACACAAAATCTCTAGGGAAGTCAGATTCAACTGTGTTCAAATCGAGAGCCTGGGTTAATATTTGGGCTCCATATGGGTTGCCGGAATTGGCCATTTTGCTGAAGATTTAAAAATTTTATATTCAGAACCCTCTAGAGGTGTGTAACTAAGATTAATCCACATAGGTTATATCAAAGGGCTTCATAGGGGAGCTCTACATTTTACATTATGATCAACTGAAGAAAAGGCATGATGCCCGGATTATTTTTGTCATCACTCCTGAGGAACTCAAGGATTGACAGTGTAGCCTATGGAGATGGATTGCTTAATGTAGATTCATTCTTGGACTCTGTTTATATTGTGTTCTGTTCAAGATGAGCGCTTCAGGCCCCGTGGGGCCTCTTGTTTTAAAATTTGGCAGGATAACTTAGTATGATGAGTTGATGAATGGGATCATCCAATTTCAGTGATGGTTGTGCACCAGACATGTTATGTCTCCTTATTTTAGAGGGAGACTCACTATTTACCTGAATAAATGTCTGTCAAATGAGCCTAAACTTGAGATTTTTAACACTATTAAAGTCAATAAATTTTCCTATTTGAACCGTATACAGGGACCAATCAGGACTATTTAAAATACGCTCTAGCCTCGGAGCCTATTTTTTCAATTCATGCGCCAGATTTCAATTTACGGAGTCACACTGCTGTTTGTAACACACAGCAAGTATGTAATAGCTCTCATCATTTTCATTTAGTACACTATAGCAAACATTAATCTTCACTGTGGTTTCTGATCAAGTCTTGGCTGCCTATTTAGGCAGCCAAGACTTGATCAGAAAGAACAGTGAAGATTAATGCTTGATAATTAAGACTTGAAGTATTAACTTAAGCACTCTACAACAATGATAAATGATAATCATATATATATAATACATGTAAGAGTGTCTCTCTCGATTATCCATCGAAAGAATATCAAAATTTTGTCCTGAGAAGTTACGTGCCAACTGAGAAGCCTATTTCTGAGATTTAAGAGCCAGGTCCTGATGTTTCAGAACCAAATACGCACTGGCGCATGCCCAGGTCGGTCCCTGCGTATAAAATTTAAAATCTCACTGTTTTTGCTCAGAAATCTCACTATTTTACAATTCATCAGTCTGTTGTGCACCCATAATGGCCCTTACAGTAGCCATCTTAGATTTCTTCAGAACACCCTGCAGTTGCATTTATGTACCAATTTTCTTGAAACTCAACCAGCTTCCTTAGTATGAGGAGTAGATGAGAACATCCTGTGTTGGTCATGAATGGCTGCAAACAATGGTTGTCATGGCTGCCATTTTGGATTTCTCTACATATTGGATTTTTGGATCAGTTTTCTTGAAATGGCAGGATGATAGTATAATAAGTAGATGCGAATGTCATATTTCAGTCAATGTTGATTGCCTAGAATGGTAGCTTGGCTAATTTTTTTTCTGATGAATGACAAAACAGGCAATAATTATGACACAATTTACTTAAGTGCAACATTAGTGAGGTAATTATGACATTAATCTGATAAATGCAGCATGGTAAGTAATGTAAGTTACAGTGTCTTTGGGAGCACTGTGGCTCAGGAGGTAGAGATGCAGGCTGCAAGCCGAGAGGTCCTCGGTTCGAATCCCACCTGTGGCAACCATGTTGTGTCCTTGGGCAAGACACTTAATCCCAATTGCCCATGTGGGGGTATGGTGGTGTTGTGTGCTAAGGTGAAGGATAAGTGGTGGTTGAAGACAATTGCACCATCGATGTGCACTTGTCTTCAACCACCACTAATCCTGCTTGTGTGGAGTTTGTACATTGGGGAGTCTGACAGTTGCTCGGTGGTTATCTCCAGGTACTCCGGCTTCCTACGCTCATAAAACTCTCCGACATGAGGTGACTCTGGCTATCAAAAGTGTCCTTAAAACCCCCATAAATAAATACAGTGCCTTTGACACATTCATTTGTGAATACGGCTGGCCTGATATTGCAGTGATCTTAGGTAAAAGGTTTATCCTTTATCTAACATGGATAGGAGATGACTTGAACAATATTGTGTTCCAGAAGAAAATGTTGAAAAATGTTTTAAAAAAATTGGATGATATAACAGAATGGGAAAGAGTTAACTTTTTTCTAGACCAAATCTACCCAAAATGGGTAGATTTCATCATTTGGTCTGGTAAAAGGTTAACTCTTTTCCAAACTGTTAGACACTATTGGTCTTCTCCCACCACAACTTTCAGACAACAGTTTTTCGAAAAAAGTAAAACACATTTTTTTTTCAATCTACAACATGAGAGCCTTCATTGCAATGTTCAAGAACCCATTTCTCCAAAGAAAACAGATTGTTATATGGTTGTCATCTATGAAAATGGTTGTCATCTATGTAAAACTACTTGTCTGTGTATTACAGTGAAACCTGTCTTGAGAGACCACTGTCTTGAGAGACCACCTGTCTTGAGAGACCACATCTACCAGGCACCGATTGGTTTTACTCTACAATGGACCTGCTATGGGAGACCACCTGTCTTGAGAGACCACTGTGACCTGGTACCAACTAGTATTTTTATGCCATAATGGACCTGTCTTGAGAGACCGCCCCTTTGAAGACTGAAATCATGACAAAAACTTTTTACCTGTTCTGGAATTGGAAAATCCATTGTGGTTATACTAACATAATTAAAAGCACTTAATTGGGTTTCAATTGCTAACTCATTACAGATTGAGATGTTTTTCATAAGACCCCTGTGAAAAGATTAGGATTATTGCTGAATAAACAATTTCATACATACCTGAAATGTGACAGATAGGAATAAAAATAAATTTGTGTTGAAAATCTTTTTGTAACAAATTGAAATGGACTGTTACAAAAATTATAAAAATAAATTAGTGTTGAAAATCTTCAATGAAGATTTTCAACACTAATTCATTTTTATAACAGTCCATTTCAATTTGTTACAAAAACTTCATAAAAAAGAACTACAAAGTAATTACAAAAATCCATTCTTCTCCATTTCTGAATTTTGTGGTTGGTTGTTCACTGACTTGAGAAAACCTGAAACCTGTTATGAGAGACCACCTGTCTTGAGAGACCACTTTTGTGTGGCTCAAAGGGCAGTCTCTCAAGACAGGTTCTACTGTAATTATCTTTGAATCAAAAGGCAGTATAAAATGGATGTTGAGAGAGCAATGTTGTTTCAGTCAGTATAATGAAAATCACTGGAGAATTGTGAACAGAATCCACCACATGTAAAATTTTATGTTATATTGTCATATCACACTCCTTATCTCCTGACATTTGATGCAATCATATATTTTTACAGAAACAGATCATGAGCTCATTATATGCACAGTAGATTTGGATCGCCTCACTTGATTTATTTTGCTCTTGTCTTGAAATATTGTGATCTGTCAGTTATAACTCCTGCACACTGATGCTGAAACTTCAAGCAACAAATACTTTTATACGACAACCAATGGCCCAGACTAGCTGGTGCTAACTCAAATTAATCCAGGGCCAAACACAATTTTGCTCCCCAGTCACCAGAATTTGCATGCAAAACCGAAAAAAATCAAGTCCTAGATGGTCCTCCATACTTTTTACATCTGCGCATGCGCAGTATCCAGGAAGGTACTGAAATTGGCGCAAACCATTATTCTTTGTTTGGCCCTAAAGTCAGCAACAATGAACTGACATCTGTGCTTTTAAATCTCCTTTTTAGCTTAACTTGACATAGTCAAGATAAGCTATTGCCATCACGCGTGCGGAAGTCTGTTAGTCTGTGACGTCTGTTCACATTTTCCTTTAGCACGGGCTACACCCTGCAGTTCTTGTCTGATCATCACGAAATTTCATATGCAGGTTTGGGGTCATGTCTAGATGAGAACGTCCCCTTTTGGTTGCGATCGGGCACCTGGTATGGCTGCCCGAGCCCAAAACCCGAAAACCATTAGCACAGTCTACAGGTCGTATTTATGAAGGGATTTCATTGTAACTTGGTAGGATGCCTCTGTATAATGCCTAGATGAGAACGTCCCCTTTTGGGCATGATCTATCAACCGTGATGGCTGCCCAAGCCTGAAACCCAAAAACTTTTAGCACAATCTGCAGGTCATGTTTAATGTGGAGGGATTTCATTGTAACTTGGTAGGATGACTCCTTATGATGTCTAGATGAGAATTTCTCCATTTGGGCATGATCTGCCAACCGTGACGACTGCCCGAACCCAAAACCCGAAAACCTTTAGCACAGTCTACAGGTCATATTTATTGAGGAATTTCATTGTAACTTGGTTGGTTGACTTCATACAATGTCTAGATGAGTGGACGTGATTGGGCAACTGTGACGGCTACAGGGGGCCGAAGCTCGAAAACCATCAGCACAGTTAGAGGTCATATTTATGAAGGGATTTCATTGTAATTTGGTAGGATGACTCCAAATAATGTCTAGATGAGAACGTCCCATATTGATCGTGATCATGCAGCCTTGATGGGTGCCCGAGCCCAAAAACCTTTAGCATAGGCAAAAGGTCATATTTATGGAAGGATTTAATTGTAACCTGTTAGGTTGACTCCACTACAAGTTCCCGAAGCCCGAAAACCTTGAGCACAGTCTACAGGTCATATTTATGAAGGGATTTCATTGTAACTTCTTAGGATCACTCCAGATGGTGCCCAGATGAGATTGTCCCCTATGAGTGCGATCATTCAGCCATGATGGCTGCCCCAGGTCGAAGCCCAAAAACCTTTAGCACAGTCAACAGGTCATATTTATGAAGGGATTTCATTGTAACTTGGTAGGTTAACTTCATATAATGTCTAGATGAGAACGTCCCCTTTTGGACATGATTGGGCAATTGTGATGGCTAAAGGTGCCCGAAGCCCGATAACCTTTAGCACAATCTACAGGTCATATTTATGAGGGGATTTCATTGTAACTTGGTAAGATGACTCCAAATAATGTCTAGATGAGAACGTCCCATTTTGATCGCGATCATTCAGCCTTGATGGGTGCCCGAGCCCAAAAACCTTTAGCAGAGGTAAAAGGTCATATTTATGGAAGGATTTCATTGTAACCTATTGGGTTGACTCCATATAATGCCTTTCATGAATGGATTTCATGGTAACTTGGTAGGTTGACTTCATATAATGTCTAGATGAGAACATCCCTTTTTGGACACGATAGGGCAACTGTGACGGCTTCAGGGGCCGAAAACCCAAAAACCTTTAGAATATTCTACAGGTCATAATTATGAAGGGATTTCATTGTAGCTTGGTAGGATGACTCCAAATAGTGTCCAGATGAGAACATCCCCTTTTGGTCACGATCGTTCAGCCTTGATGGCTGCCCGAGCCCAAAAACCTTTAGCATGTCTGTAGGTCGTATTTATGGAAGGATTTCATTGTAACTTGTTAGGTTGCCTCCATATAATGCCTAGATGATGACATCCCCTTTTGGTCGTGGTTGGTCAACTGTGATGGCTACAGGTGCCTGAAGCCCGAAAATCTTGAGTACAGTCTACAGGTCATATTTATGAAGGGTTTTCGTTGTAACTTCATAGGATCACTCCAGATGATGTCCAGATGAGAATGTCCCCTTTTGGTTGCGATCATTCAACCATGATGGCTGCCCAAGCCTAAAGCCCGAAAACCTTTAGCACAGTCTTCAGATCATATTTATGAAGGGATTTCATTGTAACTTGGTAGGTTGAGTTCATGTAATGTCTAGATGAGAACAGCCCCTTTTGGACACCATTAGGCAACTGTGTTGGCTACAGGGGCCCAAAGCCCGAAAATCTTTAACACAGTCTACAGGTGATATTTATGAAGGGATTTCATTGTACCTTGGTAGGATGACTCTACATAATGTCTAAATGAGAACGTCCCCTTTTGGTCGCAATCATTCAGCCTTGAACCCAAAACCCCAAAACCTTTAGCATAGTCTATTGGTCATATTTATGGAAGGACTTCATTGTAACCCGTAAGTTTGACTGCATATAATGCCTAGATGATGACATCCCCTTTTGGTTGTGATTGGTCAACTGTGATGGTGTCAGGGGCCCGAAGCCCAAAAACCTTGAGCACAGTCTACAGGTCATATTTATGAATGGATTTCATTGTAACTTTGTAGGATCACTCCAGATGATGTCCAGATGAGAATGTCCCCTTTTGGTTGCGATCATTCAACCATGATGGCTGGATTTTATTGTAACTTGGTAGGTTGACTTCATATAACATCTAGATGAGAACGTCCCCTTTGGACGCAATTGGGAAACTGATGGCTACAGGGGCCCAAAGCCTGAAAACCATTAGCACAGTCTACAGGCCATATTTATGAAGGGATTTTAATGTAACTTGATAGGATGACTCGTTTTGGAATAATTTCACTGTAACTTGGTAACTTTTGTTGATATACGTTAACTGTGAGGACCACATACATTAACTGTGAGGTCATATTAACCCACCCCTCAGCTCTTTAGTACAGTGTACACCTCATATTATTTTTATCATAAACATAGCATACAGGGAACAGAATGAACATATTCCCAATTATCACAATTCTTGTCTTATTTCATAATCCTTTCATAAACATTGAACATTATCCTTTTCATCAAACACAACACACAAGTTAAGCTACAGTGTCATTGACACTTTCATTTGAGGATGCCAGACACAGATCAATGGTAAATTTGGTGGATCCAAGGATATAAATGGATGATTGGAAGTGAACAACGGTGGTTTCAAATGTTCAGGGCTGTAACTTTATAATAATTATAAAAATTATTTCATGTTTCCCAATTTTGGGACATGCGCCTGACGTCATCATTCTTGCTTATGATTTATCCACTGTTTGTTAAGTGTTCCTTCCCTATCCCTCCTTGAAGCCTTCCTGTTAAACTTTCAAGCTTTTTGGCTTATTTTTATCGAAATTTTTCATTAATTTTCTTGAGAGTTTAACGTGTGTAACAGAATGTTTATTCTGTTTATCCCCATGGTTACGTCCTCACCCAAAGGGTGTTAGGTCATTTTGGGTCATGCATCTTCTATCCGATATATCATTTTTTCTTCGTTTGAAGATCTTGCTTTACATCTGGTAGCTTTAAAATCTGTTATTGACTTTGACCCTTTTTTCTGTGCCTGATGTTTTGTTTCCGTTTTTTTCCTTGACGTTGTTTACATTGGCAACGTCTTTAAATATATGTAGTATTTAGTTATTATTACAGTAGGATTGTTGTAAGATACATTAATTAATATTCCAGTAGTGTAGCAAAAAAATTTGGATTTTGTCCACACTTAGGCTCTATCGGGATGCCCTTGGGCTCTTCATGTTCCCTTTGGGAACTTAGGCTTTTTCAAAATGTTTTCGAAAAAATTTTTGAATTCAATTTTTCAGTTTCGATTTTGATTGCTGTTTATTATGTATCTTTATCATATATTTATTGTGGAGTTTGTGGGAGTATGATCGACTTAGTTTTTATTAATCAAGAAAGCTTACTGCTCAAAATGCACGGCGAGGAAGTTTTCCTCAGATTTACATGCTTGTTGCCTTGCCTGTAGTCGATGTACTCCAGCAGATTCTTGTCCGACATGTTTCAATTGGGATAACAAACGTTGGAAGCGGGTGTCACGGTACGTTGTTGGTGGTGAGATGCCTATGCCAATGCTCTAACCGCAAGGTAATTCAAGTTTTTCAGTTAATAAATAATAGCGAACGTCCACGTTCAAATTCTGTCCGACAATTCAACAGTAGTTGCTTACCTCAGGAACCAAGGCGTGACTCACTTGATTCCATTATGTGAATTAATGGAGACGATTCTCCTATTCGTCATGAATCATCACGTTTCTCTGTCTGTCAGTCTTATACCGTGTCGTCTGAACGTATTAGCAGACTTGCTCTCTCGGAAAGGTTGCCTGTTGCTATCGGAGTGGACTCTCAACAAGCGAATATTCAGGCAGATTCGCTACCAGTGGGATCGTCCCATGATAGATCTTTGCGACACACCTGAACAATTATTTACCAACGTTCGTGTCACCGTGCCCAACTGATCGGGCATACGCAGTAGACGCTCTGTCAATTTCATGGGACGGGATGATAGGATATGCATATCCTCCAGCTCCGTTGATTCAACAGATTCTGTTAAAGATCAAACAGTCTCATTGCAAAATCCTGCTGGTAGCACCTCTGTCATCACAGAAACCTTGGATCAATCTTCTCAGGTGTCTGTTATGGGATGTTCCCTGGAAGCTTCCTCCACGAGAGGATCTTCTTTATCAGGGGAAGTCACACGCACTGCATCACAACCTGGAAGATCTCAACCTTCATGTATTTCTGTTGTGCGGTCCTTCTTGCACAGAAAACATTTTGCAGGATGCGCAGTGGATGCAATTTCTAACTGCAGGAGGTCCTCCTCTTCGTTGAACTATGCAGCGAAGTGGAGGGTTTTCTTCCGTTGGTGTAGGGATCAGTCGATAGACGTGTACCATCCATCCATACCAAATATTGCCGATTTCCTGGTCTACTTGTTCTACGATCTCAAACTGCAGCCTGTCACTATTAAGGGCTATAGGTCTATGTTATCAGATACTTATGCTCTTCATGATAACTTGGCTATTGGATCTAATACTTCATTATCCAAGCTAGTTAGAAATTTCTCTCTCAATAGACCTAGAACCCTCAGATTAATTCTAAGTGGAATTTGACTTGGGTTCTGTTGAAGCTCAAAGAAGCTCCTTTTGAGTCATTTGACATCATAGAGTTCAAATTCTTGACCTATAAAATGGCGTTTCTCTTGGCCTTTGCATCTGCTAGAAGAGTCAGTGAACTTCATGCATTATCTGTTGCTGAATCTCACTACTGTAGTGTGGGTAATACCATTACCCTCACAACAGAAGTGGGATTTTTGGCTAAGAAGCGGTCAGAGTCTATTGTCATTAAGGCTTTACCGTCCTTGGATAACCGTAGACCTTTACTGTGTCCAGTCAGGGCTATGCACATTTATAAACGTCGATCAGATTTTGTTAGAAAGGGAAGAAAACGTTTCTTTCTTTCGTTGATTCCTAACAGAAAAGATATTTCTGTTCATGCTGTCACGAGATGGATTCAGTTGGCAATACGCAATGCCTATGAAAATCTCTCTTCGGATCAACGTTCTGTCAATAAGATCTCAGCACAAGAGGTTAGAGCACTGTCCACTTCTTAGGCTTATTCTGCCAGTATAGCCATTATTGATCACTTGAAGGCTGCATACTGGACACAGCCCTCTTCATTTACCAAGTTCTACCTGAGAAATTTAGATTCCATCTCCGGTGACCTTAGATGTTTGGGTCCTCTTTCTGTTGCTCAGAATAATGTCGTCCATTAATGTTACATCTATAAGGTCTTTAGGCAGTCCGTTCCAGCACTGACACTGTTCTGCTGCCCTCTTCGTTCTGAGAAAATTTACCTCAGAACAAGGGGAAGGGGGGGGGGACGGTTTTTTCCCTTCTGATCATCTGGTTTTATAGTGAAAAGCAAGGGAATACCTCCTCCAGTGTCAGTAGTCTTGCGTCGGTGCTGGGATGGTTTTAATGTGTAGCTCGGTGTGAAGCAATAACTATGTCTCACTTATGTACTGTTTTTAAAGTGTAGCTCACTGTGCAGCATTTGTATATGTTACGTGTCAAACGGGTGATAATATACAATCCTCGAACACTTTTAAATGAGTACAAAGAGTCTCATTCTCTGGCCTATCTTTATATATTGGTTTTCCTTCACCGAATTAGCATAACTAGGATGACTTGTTTTGGAATAATTTCATTGTAACTTTGTAACTTTGGTTGACAAACATTAACTGTGAGGGCCACATGAACCTTCCCCTCAGTTCTTTAGTACAGTCTATACCTCAAATTATTTTTATTGAAAACATTGCATACAGGGAACAGAAATTAACATATTCTCAATTATCACAATTCTTGTTGTATTTCATAATCCTTTCATAACAATTGAACATTATCCTTTTCATCAAACAGAACACATGGTCAGGTTAAGATACAGTGTCATTGTAAGTGTAAACCCATTGGTATAATAACACCCAAACTACTTTTCTTGATCTCATCATTTTACTTTTTTGTCTCATATATATATCTATCTTTTGTGATCGGAATTAATTTTAGGTAAAAAAAAAAAATGTTTTTTGATTCTTAGGCAATCCCTCACACAAACTACCCTCCACCTACTCAGTGAAATTTTACTTGTGTTGTAGTGTCTTCCAATATTATTACAACCTCAGGTGATTCAGAGATGAGTCTTTGATATTTACAAGGAGGGGGACTCTAAAACTAAAATATGAAAAGAATAACTAAAGATGCAAAAAACAGATGTATTTGTAAAATTGATGGGTGAATTTGTATAATTGTGCACTTTCTATATTTTCTGTTCTTAATGCAAGAAAAAGATAAAAATTAGAAATAAAATCCTCCTTCCCTCACTGATTTGTAAAAGAAATTTCCTGAGAATCAGTTAATTAATTTTGTGTTGCATTAATTTTAACTCTTTACCTAACATGAAAAGCAGATGACACTTGCAAACAAAATTCTTGAATAACTAATTTTTTTCATTTTTTGTCTCAAAAACATAGGTTATGACCCCTCTTTGGAATGAACTCGATGAGCTCATTCCAAAGACGGTCATAACCTATGTTTTTGAGACAAAAATGAAAAAAAATAATTAAAATTAATTGGCAATTTTTGTGAATAATGCTGGCCGGTTTTGGCCGTTACGTTGGGTAAAGGATTAAGGAGTTCATGGTGAAATTAATTAATTTTACTTACTCTGTCTGCAGTACATATATTCCATTTTAGATAGTATTCATTACGTTCCTTCACTTCAAAACAGATATAAGTTGTCACTCAGAAAATATTTTAAATCTCAGGGTAAAATAGTGGTATTCTTTGAAAGAAACTACAGAACTCAGCATTTACAAATACAGGTAAGTAGCAGAACATATTACCAAGCTAAATCCTTTAGATACTCTTGCCATCCCCATTTACTGAAATTTTGTTTAACCTTAAGAGTTGAGACAGTTTTCTTGAATTTTCTCTTCACCACAACCTGTTAATCCAATACATGGCAGTCATGTCAAGTTTATGCTGCCTCAATAAGCAGCCAAGACATGACGAGAAACCACAAGGGGTAAATATATTCTAGGCTGGGAGACTCCTGTTGGAGGAACCCATTTAGATGTCACAAGGTTTATCACTGTTTGAAAAAGCCTTTTTTGGTTAAATACCTAGTTGCATTATAGGAAAACACTGCCTGAGCTCTGTCAAACAAGACTGAATTAGTTAAATTCCTGACTGCATGATGGGAAAAATTGCATTGAAACTTTAATATCAGTTTACAGAAGGTTAAGTGCACCAAATTTCTACACTTACTGGTAACACCCACTCCCCCAGTGAGTTATATGAAACCCCAAACCTTAGTATGTAGTTGAATCAAATATTTCAACCAAAGTTTGAAATGTTGTTGAAACTCTGGGTATCATTTATCAAATGATTCAGCTGTGGTCGAAGTATTTCATGAAATGACGAGGATTTGGAGTTTTCAATAAGTTGTTAGGTGTTACCAGTTATTGTAGTAGTCCAGTGATCGAAGTTACATGAAAGAAATATTTGAAGAGGAACAATATTGAACGAAAACTTAACATGGGCTGGTAAAAAAACTCTGACATTTTGTTTGTATACAATTCCCAGATGATGATGTGCATTCCCACCCTCATATATATACCAATTATTTATTCTTGATCAGGTTGTGCCACTGCCACAACACATGGTTCAAGATTTGAAGGAGACATTTTTGGAGTGTGCAGAAGAAAATTCCATAGAGTTGGCCGAGATACCAAAACATACAGATCTGAAACAGGTACTATTTCTTTATTACTTATTTATTGTAACAGAAATTTGTTTACTTTAATCTTTTCTGGCCTGTGTTTATACTCAAATTTTGTGATCCAGGTGAATGGCTGTTCATGAGATATCCTGGCTGGGATGTAAGTCCATATGGGTAAAGTTCCCAGACCAGTCTAGGTACATAACATTGAAACCCTGTAAATTGAATAGCCACTTTTCCAGTGAAAAATATTCAGTGAACAGGAATTTGGTCTTTCTTGCAGTCTAGTATTCAGTGAACAGGAATTTGGTCATTCCTGCAGTCTTGTTTAGCTCTTTGAAACAAGATTAAGATAGATTAAAACATGCTATTAATTGAAAATAGAATGTTTTCATTTTTGGAATTCACTTTAAAAAAAAATTCTGCATTCCAGTATAAGTATTTCTATTAGTTCCCTGAATCCTGCATCCAATTTAACATGTAACTAACTAACCCTGTGCATTTTTAAAAAACAAATATTTTTATACCACAACCAATGGCCCAGATTAGCTGATGCTGACTCAGTTTAATTCAGGGCCAAACACAAATTTTGCCCCATCCCCAAAATTTGCATACAAAACCGAAAAATTCAAGTCCTATCTTGTCCTCCATACTTTTGTTATCTGCGCATGCACAGTATCGAGAAAGGTACCGAAATTGGCGCAAACCATCATTCTTTGTTTGGCCCTAAAGTCAGTAACAATGTTCTGACATCTGTGCTTTAAAATCTCCTTTTTTGAGGATGCCAGACACAAATCAATGAACGAATTGGCTGTAAATGGATGATGGAAGTGAACAATGGTGGTTTCAAATGTTCAGGGCTGTAACTTTATAATATACTACTCAAAGTTTGCTAAGCACCAAATATTTGACAGATCATTGTGAAATTTGCTTGTGACATTTTTTACGATATTTTTGGTGGATACGATTGAGGAATGTATTGAGATGGTCCGCATGTATCCCTTGATTTTCATGATGTTTTTGTGTACTGTCTACATGTACGTGACATGTGTAGGGTATTCATTTCAACACACACCCTTGTGATTTAATGATTGAATATGGCAAATGCAAATGTAAGAAGACATTGGCGGGCTGTAGGGATGGTGGAGCAAGGGGCTACCCATCGTCAGGTTGGTGAAGCCCTTGGTGTGCACCATACGGTGATCACCAGAGCCTGGGCAAGATTTCAGCAGTATGGCGCTCCAGTAAGACGGCATGGTGGTGGCAGAGACAGGACAACATCTGCAGCTGAAAACTGGTTTTTGATCATTCAGGCCCATGGGAACCGCTTTGCCACAGCAACCCAGCTTCGCAGTGACCTTCAGAATGCATCCGGGCTAAATGTTTTGACGCAGACTATCCAGGCAAGGTTGCACAAAGGTGGTCTCCGATCGAGAAGACATGTATTCGCATTCCGCTGTCCCAGAACCACTGCCAGGCACAATATGAATGGGCCATGGAGGGAGGGAGGGAGTTTATGCGACTGATGGGGCTGTGCGGAGTGGCTGTGGATCTTATTCCAATGGGCCGTCTGCGCATGCGTCCCCTCCAGATATTCTATACTCAGAACTGGAGTGTGAAGATGCATTCACTTGAAACCAGGATCCCTAAGTTCTGCAGACTTGAAGTGTGTCAGCGTCTTTGGGACTCTCGGTTCCTAGAGAAGCACTTAAACATCAAGGAGATGATGTCCATCTGGCTAGAACTACAACATTGGATTCGTCAAATAGCGAACGTCCATAGATCTTATTGCGTCACACCTAAACAATCAGTTACCAATGTTCTTGTTGCCATGTCCAGAGCGTCGAGCGTACGCAGTAGACGCTCTATTGATCCCAGAGGACGGAATGATAGGATATCCATATCCTCCTGCTCCGTTGATTCAGCAGATTTTGTTAAAGATCAAACAGTCTCACTGCAAAATCCTGCTTGTAGCACCTCTGTCATCACAGAAACCTTGGATCAATCATCTCATGTGTCTGTTCCTCCTCGAAAGGATCTTCTGTATCAGGGGAAGTCACGTGCACTGCATCACAACCCGGAAGGTCTCAACCTTCACGTATTTCCGCTGTGCTGTCTTTCTTGTACAAATTACAGGACGAGCAGTGGACACAATTTCCAAGTGTAGGAGGACCTCCTCTTCTTTGAATTATGCAGCGAAGTGGAGGGTTTTCTTCCGTTGGTTTACGGATCAGGTGAGGTGCTCAAATTGCAGCCCATCACTATTAAGGGCTATAGGTCTGTGTTATCAGACACTTACGCTCATCATGATAACTTGGCTATTGGATCAGATACTTCTTTATCCAAGCTAGTTAGAAATTTCTCTATTAATAGACCTAGAACCCTCAGATTAATCCTAAATGGAATTTGGCTTGGGTTCTGTTGAAGCTTCTAAAAGCTCCTGCCAGAAGAGTTAGTGAACTTCATGCATTATCTTCGATTATTCCCATTACCCTAATGTGGGTAATATAGTTACCCTCTCTACGGAAGTGGGATTCTTAGCAAAGAATCAGATTCTGGATAAGCGGCTGGAGCCTATTGTCATTAAGGCTTTACCATCCTCGGATAACTGTAGACCTTTGCTGCGTCCAGTTAGGGCAATGCACATTTATAAACGTTGATCGGATTTTATTAGAAAGGGAAGAAAAAGATTCTTTCTTTCACTGATTCCTAACAGAAAAGATATATCTGTTCATTCTATCTCTAGATGGATTCAGTTAGCAATATGTATTGCCCATGAAAGTCTATCTTTGGATCAACGTTCTGTCAACAAGATTTCAGCATACGAGGTTAGAGCCCTGTCCACTTCTTGGGCTTATTCTAACAGTATAGCCATTACTGATCTTATGAAGGCTGCATACTGGACACAGCCCTCTTCATTTACCAAGTTTTACCTTAGAAATTTAGAGTCCATCTCCGGTGACCTTAGATCTTTGGGTCCTCTTTCTGTTGCCCAGAATGTCGTCCATTAATATTACATCTAAATGGTGTTTAGGTAGTCTTATCGAGCACTGACATCGTTCTGCTACCCTCTTTGTTCTGAGGTATTTATCCTCAGAATAAGGGGAAGGAGAGGGTGGGGACGTTTTTTCCCTTATGTTATCTAGCTTTATAGTGAAAAGCAAGGGAATACCTCCTCCAGAGACAGTAGTCCAGCGTCGGTGCTGGGTGGTTTTAATGTGTAGCTTGGTGTGAAGCAATAACTATGTCTCATTTATGTACTGTTTTTAAAGTGTAGCTCACTGTGAAGCATTTGTATATGTTATGTGTCATACAAGCGTTAATATACAATCCTCGGACACTTTTAAATGAGTATAAAGCATCTCATTCTCTGGACTAGCTTTATATATTGGTTTCCTTCTCCGAATTAGCATAACGGGTTATGCTGGCATTAAATGGAGAAATTATGTAATTCTCAATTACATTGTTGGTGTTATGCCATTCTCTTTTCTTATAAAAGAGAAGGACATATGTAATTCCTGTCTTCTATTCTCCTATAGGAGCTATTCTTTATCGAAGTAATTGAGAGGTTGAATTTTCCTTCAAGTCCTAGGCCCTCCAGCCTTTTTACGATTCAGCTAGTCTGGGCCATTGGTTGTGGTATAAAAATATGATAAATTTAAAGTAATTTGTATATTTGTTATACTTACCAATGGCCCAGACGGGGATGGCCCTCCCATGAGTGGGCACTCATTCCGCCCCTCTGATATAACATTTAGCAGGCACTGTAGAAAGAATGATGGTTGGCGCTAATTACGGTACCTTCCTGGATACTGTGCATGTGCAGATAACAAAAGTATGGAGGACCAGATAGGACTTGAATTTTTCAGTTTTGTATGGAAATTTGGGGGATTGGAGGGGGTGGGGGGGGGGCAAAATTTCTGTTTGGCCCTGAATTAAATTGAGTTAGCACCAGCTAGTCTGGGCCATTGGTAAGTATAAAAAATATACAAATTACTTAAAATTTATCATTTTTACAGCCTTAGTCCATGTATATCTTTATGTAGTGTGTGATATGACAGTCTCTCAACTAATCCTGTGCAATTCCTATGGTTAGTCAGTGAATTTTAGCTTACCAACTAACTCGGTGCAGTGCACAGGGCTAGTCCCTCTTTTCTTTCTGGTTATAGTTAAGTTCATCTCTATCATGCGACTAACCCTGTGCTTTGCACAACCTTAATGAGTATACATTTTCATGAAGAGTGAGATTTGTCAGTTACAAAGTTTTTATAACCAGAAAGTTGCACAGGGTTAGTCACACTTGCTGGTTAAAAAAACATTTCATTATTATATCACTGGGCAGATGCTGAGAGAGCTTGATATCCCTTACCATCTGTACGCTGACGATACATAACTCTACTTGGCTTTTAACCCGCGTGATGCTTCTGGTGTTATAGGAACAGTGTCTGAAATGGAGCGATGCATCGACGCAGTCAGACACTGGATGACCAGCCATAGGCTTAAAATGAATGACTCCAAGACAGAAGTTTTAGTCATTTCCAGACAAAGGATTTCTTTCTCTGAAAAGATTTCCTCAGTCAGTGTAGGTGACTCCGATGTTACGGTCAATGATAGTGCCAGAAACATTGGAGTGATATTTGACTCCAGTTTAAATCTTGAGTCCCATATCAAAAAAGTCTGTAGATCATGTTATTGGCAACTTAGGAAACTTAGCCGACTTTGCCCATTCCTAAGCACTCAAGCTCTTGAGCAGCTGGTTCATTCTTTTATCTCTTCACATTTGGACTACTGTAATTCGCTTTTCATTGGTCTGCCAAACATACTGTTACAACGGCTGCAAAGAATTCAGAACACTGCAGCTCGAATTCTCAGTGGTTCTAAAAGCTATAACCATATCACTCCTATTCTGAAAGATCTTCATTGGCTGCCGGTTCAATATAGAATTGAATTCAAAATTCTCATACTAGTTTATAAATGCATTCACGGCCTGTCCCCAGAGTACTTGAGAACGCTTGTCATTCACTACTCTCCCACACGTCCCCTACGGTCTGCAGATAATCTGAATCTGAGTCTGGTTGTACCATTCACAAAATCTGAGCTAGCCAGGACACAGGCCTTTGCAATTGCTGGGCCCAGACAGTGGAATACATTGCCACTTCATATCAGATCTCTAACAAGTATAGAAAATTTCAAAAAACAATTAAAAACTCATTTATTCAACAAAGCTTTTTTTTCTTTCCGGAATACATAAATTGAATTGATTTTTTTTGTTCTAAAGCGCTTTAGAGCACCTTTGGTGGTTTTACGCTATATAAAATTGATTATTATTATTATTATTAACCGAGTAACTAACCCTGCGCACTGTACACTTTGCCCACCATAATGGCCAAAACCAGCCAGTACACTCAAAAAGTGTTCAAACTCAGATTATGACCCATCATTGGAATGGATTGTCAAAATTCTTTTTTCGTGAATTCCCAAAATGTTCTATTTTCAGTTTATGCTTGTTTTAAATGTTTAGCTGATTGCTCTATAAACGTGGGGGAATTTAGTGGATGTCAAAGTATAGATTGCAAGGTTTTTTTTATTCAATTAAACAGGAGCTTTCTCTTTTACCAAAACACAATTGACCGATCAAATTTGTACTGAAGGTATGGTAAAGTGTTTGGAAGTTACATACAATTAGAAGTGTTAATTCAGTTAAGACTGTATTTCCACAACAAACTTTTTTCTGTAAACTATTATCTCACCAAGTCACGAATGCTCCACAGTAGCCATGATTTGGTTTAATAAATTTAAGTATTTTCAGAAAAATATAAAACAAATAGCTCATTGTTAAATTGGTATCAGAATATTTTGTGATCCCATGCACTGATGTGAGGTTTCCATCAAATTCAGGAAATAAATTCATTGTAAATGAGTGGAATTTGTAGAAATGCTACTAGAGAGTCAACAAAAAACCCTGAATGTCTTAGCTGGTTGAGTGCTAAATTATTTTTGGTCAGCAAAGTTGATTCACATGTCTTAGACTTGTTACTATTTATGGGAGAGTACCTAATGGCACTCCCCCATAAGTTGCAACCAGGCAAATCCTTACAGTCAAAATAATTTTACTTCAGTAATATGAAGCACATCCTCAGAAAAGGAAGTCTTTAATGTGTGGTACCCACACCTCAGAGTAAAGCCCAAATTGGGCTTCCAGCACTCAACCAGTTAAGTGGTAGAGTGCTAAAAGCCCATATATGAGCTCTATTCTGAAGTGAAATTGCCACGACTTAAAGGCTTGTTATTTTGTCGACGGGCACCCTATTATTTTTTTTAGTGAAATTAGTCAGTTTGGGTGGATTTGCTTTGTTACAATATATGGGAGAGTGCCATAGGCACTCTCCCATAAATTGTAGCAAGTTAAAGACTTGTGAATAAATTTTGATCTCTCTCAGTTAAGTGACGTGTAAAAGCCCTATTAGCATCCCTGTATAATCCTAAGATTATTTACTTCCTTTTCTGAATACATAATGTATATTAGCCCCTTACCCCAATATGGTATGACCTGGCTGTTAAAAGTGTTGTTAAACCCCAATAAACAAATAAACCCTTCACTTTATGTAACTGCATAACCAGATGTTATTTTTCATAAAAATGGCCATTAAATTATTCTATACTATATTTTAGAATGTCTGAATGTATGTATGTCTGTCTGTCCGCTATAGAAATGAATATGCCCCCCCCCCCACCCCCTGAGTGACCAAAATGGGTCTACTAGGAGTACTTTTTTATGGCAGAGGTCATCGTAATGTTTAAAAAAGTGTGTGGGGTGGGGGTTTAGGGGGGCACCAAAAGTTATGACCAAAATTTTTCTCACCGATATATGTCTTCAAAGGGGTCTACTAGCGGTATGTTTTTATCAGGAATCTTATGTGAGGTTTAAAAAAGTATCGGGGTGGGGTGGGGATGTAGAGGGGCACCAAAAGTTATGACCAAAATTTTTCTCACCGATTTAGGTCTTCAAAGGGGTCTACTAGGGGTAATTTTTTACCAGGAATCTAATGGTGAGGTTTAGAAAAGTGCCGGGTGGAGGTGGGGGTGTAGAGGGGCACCAACTCAGCCCGAGCAACGCCAGGTAACCCTGCTAGTAATTTATATGTCAGAAATATAACCTATGGACCCTTATTGGACATGCTCATTCAGTCCTTTAGATTACCCCAATTTCACACCGTTTACAGATGTGCCCAAATTAGAGAAGGTGTGAAGACAGTAAGAAAAAGATATAAGTTCTCTGTGCCTCTTCTACATTTGAGAATAACTTCCATCATAATATGGCCATAGAAACACAAAGAAAGGCATGGCAATAAAACATAAAATTATAAGACTATCATTTCTGGTTTTAATACTGAATTTAAAGTCCTGGTTCATAGAGCCTGTTCCAATGAGGGTGGTCCCAAGTCCTGTTTTTAAAGACAAAAATGAACTTTTTTAGTTACAGAAAAAAGTACTTCCAAAGCCGTGGGTTGGAGGCAAAAAATGAAACTTTATCATTATTCAAAAAATACTTTTAAGTGTTATCTGGTGTTCACGTTTTGTGAATTCTTTACTCTTTTGGTGTCTGTGTCTCACAAATGCGCCGTCCATCTCAACCCTTTACTGCTGTTGCAAATGCAAACTGACCCATCACTTCAAATTCTCAGACTCCAGTTCGACTCCATTACAGTGATAGTTGGCTGTTACTTGTGATTGCTGGCTTACATTGAACACACTGACATTGCAGATTGGAAATGCTGTACCTATTGTGGTGATAGTCGTAACTGACTATTGAAGTCACTACATGTAGTGCCAATTCCATAATGTAGAAAACAAAATAACCATTCCATGAGAATAAGACAATACACTTCTAACTTGAAAAAATCATATCAACCGTTGTCATCTTTAGCTACACCTCCAAAGCAGGCATGGAAATAGAAATATGTAGTGCTTCTTTTCTATCGGCGCAAGCCAAGTCAAACAAAGTGCCCCTGTTTTAGCCTAGGGGAGCTAAAATTGTCACCACATATTTTCAAGGGTTGGAAAGAGGGTGTTATATTTTTCATAGAAATGTATTATAAACATATAATATTGAGAGATTTACTGAATAACTTTTCTCGGTGCGTGCATACATTCTGAGCTCACATAGGCATAATTAGGAAGAGTAAATTAACTGGTAGAGTGCCAAATCTGGCGATTTATTATTTTAAAGGTGGTTTCTAACCAGAGTATTTTTAAAAGGTGCCTTGGTTACAGCAAGGGGAGCTATAGTTCAGCAAGATTTTGTTTCTAAGTAATTGCTTTGTTACAATTTATTGGCAAATGTCTGCTGGCACTTGCCAATAAATTGTAACAAAACAATTCTAACTAAATGTTTCCTGTACTGTTGCACAAGCAATAGGCTAATACAAAACGTGTAAAGGCACTAAAGTAGCTTCCAGCACTTTTCAACAGAGCCATTGATTGTGGTGTCTAGCAATCAATTAATGATTGGAACAAAATGTTCCATCCAGTTCAATACAGCAAACCTTGTGTCTATTTTAATACTAGTTGCCAGGCCTTTAGATTACCTCAATTTCACGCCATTTACAGGACTACTGGTGCATCCAAATTAGAGAAGGTGTGAAGACATTAAGAACAAAAGGTCCCAAGGGGCCTTAATCGCTCACCGGCCAAACTGGTTCAAAGAAGTATTTGGAGTCACATTCAGTCAGACATGGTTCATCAACACTACAAAGGAATGAAGTCATAAGAGGCAAATTTTATGGAAAAACACTAAGGAATGGATTTGAACAAACCTGAATGTAACATGCCTCCCCCACCCCACCCCTGCCCATAGATCTTAAATATTAAGCCATGGACTCAGCTTAAACAAACTTGAATCTGATCCCCCTTGAGATGTTATATATCAAATTGGAAAGAATTCTGACTGGTGGATATGAAGAAGGTTTTTAAAGAAAACACCTCACATTGCACTAAGTTAAACTTTGGGCTCAAATAGGGAGCCAAAATATTAACCCAGGGTCCCGATTTGAACAAACTTGAATCTGATGTTGAGAGATGTTGTATACCAAATATGAAAGGATTCTGATTGGTGGATCTGAAGAAGAAGATTTTAAAAGAAATTCCTGCATATTGCACTTAAAATTCAGACTCCCATAGGTAGCCCAAATTAATAACCCCGGGACCAGGTTTGAACAAACTTGAGTCTTACCCTCCCAAAGATGTTGTACACCAAATATGAAAGGATTCTGATTGGTGGATCTGAAGAAGATTTTAAAAGAAATTTTCTTATATTGTACTAAGTTAAAATTTTGGCTCCCATAGGGAGCCCAAATATCACCCATGGACTAGGATTGAACAAACTTGAATCTAACCCTCCTAGAGATGTTGTATACCACATATGAAAGCATTCTGACTACATAGTCTAAAGAAGAAGATTTTAAAAACAAGTCGGAACAGGACCAAAAATTTTCAGGCTATAAATTTTTTTTTTCCATCTCAAAATTGAAAAAAACGCATAAACCCCCCCCCCCCCAAATTGTCGTAATTTTGGTCCAAAATTTCAGAGTCCAAACCTGACCCCAATTTTTTTTTCATCTCAAAATTGAACAAAACACATAAAAAAAACAAAAAATTTTTTTTCAAAATTTTCATCCGAAATTTCCAAGTCTGAACCGGACCAAAAATTTTCAGGCTAAATTTTTTTTTTGTCTCAAAATTGAATAAAAAATGCATCAAATTTTTTTTTTAAAATTCTGAATTTTGGTCCCAGATTTCGGAGTCGATACCGCACCCAAAAATTTTTAGGCCAAAAATTGGGAGGGGGGGGGGGGAGGGGGGGGGGGGGGGGGGGGTCGTCTCAAAATTGAACAAAACACATAAAAAATCCCAAACAAATTTTTTTTCTCAAATTTTGGTAAAAAATTTCTAAGTCCGAACCAGACTCAAAATTTTCAACCCAAGGTCCCAATTTGAACAAACTTGAATCTGACCCTGCAAGAGATGATGCATACCAAATGTTAAAGGATTCTGCCTGGTGGATCTGAAGAAAAAGATTTTTAAAGAAATTTTCTCATATTGCACTTAAGTTAAAATTCAGGTTCCCATAGGGAACCCAAATATTAACAGAGAAACTCGATTTGAACAAACTTGAATCTGCCCCCCCCTCCCCCCCCCCCCCCCCCCCCTAGAGATGATGTATACCAAATATGAGAGGATTATGACAGGTGAATCTGAAGAAGATTTTTAAAGAAAATTCCATGCATTGCACAAAGTTAAAATTTGGGCTCCCATTGGGAAATATTTACCCAGTGACTCAATTTGAACAAACTTGAAACTGCCCCCCCCCCCCCCCACACACACACACACACACACACACTCCCTATAGATGATGTATACCAAACATGAAAGGATTCTCAGTGGTCGATCTGAAGAAGAACATTTTTTTTTAAATTTCCTTAAATTGCACCAAGTTAAACTTTGGGCTCCAATAGAGAGCCCAAATTCTAACACAGGGACCTGATTTGAACAAACTGGAATCTGACCCCCTTAGAGATGTTGTATACCAAATATGAAAGCATTCTGACTGCTGGATCTGAAGAAGATTTTTAAAGAAATTTCCTCATATTTCAGTAAGTTAAAATTTGGGCTCCTACAGTTATTAACCCAGGGACTGGATTTGTACAAACTTGAATCTGACCCCCCTACAGATTTTGTATACCAAACATGAAAGGATTCTGACTGATAGATCTGAAGAAGAAGATTTTTAAAGAAATTTCCTCAAATTGCACCAAGTTAAACTTAGGGCTCCAATAGAGATCCCAAATCTTAACTCAGGGACTCGATTTGAACAAACTTGAACTTGACCCCCCCCCCCCCCCCCACCCTCCCCCCCCCCCCACCCCTCTAGAGATGTTGTATAACAAATATGAAAAGATTCTGACTGGTAGATCTGAAGAAGATTTTTGTGAATTTTTGAAAAAAATTATGGGTGCTATCAGAGTTATGCCCCTTCTGGTGCCCCCTGTGGGCCTGGCAAGTTTATTTGTACAAACTTGAATTGACATATGATAAGGAACATGTGCACAAAATTTGGTTCAATTTGGTCGAGTAGTTTGTGAGGAGAAGTCGATAATGTAAAGTTCACGACGGACGACAAAGACGGACGGTAAGTGATGAGTTAAGCTCCCTTTGGTGAGCTAAAAATAAATGAATTCACTGTATCTCGTCTACATTTGAGAATAACTTCCATCATTATGTGATCATAGAAACACAAAGAAAGTCATGGCAATAAAACATAACAGGATATAAGGCTATATGTGTTTTAATGTGTCCAGATTAGGACAAAATGGTGTGCCCGAAATGAATGATTTTAAAGGTCTGCTAATCGCTGTAATATTATGTCTCACTTCAGGCATAGTTGTTCTCTTGCATAAAAAATATCAACAGTATGATATATCTATAAATTTCTACATCACATCTCAGACGTACCTCAGCTCTAGGCCCAGGCAGGTGTGATGTAGAAATTATTATACCCCTGTCCTCTGAAGGAGGATTCATGGGTATCTGGTGAGGCCACCTGTCCATTCGTCTGTCTGTCTGTACAAACGTTTTGCATTGTAATTTAAAAGCCATCACTTGGATGTGGATCTCCTGTGGTATGCTGATAGACCTGCATGGGCGAATGGATATGCACAAGGAACGGGGACCATCCAATAATTTTTCCCAGAGTTATGGCCCTTTTTCAGCTTAGAAAATTTTCTCTGTTTTCACTCTTTCAACTTAGAAAATTTTCCTATCGCACAATACATCAAGGCTACTTCGAACTTTCATAAGGGTCGGGGCAGAGACCCACGCTTTGCATTGCCCTTGTTAGATATATCTTACTGCTAATATTTTAGGAGTGTGAGAAAGAGTGTACCTCAGTTGCAAATAAGTTGTGTCATAGGCACATGAGAGAGGAAACCCACCACATTAATGAACCACTGATTATGCATACACAGACCTTCGATTATGAAAAATGAAGGTGCAAAAAAAATCACGTTTTAGTTTTTTTTAACCCAGGCACGCTATTTTTACAGTCAGGCATGGCATTTCAATGCTTGTGTAAATCGATCATTTCCCAAACCAAAAGACTGTCAAATGACTCATGAGACCGCAGTTCATTGTTATCGCCGATCAGTGACAATGTAATTGCATCAAAATTTGAAAATATTTTAATTTTATTGAATGTTACCTCATTCAAATTGAAATAGAGGAACATTGTTTAACCTGAATTTGTGCAAATTAGAATCAAATAAAATAGTTTTCCCATTGTCTGTGTTAACTTAACCATTCAGTGTTACATGTTCTGGAAAATCCCAAACATATCTTATAGATAGTTGTTACAGCATATGTGCAATCAGTACGGTCAGCTGTGAGTATCTGTTCCATATTATGATGTACAGCTTCTATGGTAACCTGTGTGTCCATGTGCCCGAAGTTTTTGAGGTACCCAGATTTTGGAAACCAGGCACATTGTGGTATGCAAGTGCAATTGTGCACTTCAAAATCGAAGGTCTGCAAACATGATTGTGGCTGATTTGGACCAGAAAATCCGTCACATAATTACTGAAGAATTTTCTTTTTCTACGCTTAAAGAATTTTGATATCAATTTGATGTCAAATGTTTTTTCATGTTCCTGGCAGTGTTCACTGGCTGAAAAAGCAAGTGGATACGGGCAGAGACACTGTACAATGAACAAAAATTAACATAGTATATCATGGTACATGAATAATGAAACATGGTCTTTGATGAGGGCAGTGCTTCAAAAGAGCATGATATCAGGTAAAGAATAGAACACTTTTATCCTTAAGTTTCTTTGGTTATTCCATGCTTTCAGTTTACAGACTTGTGAAATTAGATGCCAGACTTTAATTAATGTCTGATTTTTCTTGTAGGTTATTCCTGTAGGAGTGCCTTACTTCTATGTAGAACTACCAACTGGGGACAAATTACTTCACAGAATATCAAAAAACTTTCCTCTTCATTTTGGAAGGTACTTTATTATTTTATTAATTTATCATTTCAAACTACCATATTTACTCTATGCATTGGGACACTCTATGATTTGGGACACACATTTTTTCCAGAAAACTATATTTTTTTTATGCTCCAAAGTTTGGGACATTCAGGAGATTTGTTTCCAGTTGGCCTATTGCTAGTAGCAGACGACACTCATAAAAAAAATTCTTGAGTAACTAAAAATGTTCATTTTTTGCTTCCAAAACATAGCTTATGATCCCTCATTGGAACGTGCGCAATGCGCTCGTTCCAATGAGATACCATAAGCTATGTTTTGGAAGCAAAAAATGAAAATATAAAAAAAAATTGGACGGCGATTTTTGTATATAGTGATGGAAAACGAATCACACACAACTTTATTCAGCATCAAATCAAGATCAGGCTGTGTTCTTTCCCCATTTTCTAAGAATTGGGACACCTGTGAAAATAATTATTTTTCGCTGTCCCAATACATAGAGTAAATACGGTACTTGCAGTTCAAGTACTGTATGAGAGTATGGATATTTCACCTCACCCAACAGAACAGGTGTAAAGTATCATGCTGCAGCTTTAAAAATGATACTTTTTATCTTGTATCTGAAATATACATCTGGAAATTAATTAAGCAACCCCTGAAATGATTCCTGATAGTGAAGTTGCAGTTACTGATTATTATGTTTTAATGATTACTATGTCTTGCAGTACATTTCATCTTGTGAAACATGATGTTTCTGGTTGATAGCTTTCCCCAAACACATCCCCTCGTCCACATGAAGCATGCTTCCCACGAATGTCACAAAAACCACTACCATCCATATTCAATTTCTGGGATTAAAACAAGAAAATTTGTCACTTCTTTTATCAATAAATGTTGACATGGCAAGGAGGAGACTGTCAGAGGCACTAAGATGGCAAATCGTTGAAATGCATGCAACATGCATGTCATTCAAAGCTGTTGGAAGGCAACTTGGCTATAGTCATTCTGCCATCAGCAGACTTGACCGAAAACATCAACAAACCAATGATGTAAAGGACCGACCAAGGCCTGGACCACCACAAAAGACATTTCCTCGAGAAGATCAGAGTCTGGCATGCCTCGTTAGGCATGAACTCTTTGCTTCATGTAGGGTTTTGAAATGCCTTTGGCTCCCCGACAGGCATTTGTGCAACAGAACTGTCCAAAACCATCTCAAAGCACTGGGTATGAGATCCAGAAGGGTCATCAAGCATCCAGCTCTGTCCAATCAGCATCCAAAACAACGTTTGGAGTGGTGTATGGCAAAACATTGGAATCTCAAGACATGGAGGAGAGTCCATTGGTTAGATGAGAGTAGGTTCCTGATTCATGTCACAGATGGCCGCATGAGAGTGTGGAGGCATAGAAATACTGCTTATGTGCCCAGGAACATCAGACCTACTGTTCCTTATTGTAGCTGATCAGTAATGATCTGGGGATGCCTCTCCCATGATTGTAAACTTGATATGGTGACTGTAAGTGGGAATCTCAATGGTCATCAGTACATTCGGGACATTCTCCATCCCGTTGTTGTGCCTCATTTTCACAACCATCTGTTGATTACTCGCCCTGTATTCATGGATGACAATGAAAGGCCACATCGTTCCCATGCTGTGAGAGCATTCCTTCAGAACAATGCTATTACAACACTACTGTGGCCTGCAATGAGCCCCGATTTGCATCCCTTGGAACACATCTGGGTCTTTCTTGGGCGTTGTTCTGCAAGCAAGGCATCTACCTGTACAGAATGTGGGCAATTAGGAAGCTGCATTGCATGAGGAGTGGCAGCAGTTGCCTATTGGCCATATCCGAAGGCTCACAGGTAGCTTTAGGAGGAGGGTTCAGGCTATCATCTGGGCATGTGGTGGATACACTTGCTCCTGATGAGAGACATTGATATTGTGTTCAGGAGATCACAAGTCATATTTTTTGTCAGTAATTACTGGCATTGTTTCATCAAGGACCGTTCCAGCACCATACTTGTTGAGAGACCATTTTTCCATCAAAAACATTAGTTTCAGATATGTGCAATTAGTGCCATTAAAATACTGCATATTTTCATCATTGTGTTGTCTTTCATTTGTCAGTAGACAATTCCTTCTGCAATCACTTTTGGCCATCTGAAAGATGGCATGAAAGTAATGACAGTTTCTATTAACACCACTGTATTTTTTGTAAAATTGCATGTGGGTAGGTGATTTTTTATTTTTGTAATTATTTCTTTGCCATCAAAATTCAGATTTTTGGTTTGTTTTAGATCTCATAATCTACAGCATGGGTGGTTGTGCTGTATTTTGTCTCTAAGCATTGCAAAGCCTTGTTGCCCGAAAGGGACAAAATTTATCAATTTTATTAACTTGGGTAAAATATCTTGCATAAACCATTTAATTTTTATTTTTTAAGTTTGCATTGGTTTTAAAAAGAGAGCATGCGGCAGCCAAAAGGACCATGTGGGAAGGCCTGAGAAATTGATTTTTAACTTTTTTTTAGGGCAAAGTGAAAATTATTCAATTGATAGTATTCAACAAGCAGGTATTTGGTCACTTTTGTGTCTGCTAGAGATAAATTTAGCATTTATTTTATCATATTTTGTTTGACAGAGCTCGTAGAGGTCTGTCAAATTAGATTGATCAGTCTAAAAAATGTGAATAGTAACAAGTTAAGCCTTTAAAAGCGAAAACTATGGATAATGTTCTGAACAAAATTCACTTCTTACCTTACAATTAGCCATTGTCAATTACTCAGTTGAATATGAATTGAGCCTCCATGAATGGTCTGTCAATTTTATCCAATTTTTGTTGGAAATGTAACAAATTGAAGTACGAGAGATTCGAAAAAAATCGAATCTTTAGACTAATTTGGGATCGATCTCGAAGCAGTCGTATAGTATCGATATCAAATCGAATCTTGAATATTCTCAGGACCCGAGACAAATGACATACCATTCCACTCATATGTGGATGCAATGTGCAACTAACGAGTCAAGTCAAGCAAGAGATTGGCAAAACAATCCAGATTAGGAATTTACTTTATGTTGTACAGTGGATATCTCTTAACTGAATAACCCTGCTAATTGAATATAATTTCCCAAAACTATTTACCATACCTCCAGTACAAATTTGACCTGTTAATTGAATATAGAGTAAACAACTGTTAATTGAATAAAAAATCGTGTAAACTGTCAAGAAATTACCCTGATTCTCCCCAGTTTTCCTTTGTTTATAGACCTATTTGGCCTCAGTACTTCCAATACAGGCATTTAATTTATTATATCTTGTTTGACAGAGCTCATGGAGCTCTGTCAAACAAGATATAATAGAATAAATATTAAATTTATCTCTAGAATATATGAAAGTGACGCAATCCCTGTTGATTGAAAACTCCTGTTAATTGAATAATTTTCATTGGCAAAGTGCTATTCAATTAGCAGGGTTTCACTGTATTATTTCGTCATTGTGTTATTTTGTCATAACAAGAAGTTTGTTCGCATATTTAACAATTGATGTAACCCCCATGTAACCTAAACGATCATTCACGAGTTATTTCCAGGCCTGGTACTGGGCAGTTTATATTGAACTATCAGTATTCTTTTTGTTCCAGGGAAGCACTAGCAAGTGTAACTTTATTAAATATACCAGAGAAAGTTGATTGGAAAAACTGTAGTGCTGGAAAAGATGAAGAGACAGAAGCAGCCACTGAATTTAAATCAAACTTTAAACTATTTGATTTTAATTTTTCTTAATCTTGTCTGTTTTAAGAAGTTTTAATAAAAACATTTTACACCATATGATGTTTGCTTAGATGTTTTCAACAGTATCACTCATTATAAATTCATTGTCTTGCTGACATGGTCTTCTCTCTCTCTCTCAGTAGCCATTTTGGATGGAGATTTGCCAGCTCTCAAGCCACCAGTCAAATTCTGTGAGGAATTCGTTGCTGTTATGGACTGTTTACCCACTCCTTGTGTACCTTACATGTAGACTCCGTTGATGTACCTTCACTCATAAAGATATAGATATTTTTTCATGCCACATTTATGCATATTCCATTTCATATCCCAGTTTCACTGTGAAGGGAACTATTGGATTGCACCAGACATGTTAACCTCCAGAATAATTTTTCGGGGAACCTGAGGGTGATTTTCAGGGAAATGGGATGGATTTCAGGGAAAAGTTCGCGCGGGGACAAAATAAAAGAAAAAACTTGTGAATTTTCAGCTCATGGACCACTATTAACACCAGGTTATATCCAGAACTAGTTGTCAACTATGCTGATGCATTTGTGCTATGTTAAAAAATCATAAAATAACTGTGGATTTGACCCCCCCCCCCAGGATCCTCTTCTTCATGAGCCCCCTTCCCCACCACCAACCACCCACACTGTCCCACAGAGCACCCCACCCCTGTGGTTTGCTCTTATCAAAGTCTACTTAGCTAATAATTTCCCAAGTCTGGAAATGTTAACAGGAAAAGATGTCCTAATGTTCAGTTACTTCAAGAACATTAGTACTTAGAAAGTAGAAAGTATCTTTATGAGTTTATCAAGCTTCATGCATGTGGGGCGTTTGTGCCCTACACAAAACTTTTCTTTTCATCATTGAAGCATTTTTTTAGCTCAACTTTGACGAAGTCAAATTTGAGCTATTGTCATGGCCCGTCGTCCGTCTGTCCGTCCGTCCGTCTGTCCGTACGTCAACAATTGGCTATGGCTCGGGCTAGAGGTCGTATTTATGAACCGATCTTTACGAAACTTCTTGTGTACCTTTGTTATGACCCTGGGACGGGAACGAGTGTTTTTAGGTGTGGTCCGAAATTCAAGATGGCTGCCAGCGGCCATTTTGTACCGATGATGCAAAAATCAGTTTTTTGTACAGAACTTCTCTATGAAAGTTCTGATTTGAATAAAGTTTTGTATAAATGTTTAGTACCATGGGATACATCACATATAATACGGGTTTTTTTCTCGTGCGTAAATTATGCAAATTAGACTGACTTTGATTTATTTAGTGTTACTTTCAGAGCTGTAGGTGCCAAGCTGCTATGGCTCGGGCTAGAGGCCATATTTATGAACCAATCTTTACGAAACTTCTTGGGTACCTTTGTTATGACCATGGGACGGGAACGAGTGTTTTTGGGTGTGGTCCGAAATTCAAGACGGCTGCCAGTGGCCATTTTGTACCGATGATGCAAAAATCAGTTTTTTGTACAGAACTTCTGTATGAAAGTTCTGATTTGAATAAAGTTTTGTATAAATGTGTAGTACAGTGGGATACATCACATATAATACGGTTTTTTTTCTCGTGCGTAAATTATGCAAATTAGACTAACTTTGATTTATTTAGTGTTACTTTCAGAGCTGTAAGTGCCAAGCTGCTATGGCTCGGGCTAGAGGCCGTATTTATGAACCAATCTTTATGAAACTTCTTGGGTACCTTTGTTAAGACCGTGGGACAAGAACGAGTGTTTTTGGGTGCAGTCCCAAATTCCAGATGGCTGCCAGCAGCCATTTTGTACCGACGATGCCGAAATCTGGTTTTTGTACAGAACTTCCATATGAAAGCTCTGATTTGAATAATTTTTTGTATGAATGTTTAGTACCATGGGATACATTACATATATTACAGGTTTTTTTCTTGTGCGTAAATTATGCAAATTAGGCTAACTTTGATTTATTTAGTGTTACTTTCAGCACTGTGAGTGCAAATCCCAATACGGCTCGGGCTAGAGGCCGTATTTATGAACCGATCTTCACGAAACTTCTTGGGTACCTTTGTTACCACTGTGGGACGAGAAGGAGTGTTTTGGGGTCCAGTCTGAAATTCAAGATGGCCGCTAGCAGCCATTTTGTTCAAAATTAAGTGCAATCAGATTTTTGCGCAGAACTTCCAAATGAAAGATCTGATTTGAATAAATTTTTGTATGAATGTTTAGTACCATGGGATACATTACATATAATACAGAGTTTTTCTCGTGAATAAATTATGCAAATTAGGGGTCCGGGTGGGACTTAGAAAATTTTGGACCAAAATCCGGCAATTAGTTTTTTGTGTTTTGATGCATTTTGGTCAATTTTAAGAAGAAGAAGAAAAAATTTTAGTCTGAAAATATTTTGTTTGGGACTGAAAATTTCCACACAAAAATAATAATCTACAATGATTGGTCTTAATCTGTAGTCCATTACAGTCACCTTGTAATTTTTTTATTATTGTTGACTGGGCCAAAACAAATACTAATTCCTGTCATATTCATTATTCAGTTGTCTTGGTCACAGCAAGTACTAATTCCTGTCATATCCAAGTTGAGCTACAGAGTCATTGACTCTTTCATTTTAATTCCATTCGAAATTTTCTGGGTACAGATGGCCAACAGTTAACAGTTCTGTACTCAGCACAACAGAATAAATGTAGTGTTAAAAAATAAGTCCATTGTGTTTAAATATGCAGTCATAATTTTTCGGCATCCTAAGCGACTTTAACCTACTTTTAAACTGTGCTAAATAGTTGTTGTTTACATTTTGATTTTGGAAAAGGGATGAGAATTAAAGCTATTCTATGAAGGAATAAATTAATATATATTATTTAATTCCTTTTCATATATTTTAATTTCCAAAAACTGCATTTAAATGAAGGTGGAGTTTTCAATTTTTTGACATTAAGTCACCTATTTTCACTTCGACACTCACACATTGATCACGAATCTCCGAAGAAAAAAAACAGAAATAAACATGAACACAGTTGAAATATATATCATAAAATACCCTTTTCTTAAATAAATTTAACTTAAATCCATATTTTACTGCTTCGTGAGTTTTTACCAGAGTTTGAAATGCATGTGATTTGACTCCGAACGTTTTTCATAAGTTACAGTGGGAACGAAATATTTGACTGTTGTTTTCTGGGATTTTGGGTCCAAAACTGATTCCCGTCCAGAGGTCAGGAACTACACTGAAATTCCGGGATTTTCCCGGGCATTCCGGGAGAGTTAACATGTCTGGATTGCATTCTGTCTGTCCATCCATCTTTCTGTCCGTCCATCCAGGCTTAGCAGAGGTACATTGTGGGGTTTACAATTTAGGGTCAGTGGTAGTTGTGGGGTTGGGTTAGTACAGTGGCCACTTGTGGGGTTATTTTTTGCACTGTGGGGTTAATTTTTTGACCTTGTGGGGTTAGGGTTTAACATGGGAAAAACCCCACAAGTAAGAACGTGTAAGAATGTTCATCCTTCTGTCCTGTGACCACTTGTATCTCAGGGATGCTTTGGTGCTTTTGTTTCAAATTTTATGGAGTATTAGGAAAAACTTAAGCACGTCAATTTTTTTCCAAAAAAAATTCAAGATGTCCGACTGGTGGCCATTTTTGTTGGAAATTGCTTGTAATTCGTTATATAGTCATAACTTCTGAACGACATTTTCGATTTCAATAATTTTTGGTATGCAGGTCAGCAGCACAAGATAAAAAACATATCATACAGGGTTTTTTCTCGTGCATAAATTAGACTTACTTAACCTTTTTTTCGGGTAATATTTTTGTGCGAATTATGTTGTGTACTGTTACCACCTGTATCTCAGAGATGCTTTCATGCTTCTGTTTCAAATTTTCAGATTTGAAGGGAAGAGACATAAGAAAAATAACATATTATACAGGGTTTTCTTCTTGTGCTTAAATTATGCAAGTTAGCCTAACTTAACTTTTTTACAGGTATTTGGATGCTTCCAGTAAAACCACAGAAATATGGGTAATATTGGGACTAGTTTGTTGAGTTGTTCCTTTGATATCCATATTTGTTTGGGTTTTATTGAGGAACTATCAATATATTTCACAGTAATCCACCTACCGTGGGGAACGATTGTCTGATTGCTGGCAATCGGCATTGCACAAAGTGACTAAATTCCACTAATTTGGATACTCTTTGCCAAGCACATGTGCCCCGGATCGACCATGGTTCCACCCGGCATGTAAAAATTTTAAAATTTGGCATTGAAAGGAGCCATTTCCTGTCTTTGTCCCATGGAAAGCCTCTGTTTGCAAGGGCATTTCTCCTACTTTCAATTACCAGTAACCACTCATCACTTGAAATTTAATCTGCTATTGAAGACAGATAATCTCTTCTGTTAATTAGTTAATGTTTCGTATTGTCATAGTTTTTAATGGTGTTTAAGGTCACATATTTCTGCACAATGGCTAATCATGACCGCGATTGTGTATAATCTGTGTGTTGAATAAACACCTCAAATATAACAATAGAGACTCAGTCATGGGATTATATTCAATGTAATTACAGGTGTAAATTGACAACTCTGAGTTAATTCACTGGTAGATAAAATGGATCAAAATGGTGAAAATTGAAAAACAGTGTCTGAAATTTTTCGGGGGGGGGGGGGGGGCAAAATGTTTTTTTTTTTGGGGGGGGGGGGGACTATCCCCTCCCCACCCACCCTGTGGTTGCAGGCCTGATGTTGAACAGCAGTGCACCCACCCAAAGGTGCCATCAAGGTACTCCTCAAATACTGACTTCACTTTATGATGCAGGCCACCCAAAGACCTCTTTGCTATGACCCCTTTTCTGTGAGAACAAGATCATTTCACATATCTGCGTCAAATTTAATCCAAAGAAATCCTTGTACAGCAATCTAATAAATATATAAAGTTAAGTAACACTGCATATTTATGAGAACATTGTTTATTGTGCTTTCAAACTGCTCGGCTGTGGTAAACGAAAAGTTCGCATTTGTTCCTCAAAATCATAGAATGAAAACTCTTTGTGAGAATAATACTCAGGAACTTGATATTTGGTGTTGTCAAATGGCTCTGGTTTTGGATCTGTGAAAGAGATAAGAAAACAGAATCAAACATTTTATGACCCTTTTCTTATAGATAGATTATTTAGTCACAGTACATTGCTTTGAAAATAAACAAACTTGTTATAATGTTATGGTTTTAGCCAAGCCAGAAAATAAGCAGACTGCCATCTGTAAAATGAGGTCCCCAGGGGCCCGGTTGATTCACTCTCGGCACAGCACAAATTGTAACAAAGTTATGACGTCACTTGTACCGGTGAATCAACCAGGACAGCTCAGTTGTAAGCGAAAGTAAACAAAAAATGGTGGAGTCGCATTGAAACATCGTTTGTCTGTCAGACATTTTGTCGAAAGACGTCACGGCACAAATCTTGCACCACCTCGCGAGGAGGTGTAAATTTGTGCCGGTCGGCACAGTCCCATCACATGTTCTGTTCGTGGTTGATTGTGGGGAATCCCTGTTCCGTCACAGTTTGTGCTGTGCCGAGAGTGAATCAACCGGGCCCCAGAGGGTGAATTTAGTGATGCTACCCTGCTCAGCAGGGTAGCATCACTAAATTTGCCCTCTGTGAACCTCAATCTGAATCAGGGTCGCAAAACTAAACAGAAAAAGGTACCCAGTGGATAAATTGGCCCACTGTATGGGATAGCATCATCAGATTCACCCTCTGGGGACCTCATTCTGCAAATGTCAGTCTGCTTATTTTCAGGCCTGGTTTTAGCATGAAATATCATGAAGACAAAAGATCAGTGAGATGAAAATTGTATCTTACTAATAAATGTTTTCAGGATTTATCTTCACTTCTGAAGAATCTTTTGATTTTGAAATGGCTTGTGGGCTGTATCCTACTCGCTACTGTTTGAAGTGAAGTGCGCAACTGTGGAGTCCCAGGAGTGGGAAAATGTTTTCAAGAAAAACCTCAACAAGCCTCTGCATACTGTTCACTCCACTGGTGCACAGTAAGTAGGGATTCCAAAAATATTACCTGGTTTTTCGAATAAGCTTTTCCCAGCAATAATCAAATTTATTTTGAGTTCGGTTTAATTCATAAAATGCAACTTTCACATAAAATACAACTTTCACAGAGCAATCATAAGTCAATCAGATGATTCTCCATGGAATGCATGAGTGAAAAGACTGAGTAGCATTAATGCCCTTTGCAATTTGTCAAAACATGTTGTTTATATGCCAATCCTGAGAATCCTCAGAAAGTGAAGTTTCATTAGTTTGAAGTCATGGAATGCTACAACTTATAATTCATGGTATATTCTTCTCATTTTTGTGCATGCATTGAATTATTTTACCTATTTCCCAGTGGCGTAGATAGCTTTTCGCTGGCGGAGGGGCAAGCCCAAAATTTTCCGACAGACCGAAAATTTTCCGACAGTGTAACAACAACAAAAACACAAACAAACAGAAAGAATCTGTTGTTTACTGCAAATGTACTGAAAATTGGTCTTTTTTTTTTACCTAAAATTTACCCAAAATGGCATGTTTTTATTCCCAAAGCCAGCATTTTAATGTTATTATGCATAAATTCGCCTAAAAATGGTCCCAAAAAAATTCCGACAAAACTTCTGGTGGGGAGCTCAGGGCCCCCCTTTATCTACGCCACTGCTATTTCCTGTGACCCCCACATTGGATCAACCTTGACGAGCTCATTCCAATGACGGGTCACATGATACGGTTTTGTTGAATGTTTTTTAATTTTTGTCTACTGCACAATCTGTATATTACCCAGCACATGAAGTCGATAAGTCAGGTAATGGTTAATCATTTGCTTGGTGGAACTAAGGTGCACTGTTGTTACTCGTAAAAAAGTAAAAATTGCAGGTGCGATGGCACGGAAGAGTGACAGCTTGCCTCAAAATCGAAAGACTGCCACTGAATACGAGTCCAACTTCTTCAACCCTCAGAATTAGTCATAGCAATCAGCAGTGTCATAAGTGTTGTAGCAGAATATACTACATTTATTTATTGGTGTTTGAGGTCACATACTTATGCACAATGGCTAATCGTGACCGTGACAGTTTTATGGGTGTGTTACGTAGCTGGGTGGAATTGCTACGGTTGACCAAGGGTTCTTCAATCCTCTACTGTGTAGTTCTGCATACAGACACCTCGGCCATTGTGACACCGAAGCACCAGGGTTAATCCACCTTTCAAACCTTCCCCGATCTAGCCATGGCTTTAGGCCAAGGTAGTAGCGGTTTGACTAGTGAATTAAAGGGTGATCGTCTCTTCTCTTGTCTATTCCTGAAACCCCAGCCTGACTGCAGGGAAGGTGTTGCCTTGCCCAAGGACAAAATGCGGGTCGTCCCGGACAGGTATCGAACTCGGGACCTCTAGCATAGAAGTACAACAGTCTACCACTGAGTCACTGCGCTCCCGAGCAGAATATACTAACCACAGATAAAAGCTGTAGCAAATGCTTAATTAACTCTGCTATTGCAGGCAAATAGAAATTCTACAGTGCCAGCATCTGTCATGCCATCTAGACATTAGTGTTAATTTAATTTCATTATTCAGTTGTCATTGAACAATTATTTATTTATTGGTGATTAAAGCCACTTTCAGCATCTATGGCCGTTTCAGAAACACAGGGCTAAATCCAAGTTTAGCCAATCATTTACACCAATGCTGCCCACTTCAGAGGACTTCCACTCAAGGCATTTGATTTCCAGTTAAGCAGAATTTGTTTACAACAGTAAACAAGTATTTTTAATTCCTGGGGTTCCCTTGGGGGGTCTTGAAGCAATAAGAAACTTATTGAGTACTGTTCCAAGTAAAATTTTGTCTCCAAATGGTAATCCCAACAGGCACCATCAAGTAGTTACCGGTGTGCTTCCCTGCTTCCCTTCGCCTTCGTCGCCGCAATTCATCACCCTCCTTGAAATGAGTCCAGGAGGGCACTGCCCCCCAAAGTTAAGAAATAATAAAATTCATTACCTGGTAGTCCAAGTAACCTACTAGGTAGGAATATTATTATTTCTTCCCATTTCTGTAGCATTACATGCACAGTACCATGGTATTTTTTGCTTTCAAAATTTTGATTCGTGGTCTTCTCCCCATCCAGGATAGCATAATTTAGCAATTGGTATAAATTTATTATAAAATTTATTATTTACTAAATTACCAAAAGTTTAATTAATGAAGCACTGGGTACAACCCAGTGCTTCATTAATTAAAATATTGCTGATGATGATTTTTATTACATGGTCACTGTCCACGCATGCATTACAACCGGTCCATGACAACTGTACTGTATAGGAAACAAGAGCACCGCTGGGCATTGCATCATACGCCCGTGAACTGTTCAAATTGTACCATTTTAACACATTTGCAATTTTTTTAGAGTGCGAGAAATTTATACTGGCATATATATATATGTTACGGTCAGACTTTGAAATCAGTGATTTTGTGAAATGACTAAATTTTTCAGTCATTTGAGAAAAAGACTAACAAGTTTGAAGCCAATCGAAAAAAACAAATACTAAAGTTATCATCCGGAAACCAAATATTTGACAAAGAATTCTAAGTCCAACAGGGGCCATAATTCAGGCAAAAATTGTTCAGACCGACCCCATATTCGAACTTGACCTGTATTTTGTTGTGATTAAACCACATACCAAGTTTGGAGCTGATCGGAAAACAAATACTAAAGTTATCATCCGGAAACCAAATATTTGATGAATTCTAAGTCCAACAGGGGCCATAATTCAGGCGAAAAATGTTCGGACCGACCCCATATTTGAACTTGACCTGTATTTTGTTGTGATTAAACCACATACCGAACTTGGAGCCGATAGGAAAACAAATACTAAAGTTATCATCCGGAAACCAAATATTTGACGAATTCTAAGTCCAACTGGGGCCATAATTCAGGCGAAAAATGTTCGGACCGACCCCATATTCGAACTTGACCTGTATTTTGTTGTGATTAAACCACATACCACATTTGGAGCCGATCGGAAAACAAATACTAAAGTTATCATCCGGAAACCAAATATTTGACGAATTCTAAGTCCAACTGGGGCCATAATTCAGGCGAAAAATGTTCAGACTGACCCCATATTCGAACTTGACCTGTATTTTGTTGTGATTAAACCACATACCACATTTGGAGCCCATCGGAAAACAAATACTAAAGTTATTGTTCGGAAACCAAATGGACGGATGGACGGACAGACGGACGGACAACGCCATACTATAATACGGCCCGTTTTTCAAACGGGCGTATAAAAAGTGCTGTACTCTTAAATGTCTTAATAATCGTAATGGCTGAATAATAGTGATGATCAGGATACTTGATTGAAAATAATAATAGTGATGGCATTTTCTCTCTGTTCCTCACTGACAAATAGTGATAGCTGAGATTTTTTTTCCAAAATTAATAATGGTGTTGACACTGTTATTGTGTAGGTGAGAGTAATGCTTTTCCGCTTTTTCTCTGTTTTACTATGCAAGTTATGTTGTTTATGTCTTGACAGAATATCTGCCAAAATAAATAGCAACAACTAAGGTGTGATCTCGCTTTGGCGAGATCACGCATTAGATGCTATTTATTTTTATGGAAATTCTGTTAAGATGTAAACGGCATGCCACGCTAGTCATATGTGAATGCAATGTGCAACCTTTGAGTCGAGTTTGTTGTGAAAGAATGTCATATCTGATTGGCAAAACAAGTGGGAATAGGGAGTTAATTTATGCTGCATTGTTTTATTGTAACCTGTACTGTGTTCGTGTATTTTACATTTAACATAACCTAAACGATTGTTTGTATGTTATTTCAGATCTGACTGATCCCTGTGAACCTCTCTCTCTGAGATCATCACAAAGATCAGTGTTAGGTCAGGTATTATTCCAGTTGATAAAAATACAATTTCTATAAAAAAATTAGAGGTATAACTGTCCCCTAGGACCACCTCCCCCACAATGCATACTACATTTGATCCAAAAACAAGTTAGCAGAATCGAGGTAAGGGCTGTGTCTAACAATCAATTTATCAATCATGCTGGTTGTGAAAATATATAAGGGCAATAATCTGCCACGATGAATCTGAATGGTCTCAAGCTCGCAGTTGTGCAGGTTTCCTTGATACTGTAAAATGAAAGACAATTATGTTGGAACTTGAGGTAGCCACCAGGGGTAGCCAATCCTCAAAAAAAATCGCCCCGATACAGTAACCTTGGTAATATATTACATAAATTAACACAGCCACTGTTGGTATTATTTACACAAATAATACAGAGAAGATTACCTGTATTTGATGACATGTCAAGTTTGGTTTCGCTTGGGACAGATCAAATTTTAAGTTCAAGGTCACTGTGACCTTCACCTTTGGTACAATGACCTAAAAATATGTAGGGTTCTCCCTCTTATCATGCTCAACCCACATGCCAAGTTGGGTTTTTGATTAGGAATGCATAACTTTAATAATTAAGAGAGTCAAAAGCAGCTCTGACCGATAAAATTTAAATTTTAAGGTCAATATGACATTGACCTTTGGGATAATGACCAAAAAAATACATATGGTTCTTCCTCTCATTATGCCCGATCCACATACCAAATTTGGTTTTGATCAGGTAAACAACATTTTAATTAAAGAGCGGAAACCAACTCTGACCGATAAAACTTTAAGTTCAAGGTCACTGTGACCTTTACCTTTGACACAATAACCCCAAAATGAATAGGGTTCTTCCTTTCATCATGTCAACCCATAAGCCAAGTTTAGTATCGACAGGGCAAGCAACATTTCAACTAGAGAAGCCAACTCTAATAAATGTTTAAGCTCAAGGTCACTGTGACCTTGATCTTTGGCACAATGGCCTCAAAATGTTGAGTTCCTCTCATCATGCCTAACCCACATGCCAAGTTTGGCTTCAGTCATTCAAGTGGAACTTTAATTACAGAGTGGAAACCAACACTGATAAAAATTAAAAGTTCAAGGTCACTGTGACCTTGACCTTTGGCACAATGATCCCAAATTAAATGGGCTTCTTCCTCTCATCATGCCTAACCCACATTCCAAGTTTGATTTCAGTCAGCGAAGCAGAATTTTAGTTAGAGAATGGAAACGAGCTCCGTCTACGGATGGACAGCGCCACGGCTATAAGCCCCCAGATAAAAAAAAACTTGGCCAAAATAAGTCATAGTGGTCTTAAAATAACGTGCGCAGCTACCGGATAGCAAGTGAAAAGTTAAGGAGAGATAAAAAACATAAAAAAACCTAAAAACAACACCCTATCGCTCACCAAAATTCTGATTTGGTACAGTTACTTGAACAAATGCCAGGTCATTGTATCAAAACTAGTTAGTGATGTTAAAATACTGTTTAGTTACAAAAAGGTTCCATATAATTTGCAAAAAAATTTGAAATAATATCAAAGGAAAACAGATTAAATCTGCATACAAGTAAAAGGGTTAATGGGTTTGTCCTGGTACAAAGAAACACAATCAGTGAAATAAATGCCCAGGCACAACAGAGTTCTATGCAAATACCATAGACAACACACTGAACATGACCAAGTACAAGCACAAAATGGAAAATCTGACAAAAAAGACCCCCAAGAAATATCACCCATGTAACAAATGCTCCCCCATCATAGCCCCGATAGTTTCTGAGTTATGGATGAGACATAACTTGGGATCCTCAACATATGGCACTCAACAATGACCTCAACCTTGATGTGCACACAATGAATATATAAAACACACCTTCTGACTATCATTTAACATTTGTATGAAGATTGATAATTTTAGTTTGCTTTGCTACAGTTAAAACTAGAAGTCCTGCCATGAACTTCATGCTTATCTAGGCTTAATTGCGCGTATGAATTGTGCGCAATTGCCATATCGAATGGTATCCAAAGCACGGCAGGTTCTCCTGGTTACTTATAGCAAACACGGGCAATGTTTCTGCCAATGGACCTCCGGGTTACCCGGAGGTCCATTGGCTGAAACATTGCTTGTGCACAGGCCATATTTACAGAATTTGATAGCCTTACTATGGTCATATCGCGTAGATTAATGCGCATGTCGACGTGCTATTTGTGCGCATTTCAGGACAGGACTTTTAGTTTTAACTGTACTTTGTTATGGCTGAGCCATGAATGCTGACAGAATTTATGTGCGACCTTAAAATTTGACCTTAACTTAGAGTAATAGACAGGGGGGGATCCCCCCCCCCCCCCCCACACCTAATCTTGGCCAAAAATTTCCTATAGTTGGAAAATCGGAGGGCAAGTCATGAGTAGTTGGAAATTCCATCTATCTGGATTTTGGAGCTTCTTTGGTGATACTGATGTCTCCTTACTCCCAACTCGGTTTCAAATCAGCAAAAACTCAAACTGTTACTATTTACAACTACAGTGTACGCAACATCGAGCTTCATAAGTATGCATGAATCAGCCACAGATTTAAGGGTTTTTGTCGCACTTCCATTCTATCAGCCATTGAAAATATGAGTAGCTTTTGTCATTTAAATTTAGTTTTTATTCAGCCTCAACTGATTTGGTAATCTGTGACACTAGTGAGATAACACTGCCATTATTTTTGTAGCTTTAACAAGAGTTTTCAATAAGATCAACTTGACAAAGTCAAGTAAAGCTATCCTATTGCCATTTCCCGAGTGAATGTCTGTTAGGCTGAGAGTCTGCCATTTTTTATTCAGCATCGTCAACACACAGCCTTTAATTATGGTCACCACAAATTGTTTTAAGTCCAGGATCATATCTCGATGAGAAACTCCTTTGTTGCAATTGGTCAGTTGTTTTGGCTGCAGGGGTTCTGATCCCCAAATTGTTCAATTCAGTATGTAGATGAAGGAAATCCATTGCAACTTAATAAAATGACATGTTATGATGTTCAGATGCTACACATTCTTCTTTGGCTAAGATCGGTTGACCATGAAGGCCGCAAGGTTCAAACCATAGTTGTTTAGCAGTAAGTTGAACATTTGTTTAGCACATATTCAATTCCCAGAATAATACCAAATAATAATAACCTGATAATTCTATCATAAATGTGTTGGCATTTCAGTTACAAGAATCAATTTTATGCTCCCTTTCATGGCTTCATTTTCAAACTTTTTCTCCCTCCACGAGGGGGGAAACTCCCCTCCTGGTCCTTCCCTCGTGTTGGAAATTCACTATCCTACACCCACCCATTCAGAAAACCTCTAGCCATGTCCCTGGTAACAGACCCAACTGTGGTGTGTGTGACACATCCTCCCATTGTATTTTATAACTGTGTAAAGTTTGATGATTGTACCCAAAAGTTTTTTTATTGGCTTGGATGCACACACCCACACACTTCAATCACTATATGCCACATGACCTAAGTCACATTGCATAAAAATATACATGTGAGTACCTGAAATGAATGGAATACAAATATATAAGTTCAAATCAAGCCTGAACATAAGCAATCTGTCATTTGTAGAATGAGATCCTCAGAGGGTGAATGTGCTGATGCTATCCCATACAGTGAGCAAATGTGTCCTCTGCGAACCTCATTCTGTTTAGGTTTGAGACCTTGATTCAAATTGAGATTCACAGAGGGTAAATTTAATGATGCTACCTTGCTGTGAAGGGTTTCTTCACCAAATTCACCCCCTCGGGACCTCATTTTTCAGATGACAGTCTGCTTATTTTCTGGCTTGGTTCAAATACTAGAAATTTAACCAATTCAAATTTGTTTGATAAAACTCAATGAACTCTGTCAAACATGACTGAATTTGTTAAATTCCAACTTGCATTTTGAGAAACTTTTTCAGGTTGAAATTTTTATATTCTGACATCAGTGTGCAAAGGGTTAACAAAGACCCATGAATGACAATGACCGTGATTTTGGGGACAGGAGAATATGGACCCGAAGGCACTACCTACTGCAGGTACGAACCAAATATAGAAAAAAACACACGTAGACTTTTAATTTCTCACAAATGTTGCAGGTGGCACCACACTCTTTTAGGTACTTGTGCAGAGTTAATATGCTGAGGAGTCTGACAGATGTACGCTGATGCTTGTTGATTCTCTCTGGGTACACTGACTTCCTCCATCCGTAAAACAGTTTGTTGAAAGTGTCATTAAATCCCAATATTAAAAAAAGAAAATAAAAGAAAAACCCACACTTGTTGCCATTGTGATGATCAGTAACACTTTATGTTTCCTTCAGGCACTGGAGAAGGCAAGACAATAACTAGGGGGGGGGGGGGGAGCAAGTTGGGATGATCTCTGCTATATAAGGCTAATTAGAATGGACTTACAGTACTTGGAGAGTAGATTGTAACTGAATCACCCGTGGAGTGGAGTTATCACCCAAGCTATAACTTTCAAATGTTGTACATATCGACAAAAAACACAAGAAATGTTTCAGCCAATGGACCTCCGGGTTTAACCCGGAGGTCCATTGGCTGAAACTTTGCTTGTGCTGGTTATGCTTTGCAACAAATTTGCAATTATTGCTTGGGTGGAATCTCCACTCTGCGGGTGATTTAGTGATAATACACTCTCCACGTACTGTAGCAGAAAACAATTTAAAAATAATTCTACTTTCAAATTAGAAGTGAACCGGATCTTTTCAGTAAATCTGATGGTGATCTCTTGACAATGCACCTGGGGTAACCTGTTGAGCAGGAGGGGGTTGTGTTACTGCTGTTGGTGAACCTGTCTTCGATGTAGCAGAAGCTGTTGATGATGTAGAACCTTTCACTGATGCTGATTTTTTGGTTGATGATGCCTCTTTTGATCCCTTTGATGTGGATCCTTTCTTGGTGGTGGAGGCAAGTCTTGCAAGTAAGACCTGGAATGCAACAAAAGAGAAATTTAATAAATTTTCAACTGTTTAAGTGCTAAATGGGGCAGTTGAAACACATATGTAAAACTCATTAAGATATTTAGGTGCCATGATATTTTAATATTCTTAGCACATGCTACATTTTTAAGTGGGGAGCAATAGGTACTCTACCATAAACTTTAACAAGGCAAATCCTAAATGTCACTTCAAAGATATAGACAGAATGCGATGTGTGTTTATTACACATCGCATGCATTAAAATTCAGTTAGGCCTAAAAAAATTGTTTCTCAGGCCCTCCTGCATGGTCCTTTTGGCTGCCGCATGCTCTCTTTTTATAATCAATGTAAACTTCAAAAAAATAAAAATTAAATGGTTTATGTCTGATATTTTACCAAAGTTAAAAAAAATTGATAAATTTGTCCCTTGAGTGTAAGAAAGCTTTGCAATGCTTTAGCTCTCAAGGGACAAAATACACCACCACCCATGCTATTCCGTAGATTATGAGGCCTAAAACATGAAACAAGAACATGAACTTTTGATGGCAAAGAAATAATTACAGAAATAAAAAATAAAATAAAAAATTGCTCGTCCGCATGCAATTTTACAAATAATGGGCTGAGAAACAGAAGATCTTCTTTGTGTGGCCGTAAAAAAACAAATTTTAATTCCAATGTTTAAATCCAAAGGTGAAGAGTCTGTTTGTTTTGCATGAAGCTGTACTGATCAAATGGGTCAGGAAAAAATCAAAACAACCTTGTTTTTTGGACAGTCTAAATTACATTCGTTATCTCTTCCATAATTGGGCGCATTTGCAGAAATTCATATCGCTGTTTCTCTTTGGCTGGTGTCCATTCATGCCCAACCATTTGGTGGCTATTACTGATAGTAAAAATAGAAGTACAAATTTGGGCAGATTTGCAAAACAGCTGAGCGAAACTTTCTTAAAAGAAGTTCGAAGCATGTCAGGATGTCCGAAGATTTATTGAAATAAAGTTGACCCATTTAGATATATGGGGATCTGCAGATGAGATGGCCAAGGGACTGGGTTAATGTTGTGGTTGAAAATGATCATTTTTTTTAATATTATGCCATTTTTGGTTAACTAATTTTTATGTGAACCAACTAAATTTTGCTTTCAATGTTTTCATTTTCACACTTCGCAACAGACGATCGATAATTGTATAACAAAATTTGGAAACTATTCGAAGCGTAACTAATGACTCGACAGTGACTCGACAGGAAAGGAGCTAGTATAAACGGTGCTGGGAAAAAATTTCCGGCTTGTACTTCACCAGTTGAATACAGAAACATTAATGTCATAGTGGTGATTCCATTAACCCTTTACCTAACGAATCGCCCGCATCCGCCTGCGTAATATGCAAAAAGAGCAGTTGAAAAAATTTAATTTTTCAAAATATTTCAACAAAACCATATCATGTGACCCCTCATTGGAACGAGCTCATTGAGCTCGTTCCAATGAGGGGTCACATGATATGGTTTTGTTGAATTTTTTTTTTAAATTTAAAAAAAATGTTACTTAAAATAATAAATTTTGATATCGTCTGCGTTGGGTAAAGGGTTAAATACAAGGGTTTCAACTTTAAAGTTTAATGGATGTGTAATAAAATGTGAAATATATATGAAGCCTATAATTTTCAGTACTTGCACTTCAGAATGAAGACCAAATATGGGTTTTCAGGCAAATTCAGCACGCTACCAGTTAATGAGAGAAACTTCAGACACGACCAGAGTTATTCTCACTGGTCAATCTTGTTAAAATATCATCCTGACATCCAAATGGGCATTGATATCATGTTGTGCCAAGGTCTGGTTAGCACAAATTCATGTACACTGATTTTCAAATTTGTCCACTGAAACAATTTTCTTTATCTTCTGCAATGGCAAATACAACCATCACCATTCACAAAAGACATCATTCAAATTTTATTATCTTTTGACTTTTTGTGTAAACAAGAGGCCCCAGGGGGCCTGAGGGCACTCACCTGACATGGTAGCCTAAATATCAACATAGGGAATTGATTTGAACAATTTGCATCTGCCCCTCCTAAGAAAAGCTTATACCAAATATCCAAAGATTCTGACTCAGCACTTTTTCAAAGTCGTGGAAGAGTACCCTATGATAAAACCGATGGCAATTTTTTTTTTACCATTCCTTTCTGCTGGTCCTCAGGAAGCTTCACACAAAATAAAAATTCCCAATAAAACTTGTTGGGGAATTTGACCACAGATTTAAATTGGAGGAATCTGAATGTAGAGGGGTAGCCACTGGGTTCAAATCGCTGAACTAAGTTCAAACTGGTACTTCCGACATATTTTAACAATCCCCCTTAACCCTTTACCTAACGTAATGGCCAAAACCGGCCAGCGCTATTCTCAAAAATCGCCAATTAATTTTCATTATTTTTTTCAGTTTTTGTCTCAAAAACAACGGGTTATGACCCCTCGTTGGAACGAGCTCATCGAGCTCGTCCCAACGAGGGGTCATAACCTATGTTTTTGAGACAAAAAATTAAAAAAATCAGTTATTCAAGAATTATTTTTGCAAGTGTCGTCTGCTTTTCATGTTAGGTAAAGGGTTAAATGGACATCATGACACTCATGCACATGTTGGTTAAATAGAAATATGTAATTTCTTGATTTTCTTCATCATTCCTTTTGAAGAATGTTTTCAGTTTTCAGTGACACCATTATTGTACTTTATTGTGTTTTCTCGTGCAACTTTGACCATACTTTTTGGGACATTTTTGAACTCTGTGCTGGGAGAGTTTGATGGAAATCAAAAACACAATTTCTTGTGAGCTTTAATTTTTCTCATTTCTTCTAGCCTGCGGTTTTAAAAACTGTGCACAACACATTTATCATTCGCCTTTTCTGAGCTTTGGTACCATACCTTATCGTTCGTTCCCCTGTAATTGATTCAGATAACCTGTTAGGTAACCTAAATATATATGTATCGCAACTATACATTTACTGCTATTTGAACTTTTGTATCATAGCCAAGTTCTTGCGTCTATGGACAATATCCTGATGAATAGAAATGAATCCTTCAGATTAGGAATGGAATAGAAATGGATCCTTCGGAACAATAATGAGGCTGTGTTGCAGCAATTCAGATACGAATTTAGTGTTGAAACGATTTTTCGACTAGTCGACACCAAGGCGATTAGTACTAAACAAATCTATTAACCGATTAGTGAGTCACTCGTCGATTAGTCACCTGAGTGTATTCTCTAAAACCTTGAAGTTTCCACTTTGTTTAACTTTTAGAAATTTAATTCAATTTTATTAAAATTAATTCAGTGCTTTCGATTTGAGGTGCACTATCGAACTCGCGCTTCTACATTGGAAACAAAAGATCTCTACAGATGTTCATGCTTTTTCAACATGTTCTTGTTTTGGGTAAATGTTGCTATAAGATTAGTCAGAAAACAAAATGTCGCATGATGATATTTACTTCTGAATGAAGTTTTACAACTCGCAATATGTAGTGCATATACTGACCAAACAAATCGCACTGTTTGGTCACGTGATGTATTTAATATTCAATGAGGCGATTGTTTATAGTTTGTCTAGCTTTTCATTGGGGGTTAAGTTATGCAGGTCATGGAACAATCACGTCATCAGTGATACTGTGTACACTTCTTCAGTGACCTGTTTTCTGCTTTCAAAGTTTTTTACCACAACAAAGAGCAGAAATTTCTTATTAGACCACAATATACAAGGGAATTTGGGGGGAAAAGTTCAATTTCGCTTAAAAATATTTGAACACCAAATATTTATTATTAGACCAATTTATTTTTTGCGGCATCAGTTGTTTGGTCGTAAGGACATGGGAGACAACGGCTTCCGTAATGTTGCGCAGTTAGGCCCATTAATTGTATCGTAATTTGGAAGCCACTCCAGCCAATGAATTCAGTCAAAACCACAGTTTTGTAGAATTTATTGCTTAGTTTAGCATCTGATATTGCATAATCGACTAGTCGATTAATCGTCTACTACTACCCGGCGATTAGTCGATTAATAAAAATCCAAATGGCATTAATCGTTTCAACACTACACGAATTAGTTGAAATTATAGCCTAATCTTGGCATGGGCTAGTATGCTTCAGAAGAATATGGCATCCGTAATCACTATTTGTGGCAGAGACATGAATTATTGACATTTGGTGATTTTGTACCAATCTTACATCTTAAGATGGTCAACAGTTTAAAATGATGTTGAGTATCAAACAATCATCAGCATAGGTATTTGGATCTGCCTGAAGTATAGCTGCTCCAACAGATATAAAGTTTCATAAACCAATGCAACTGATTGGTTGATGCTGAACATCATTCCAGCGTTCATTCGTACTAGATCATTCAACTTTGCAAAAATTTCACGTGGCCCGGAGACAATTTGGGACGACCCGTTTTTCAGTTTAGGTATCCTTCAAGCGACCCAAACAGCTGTTCGCCTCAAATCAACAGGCCTGTTTCTTACCGCTACCAGTTTCTTTATAGATGGCACATGACTCCTTGCTTTAAAATTAAATATATATGGTCCCTTAAAAATTTTCAATTTATTTCAATCAAATTTCAGTCATTTTTTGGTCATATAACCATCGCCTGAGTCAGACCGGCCCGTCCCGGTAATTCGACATATTTTTTTTTTTCATTTTGTGTACCACGAAATCAGGAAATATGTACAATATGAAACATTTTGTTATTGATTAGCCAATGCCATATACATATATACATTACATCTTACAACAAAAAATTGTTTCCAACTCTTGAAAGTGATAATTAAATAAGTACATTTGTGTTTGGCAGAACTGGAAGGCGAGATGTCCTGGCGAAAATTGATGTCATTTTCACGGTCACCAACAATGGCACAAGATGATCAACCAACTGTGAATTGGACCAAAATGTTTTGGCCCAACTTGAAGGGGGAGTTAATTGCAGGGTTCATTGAGGACTGAAAGAGTGGAATACTTCAATTTTTGCATGTGGAGTACCGTTATCTGTCTCTTCTAGGAATTGACAAGGTCTGATGCGAATACACCCAAAACGTTCTCTGGCCAAACCGTCCTCTGCCGTTACCGACATTTTAACCGAACTGGCTGCTAACCCAGCAAACATAGGCGTATCGGACCAATATCGGCAAAGTGACGGCAAGCCGATATCCGTTTGTGATATTGGTCCGACATTCAGCCGATATCCGACATCAACACTCTAACGTTATAATTACCATTATCTATTCTCCCGGTTTGTCGATATCGACTTTACGTCAGACCGTTATCTTGCAGCGATATTTATATAGACATTTTGGGTAATGAGTTTGGGGGGGGGGGGGGGCTGAGACCGACGTGATCAGGTGCTAGGCATAGGTGTCGTGGGTTCAAATCCCACTCACGTGGGCCAACACCATCCATTTCATACATATCCACATATATACATCCGCTTGCGTTCTGTTTTGTTCGGGGGAATAGTTTAATAATGGCGCGAATTAATAATTGGAAAAGAAAGATTTTGGATTTTCAAATCTTTAATTTTTAACTATATCTATACATAGGCCTAAAGGATCTGTTGGCCGATTTCCGTCAATCATTTAGGCTATGGATCCATGCATCGATCTTGTATCAAACTCTGGGCCTAATTGAAAACAAATGAGCTGAAATTTGACTGAATGGAATCGGTGAGGGGAGGCAGCCTGAACTTTTTATGTAATTGTACATAGAAAAATATTGTCTCTTGCCAATAATGGACCGATATCGGTCCCATGTCGTGCACCTACAAGAACATGGCCAGTTGCCAATAACGGAGCGACATTGGTCCAGGGGCGCCGGAACAGCGAGGCAATCGGCGAAATTGCCCAGTTGCTCTAAACAAATTGCCCTACCGCCCTAACCTTTCTGCCGACTAACCTTTAGGGTGATTTTCGCCTATTTATATGTTCCTTATATGCATGGTTTCAGTGTGACAAGGCCACTCTCATGGGACCCCTCACCCATTCATATACGCCAGAATGCACCAATTCAGATTCCAAATTATAGAAATTCGCGTTTTCGGCAGCCGGGACGACGCCCCTCCCCCCTCCCCACCATCATCACCCCCCCCCCCCCCCACATCACCCCGCCCTGGAGACGTTTGGGCACCCCCTGTTTGCCCCGTGCACACACGACAATATGTCCAAAATTAAAATTATAAAGAAAAAAATTTCATTGTTACGTTTCGAAAGAGGAAGTCAACAGAGAAAGCGGTAAAATATTGGGTGCTACTATCTATATATCTTTATTCTGCAGTATACTAGTACATTAACAACGAGATAACATTACAAACTACAAGAACATAACCTAGTATACAGCATGGAAATGGCATAGCCTAAAAGGCTGTCTTCCTGCCATTCCCATAAAAAAAAAATATATATCAACTCGGTTTGGCATCAGTGTAACAAAAATTCTTTTCAAAGACAGGAATATTTATAGTTTGTTTATGAATCATGTGGCTAGATGGGATCAATAGGTCATATGCTGGGAGGAGGATGAGATACCAGAGAGTTTTGATGGCTGATACAATCGGGACAGGTTGGGTTTTCGCACTTGACGTTTGGGCTAGTATAAGTACTTAAAATTTTATGCGTTAATGATTTTTTGAACTTGGGTCTACTATATTGCTGAGTTAGAGGGTCTATACTATTCCAAATTCTTGGGAAGGAATGGAACGGCAATTCTGCAGAAAATTGTGTTCTTGGTTTGTGTGTTTCTATTTTACCAGTCTGCCTTGTATTCATCCCCGAAGGGTTTCTGTAGACCTGAAAGTTGTTATCGAATGACATTGGGAGTTTTTTGTTCATCCAGTCATGCATAAAGAGGGAGACGTGAAGGCTGTAGAGATCTTTAAATTTCAGAATACCACAATCTCTGAAAAGTGGGTCTGTGTGCGAGTTATATGCCTTCCTAGTAATGTTTCGGACGGTTCTTTTTTGCAGCTTGAAAATTCTGTTGGTGTAGCTCGAATGACCCCAAACCTGAATACCATATATGAGATGACAGTGGATCAATGAAAAGTACAAAGTTTTCATTGTCTTTGCGGGGAGAAATTTCTTTGCCCTATTTAGGGCAAAAATTGCACTTGCCATTCTTGAACATACTGCAGAAACATGGTGTTTAAATTTCATATTTTCGTCTATATACACACCGAGGAACTTTAGAGCGGCTTGATCTTGTTCGTTCCCAACGGCCTCAATATTTGTATTATTCAGAGATAACTCAACGTTGTTTACCCTATACAAATCATTTTGTGGGTGAAGAAGCATATATTTAGTTTTAGTTGGGTTAAGGGTTAATTTGTTGGCAGAACACCAGTGATTTATTTTGTCTAATTCGGAATTTACACTATCTGTAAGTGTGTCTAGATTGTTGCCTGATCTATATGCCGTTGTATCATCGGCAAAGGAAAGTAGATTAAGCACAGTGGAGTTGCTAATATCGTTAATGTATAACAAGAATAGAAGAGGACCAAGAATAGACCCTTGAGGTACACCGGTGTTTATGGTTAAGGTTTCTGAAACAATATTCGAGAACGAGATAAATTGGCTTCGGTCGGTTAAATAATTTTGAAACCACTGATGGGTTATACCTCTAATACCATAGTATTCAAGTTTCTGGAGTAAGATTGAGTGGTCAATGCTGTCGAATGCTTTCGAAAAGTCTAAGAATATAGAAAGGGTGCAGTTCTTTGTTGGTTTATCATTTTCAGTTACCACGCTATTCAGCAAGTGCAATATGGGGTGGACAGTCGAATGCTTTGTTCTAAAGCCAAACTGGTACTTGTATAAGATATTACTTTTATCAATAAACTCCACTAGTCTTTTGTACATTAATTTTTCAAGTACTTTTGAGAACGTGGGTAAGATACTGATAGGGCGATAATTGTTAAAGATTTGAGGATCACCAGACTTGAAGATTGGTATAACTTTGGCTATTTTCATTTTGAATGGTACGTGACCAGTTGAAAATGAAGTATTAATGATGTGTGTTAATGGACTGGCAACTTCATAAGCGACTGCTTTCAGGAGTTTCGTGGACAGTTCGCCCCGATCCCTTGTTGGTTTCGAGGACAACATAGAAATGTTATGAATAACTTCCTGGGTGTTTGTTGGAGTCAAAAATAAAGAGTTTCCGTTTCTTTGCTTCATGTAGTGTGAAAAATGGATGTTCGTATCGGGCACTTGTTCACCTACTGATTTTCCAATGTTTGCGAAGAATGTATTGAATCTATCGGCAATGATTTTGGGATCCGTTACAAGGGTATCACCATCAAAAAAAGTATCGGGTGATTCTATTTTTCGGTCTGATTTATTAATTGCTTTACGTAGGATTTCCCACGACTTTTTAAGGTTATTTTTATTTTCCAGCAAAATATTATGGTAATAATCTGATTTGCTTGCCCGTTTAATCCGATTGAAGATTTGACAGTATTGCTTGTAGGCTGTAGTATTTTGAGCTGTTGGAGATTTTAGCTTTTTGGAGTACAATTTTTGTTTATGTAGAGAAGACTGTAATAGTCCAGCTGACATCCAGGGCGAGCGTTTAATATATTTCGAGGGAACTGGTGTTGCTTTTAATGGGAAAGCTTCATTGAATGCTTTATAGAAGGTGTCCAAAAACTTGTCGTATGACAGGGTGGTATCGGAAGCGTCATAAACACTAGAAAAATCACTGCCTAATAAGAGTCGTTTAAAGCGATCTATGTTCTCTTTCTTGAACGAGCGTTTATGAATTTTGGTAGGGCGTGCAAGTTGTTCTTCAAAGTTACCGATGCAAAACGTTGCAAAGTGATCGCTGATGTCAGAAATAACAATTCCAGAAACATGCTCAGAGGAATCGTTACTAAAGATATGGTCTATAAGAGTTGCTGAAGTATCGGTAACTCTCGTTGGTTTAGTGACAAGGGGCATGAAGCCTGAGCTGAACATAGAGTCGATAAAAATTTCAGTTTTATTATGAATAGTGAAGTTGAGCAGGTCAAGGTTGAAGTCACCCATAAGGTAGGCTCTTTTGTTTTCGAGGTTGATTTTATTCAATAGATCGGACATTGTGGACAAAAAAAGGTCAAGATCAGCTTTTGGTGCAGTGTTGGGCCTGTAGATAATCCCGATTATGCATTTCTTTTTAGAGGTAGTTTCAATGAAATGAGATTCAAATACGTGTGGTATAAAGATTGACAGATCACTTCGATGTTTGAAGCTGATGTTGTCCTTAATGAATAATCCTACACCTCCCCTGCCATCATCATTTGCAGGTCGAGTGTGGTGAATTAGAGGGTGATAACGGTCGAGTTCAAAACAGATATTCTGTTTGACATCGAATATTTCAGTAAGTCCCTCGACATCAAATAAATTTTTCCCAGGATGCATGTCGTGTAAGAGGTTTTGGATATTCTCAAAGTTAGCATTCAGACTTCGGCAGTTCATGTTGAAAAGAGAAAACGACTTATTTTTTGCTGGGATTTCCCTACTAAAGTTTTCTGGTGTATAGTATTTACAGCTGGGGGTTTCAATAGCGTAGGGAGGGTCTGTGTCACTATCGTCAATTCTCAGTGATGTGTTAAACTTAGATATGAAGTCGTAAGCATCAGACGTCTGGATCTCATCCGTCAAAATGGATAGTATTAGCCATAGTCAAAAATAGTTTGAACTGAAGCCCTGCCTTTGAGAAATGACATATTTTTGCTTAAAATGGGACATTTACAAAATTTTTTAGGCATTTGCGGGATTACACTGATGCCAAAGATGTGTAAATAACGAAAACAAACGAACATAAAGGAACACAAACGAAAACAAGTGAAAAATGGCAAAATACAGGCTAATAAATTTTTTTAAAATGGATAGAGGGTGTGTGTACAGGTATGTTTTACTCATGTGCGAAATTTTATCCACTTTTGATGAGTATTTTGGTCATAAAGAGGATTTAAAATGTGTTGCGTGACGCAGAACTTGTGTTCGTTAATCAGTCGCATTGACCTGCCCTACTAAATAACAAAAACAAGAAACGACAGTGGATAATTAATTAGCTGTCAATATTGTATTGGATTAGCGCTTGCATTGATGGCTGATTTGAAACTTTGTCTCTGTTATATTTTACATATTTATTACTACTTACATGACAATTCCCATCACCAATTTACCCGGGCTTTGGACCGGCATGTCAACACAAGTTTAACATGGCTGGTTTAAAATTGTATTTTTTATGTTCATTTTTTCCCTTTCCACATTCCTCGGTTAATAATTCTGGTGCTTTTACAGAACTTGAAGAAATTTGCCTCTACTATTATTTTTCATTCAGTACGGCAGCAGTCCTTTCCTGTCTTAGGTCGTCCCATTGTTGGGAAGTTGCCCGTCATCGGATTAGACCGTCTTATGCCTCTAAGTACCAAAAGTGAACCAATGATAGGCCTACATTAGACCGTGGCTGTGGGTTTTTTCTCAACCCTAGGTTGCGTTTTTACCTGTAGTTTAATTATTAATTCATTCAATACGGCTGCAGTCCTTTCCTGCCTTAAGTCGACCCGTAGTTGAGAAGTTGCCCGTCATCGGATAAGACCGTCTTATGCCTGTAAGTACCAAAAGACAACCATTCATAGGCCAACATTAGACCATGGCTGTGATTTTTTTCTTAACCCCAGGTTGTGTTTTTTTTACCTGTAGTTTAATTATTAATTCATTCAATACGGCTGCAGTCCTTTCCTGCCTTAGGTCGATCCATAGTTGGGAAGTTGCCCGTCATCGGATTAGACCGTCTTTTGCCTGCAAGTACCAAAAGAGAACCATTGGGTGGCCCAGTCTCCTATCAGACTTTTCTTTTTTTATGTTTTTTATTTTATTTTATTTTTTTTCTCGCTCATTTCAGTTTTTTGTTGTTTTTATTCATTCTTTTGCCGTTTCCTTGTAGTTGGTTTGGTTTTACAAGATTTTATTCTTTTCTGTTGTCCGGGTTTCTTTGCAATGCTAGCAGTTTTGGGAATTGTTAATTGTTCGTCCGTCCATGTCTGGAAGTTTCTTGAGTCATTTACGTGGTTTAGAAGTCTTTTCATTCGCCTAAATCATCAGATTTCGGAATGATGGGACTGCGTTTTCGAGCATTCAATACTTTTGCTCGTAATTTGGCCATGAACGTTGAAAGGTAGCTTCTGTTGAACTTGTCTGTAATGTCCCTCTGAACTTCATCGTAAACTATTTCGTTTTCTACTGTGATTAGGCCAGCCTTGCTACAAAAAATTTTACCAACAATTTTGGTGACAGTTTCCTGACTGCCTGTTTTACTAAGGTTTCGGGTTAGGTTTTCCATTAAGATGTCGTGTGCACAATGTGTGCGTGGAACTTGGAAAGCAATCCGTGATGGCATTCACTAGAGCAACTTCGTCGTCTGTTCCAAATACTATGCTGCTCTGGGGAATGTCAACAAGCTTGCTGTTCAAGTACGAAAGAAAGCGATGGTACGTTTGAAACGCACCATCCCAGTGCAGATACGGAGGACCTAACAGAATTGGAACTTCCTTTGAATTTGATTTTCCTTACAATGTTCGTGCTTTTGAAGCAAATATAGAGGTGACATAACAAGCTCCCAATTTGAACGTCCTGTCAATTCCTATAACACACCCACTACTGATTGCGGACTTTAAAAGGGCAATTTGCTCGTCCGTATGCACAATAACTGGAGGTGGTTTGGATGGATCTTAAGACACAAACTCCTTAATAGATGAAGTTTCCAAAGACTTGTTTGTCAGGACACCTGAGGCCCCGTAAGGCTTGGGCTGACGTGGGTTTATTTAGTCCCGCTGATGAAATTGCGGGAAAATTAGACCGACGTGGAGAGTCGGAATCCTGGTGCCGCGAACTCGGCGCTGGGAGCTGAGTTTGACTGGCGCTGTGATTTCTCCTCTGCCAAATTGGCCTAAGATAGGTTCGATTTCCGTTAGGTGTCATTCCTAATCACTTCAGGCTGCGTAATGGAAAGAATGATTTAAAGTAACAACGATTCTTTTATTTACACATAAAAATAAAGCCGTGTCAATATTTCAACAATCAACAATTCTATTCTTTTCACAGAAAATGGGTTGCTAGGGTTAAACAATTCTCAACAATTATATAGTCATTCTATAGCCCTGTACTGGCGCTATGGTCTAAACACTGGAAATGTTACTGCCGTGAGCTCGCCATAAGAGCTTCACAAATCTGAAATGTTATTACCGTGAGTTCACCATAGGAGCTTCACCCGCTTAGACTCAAATGTCAACGTCTGCTCGTAACTGTACATCTGGCTGTCGGAGGGTTCCGACCAGCAATGTTTGTCACCTATAAAGCCACCGTACTTCTGATTTGGGTCAGATATTGTCTACTCATACCTTATGTGCCTTTTGAAAGTCCTCCGTGAAAGTCCTATTGAAATGTTCACTGTTCCTGGTTGAATTCACGATTCACAAAAGCCCCTTTTTGTGCTAGGGCGAAATTGTCACTCACACCGATCTCCAGTCGGTATTACGATGCTTCGACAGCAAAACAAACTACTCACAACGCAATCAGTCTGACGCTTCAAAGGGTTAATACGCACAATACAATTAACCTACACTTCTGACTATTGCAGGCTGATACCTGCTACTCGACAATCTAAACTTTAACGTTTCGCCTTGGGTTTTCCTTCTCAACGAATTTGGCACTGTAGCCGCCTATCAACCTTAAGCTAAATCGATCGTGGAATGCCTTGTCTGGCGATTCCAGCCTTTTCAGGATCCTGTGATCGAAGGTACCCCTATGCCAGGAAACAGAGTCCGCCTGCCCTGGACTTCACCAACGTGTGTGTGACCCCAAGTGTGTCTAATGCTCTGCCCTTTAAGGTATATATATTTTTTACCCTAAACTGTCAGGTGGACAGACGCTCATCTGTCCATCTGTCAAAACTGTGGGAGATGACGTATATCGAGGCAGAATCAATACAAGTCATCTCGCGCGTGACTTAACGGTGATTTCACTTGTCGAGAGAACCGATTCGTTTCTGCCAGTCACTGACACGACAGACATTTCTATCTTTTAGAATCTCGTTTCTCAATTGGCCGTGACGATATCCTGCCACCAACCGATTACGTCTCGTAAGACTCGCGACTACTGTATAAATTAAATGAGATTGGACCTTATCTAACATACCGTTTCTTCCCTGGGTCCCTGCGCTGAAGCTGGATATGCACCACGTGTGTTTTTTCCATGTCCAAATTCACGTAGGTTTTTCGCCTTGATGCGGAATATCTTTTGAACTTACAATATCTTTATAGATGGGGCTCCCTTGCCCCTATATTTAGGCTGGCTTTGCCCTGACAACTCTCTTCCCGAGAGAAACACCATGTGTATCTCTTAAAACACAAGGGGCAAAGCCACGCACGCTCACCTCTCACACCTTTTTACAATCTACCCATATGTTCAAGACTACAAACCTGTACCCTAGTGGTCGTGGGGCTCATGACCGCGCTCATGCGTCGGCCATGTCGATTCCCACGACACACACGCCACCACATGATCCCGTCTTGCGGGTTTACATATGGAGAGTAGCCTTATCCTTAGATTTGCAGCACTCTCTCTCTCTAATACTATATATTTACACCTAAACATACACATTTTTATACACATTCGCCCATTTTGCAAACAGTTCACTTGGCACTCACTCCGACGAGTAACACCGTCCGCGCCTTTGCGTCAGATGGGTTAATTCCAACGGAGTGTAACTTCACCTCCCATTCCCCTATGTCTTATGAAGGGGCAAACGACCCCTGCATTATGTTGAGCCTCACCCTCGCAAGGCTCAACCAGGGGATTAAAATTGTGCCTCACACACTCACACATTCAACACACAGATTTCCAGATCGCGCCTTTGCGACAGACGGGGTTAGTGTATCCCACATTTACAAAACTCGACACAGGCTCCCCGTCCACGCACACTCGCGACGGACGGGGCAGTGTACCTCACATTCGCACTCACAACCAACTCTAGTCAGCAGTCAGACAATACTAATAATAATAAAAAAAATTATCGACAAAGTTTCTTCCGGGCCTTAACACCGGGTTTACGAAACTCATCACCTCATCCACAAAAATATTTGCGACTGGAGCCCCCGTCCCAGACACCAGGCCCACAGCCACCCAACTATTGCTTCTTTATAACCACCGACCATTGGTAGGGGCCCGGTTCGCAGTATCCCCTTGGGTAACCCTTGACACTCCCCTACTTCTCGCCCCGTTATTTCTACGGGTATTCCACTAGTGTCCCCATACCCTGTCATTGTCGCATTCCCAAGAGCTTCCCTTGGCGCTGTATCCCCCAGGCTCACTCGTCCCGGCCATTACCTTCGTTCGAACGACACAGGCCGACCTTGGCCCTTGTGCCGTCGACCTCCCGGTCCATTGCGACGACTTCTTGGGCGCTGTGCGCCCCCGGCACTCACTGCGTGGTCTCCGCCACCTAGGATGCTTCTCCTTTCATTTGTGGACCCTTTCCTCGGCTCCCTGGGCCCCCATCTTAGCGGTCCCATCCACTTTAACACCCTCAACTTGTGTTGACCCGTGCCCTCTCAATTCTGGGGAAGTTTGCCCAGCCATTTGCGTGAGTCTGGCCTCCCCTCTCCCCACGAGTGACACTGACTTCTTGGGGCGCTCAACTCCCTCACATAAATTTGCTTGAGGGTCTTTCCCCAATGACCCCATTGGGTTCCCTCGCTGTTTGGCGTTTAGCCTGGACCGCCAGCGCCCCCTTCTCCCTAATTGGACAGGAATCGTCCCTCCTGAAACTTTCCGACATTTCGTCGTGTAGGGGCCATCCCCTGGACCATCGGATTGGTTCCCCCTGGGGACCTTCCCTTCCTTACTCGGTACGTTACCGAGTGCAACCGCCGGGGGTCCTTGCCCACCGACTTGAAATTCCTTTGCCCTCGTTGGGCCCTCACTTGGCCCCCTACCCCTGGACCATAACTCATCAGGGCTTGCCCTCACCCCTGGAATATTACCTATGACCAGGTCATACACAGGTGATTCAATGCACATGGCTTCCACTTCGCCACAATAAAATGGGGTATCCACCGTTATCCTCGCGATGGGGAACCTTCTAACGGTCCCATCTATCAAAATACACAAATGGTCACGACCCAACTATTGCTTGTCGTCAACGAGTTGCCTTCTAACCGCTGCAGAGGAGCACCCAGAATCCCGGAGCAGACGGGTCTCCCTTTGTCCCACATACCCTGGGTACACTGGTATATTAACCTTCTCCTGCGAAGTTGTGAGCCTCTCACACATGCCACTTATTATCGGGACAACCTCCCCGCCTACCAGCCTTAATTCTCCCTCTTGTATACATTCCCGGAGGGACTGTGTTCTGAACCGATAGTTTGACAGAACGCTGCCGTCTGTCTACTGGGCCCTGGATCTACGCGGTCACCTTGCTTCCAACCCCTTGGTGCTGCGTTCCAGGCCCCCTGCTGAGGTGGTCTGATGTTCCCAGTGGTCCTAACCTGCTTCTGCCAGCAGTCCCTGGCAATATGTCCCCGCTTGTTGCAGATAAAACAAGTGGTGTCCTTGGGAGTGCTCCCCTTCCGGCTGGTCTGCGACGCAGGCGGATTGGGGTGGTGTTGCCTTACGGGTGCCATTGCCAACCCGTTTGCCCCACCTCTAGCCGATTTGGGTGCGTTTACACTCCCACCGTGGGCTTCGATGTAGCGTTCTGCCACAGATGCCATCTCATCATAGGTGGGCGGACCCCTTTCCTTGATGAACAGGCCCAACTCCTTGGAGCATGTAGTTAAAAACTGCTCCTGGAGAAATAGATCTCGCAGGGCTCCATATGACTCATTCACTTCTGCGAGATCAGTCCAGCGGTCAAAGTACCGCCTAGCTCGGGCAAAATACTGAGGTACTGTTTCTCCCTTCTCCTGCTTAATTTCTCGGAACTTGGTCCGGAATCCTTCTTCACTGAGCTGGTATCTCTGAAGGATGGCATTCTTCAGCTCACTGTAGTCGTTAAGAAGTGCAGGAGGCATACTGGTATAAGCCTCGAGGGCTTTACCTGACAACAAAGGGCTCAAACACATAGCCCATGTGTCTTCTGGCCACATTTGACTGGAGGCAAAACGCTCGAACCTCTCCAAGTACGAGTCCAAGTCATCTGTGTTTTCATTCAAATGATCGAGGTGGGGCGTGGGGCATGAATTGCTACCCCTGCACTCCCGTCCCCTGAGCGCCGACGTTCATTCTCCACATCGGCTCTTGCTCTGAGGAGCTCTAATTCTCTCTCGTGCCTCTGTTGTTCGAGCTCTCGTTCTGCCTCCCTTGCCTCCCTTGCTAATTGGACTTCCCTCTCTCTCGCCTCATTTGCTAATTGAATCTCTCTCTCTTTCGCCTCTCTTGCGTCTTTCTCACGCTCTCGTTCTAATTGGGCTTCTCTCTCCCTTGCGTCATTTGCTAATTGAATCTCTCTCTCTTTTGCCTCCCTTGCTAATTGAATCTCTCTCTCTCTCTCTCTCTCTCTCTCTTTTGCCTCCCTTGCTAATTGAATCTCTCTCTCTTTTGCCCCCCTTGCTGCTTGGGCCTCCCTCTCCCTTGCGTCATTACGTAAGGCAATCTCCTTGGCCTCACGTTTCTGCTCATCTTTAACGAACTTCTGAAGTTCGGCCCCCTCAAGGCCCATTTCCTTGCCTAATGATACCAGTTGGGCGAGGGGTGTAACAACATCCATTTTGATTTTTTCTTTCTATCTTCAACTCTCGTCAGAAAGAATGAAGAAGGAAAAGAAGGAAAGAAAAAACAAATATGGCAATTAATCCTAATTTCCCTGTGTAATTTAACGTAACTAAACGCCCCAAATATTCTGAAACCTACCGCAGTTATAGTGGCTATTAAGTATCCTCTTGGGGACTACTGTATTGCGATATTAAACCCTTGAACGGCATCAACTGACCGAACGCGTCAAAACATAAACAGAACCGCCGTTAAAATAAAACAAAATTTCCATGTAGCCATTTTTTACCTTTTAGAAATATCCTGTTTAGCGCTCGCCAATCAATGTCAGGACGACCGAGGCCCCGTAAGGCCTGGGCTGCCGTGGGGTTATTTAGTCCCGCTGATGAAACTGCGGGAAAATTAGACCGACGTGGAGAGTCGGAATCCTGGTGCCGCGAACTCTGCGCTGGGAGCTGAGTTCGACCGGCGCTGTGATTTCTCCTCTGCCAAACTGACCTAAGATATGTTCGATTTCCGTTAGGTGTGACTCCTAATCACTTCAGGCTGCGTAATGGAAAGAATGATTTAAAGTAACAACGATTCTTTATTTACACATAAAAATAAAGCCGTTTCAATATTTCAACAATCAACAATTCGATTCTTTTCACAGAAAATGGGTTGCTAGGGTTAAACAATTCTCAACAATTATATAGTCATTCTATAGCCCTGTACTGGCACTATAGTCTACACACTGGAAATGTTACTGCCGTGACCTTGCCATAAGAGCTTCACAAATCTGAAATGTTATTACCGTGAGCTCGCCTTAAGAGCTTCACCCGCTTAGGCTCAAATGTCAACGTCTGCGCGTAACTGTACCTCTGGCTGTCGGAGGGTTCCGACCAGCGATGTTTGTCATCTATAAAGCCACCGTACTTCTTATTTGGGTTAGATATTGTCTACTCATACCTTATGTGCCTTTTGAAAGTCCTCCGTGAAAGTCCTATTGAAATGTTCACTGTTCCTGGTTGAATTCACGATTCACAAATGCCCCTTTTTGTGCTAGGGCGAAATTGTCACTCACACCGATCTCCAGTCGGTATTACGATGCTTCGACAGCAAAACAAACTACTCACAACGCAATCAGTCTGACGCTTCAAAGGGTTAATACGCACAATACAATTAACCTACACTTCTGACTATTGCAGGCTGATACCTGCTACTCAACAACCTAAACTTTAACGTTTCACCTTGGGTTTTCCTTTTCAACGAATTTGGCACTGTAGCCGCCTATCAACCTTAAGCTAAATCAATCGTGGAATGCCCTGTCTGGCGATTCCAGCCGTTTCAGGATCCTGTGATCGAAGGTACCCCTATGCCAGGAAACAGAGTCAGCCTGCCCTGGACTTCACCAACGTGTGTGTGACCCCAAGTGTGTCTAATGCTCTGCTCTTCAAGGTATATATACTTTTTACCCTAAACTGTCAGGTGGACAGACGCTCATCTGTCCATCTGTCAAAACGGTGGGAGATGACGTATATCGAGGCAAAATCAATACAAGTCATCTCGCGCGTGACTTAACGGTGATTTCACTGGTCGAGAGAACCGATTCGTTTCTGTCAGTCACTGACACGACAGACATTTCTATCTTTTAGAATCTCGTTTCTCAATTGGCCGTGACGATATCCTGCCACCAACCGATTACGTCTCGTAAGACTCGCGACTACTGTATAAATTAAATGAGATTAGACCTTATCTAACACACCGTTTCTCCCCTGGGTCCCTGCACTGAAGCTGGATATGCACCACGTGTGTTTTTTTCCATGTCCAGCTTCACAGAGAAGTGAAATTCACGTAGGTTTCTCGCCTTGATGCGGAATATCTTTTGAACTTCCAATATCTTTATAGATGAGGCCCCCTTGCCCCTATATTTAGGCTGGCTTTGCCCTGACATTGTTCATCATTGCAACTAAATCATCGGATGCTCACTCTCGGGCCTATTTTTGGGCCTTTCAAAATACCCCATGTTTCGAATCTGCCGAATATTTATTGGTTCTTCTGGATACGCTCGACTTACAACACGCTTGATTTGACGGTGATTTTGCCCATGCTCAATACCTTCTTGAATGAGACGCCTCTGATTGCCCGACATCCATTGGTATGAAGCGAACGTTGCCTTGGCATTGCCATGTACATCTCCCTCTGATGGGTAAGGGCCAATGTACTCAACAACAGCAGTAGACAAGTCCGAGAAACATGTAACTCGCTTCTTATACAGAGGCTCTCGCTGCAGAGACGAATATTTTTTCTTAACTTGAATAACCTGCAACTCCCCTGGCTGCGGGTCAAGAGGTTTGAAAGACTTTTTCACTATCGTACCAAACAAACCATTTTTCTTTTCCAAATGAAACAACCCGTTGAACGTACGAAGAGCATACATTGTTCTGACAGAATTGCACTTTGGATTCCACGCTCCACAATCATCTGTATGGAAAGTGGCGGCTTTGTTGAGAGATCGCCGTTTTACGTTTTCCGCATCATCGACCAGGAAGTAAACATTTTGCTTTATACCAAGAGGAATTGAAGGAACGACATTTTCTGCCACCAAAGCCAATTTATACAACTGATCAACAACTGAAATGAATTTGCCATTCAATCCGTTAACTGTTGGATTTCGGTGTGGATGCCTCTCTGCAGAAGACAGGCAAGTTATATCAGAGCCAAAAGAGTTATCAGCAACAGAAGATTCGCAAGATTCAGAACTACGATCTTCACCCAAACCAGACATGATATCACCCGGTCCTTCTAAATCAACCTGGGTGGCATCAGTTGTCTGATTACTGGGCTCATCGATTTGAACATCGGCTGAAAGGTCAGCCATTCCATCCAACTCGATCTTTGGATCGCATGCGATGTTAGCCTGCTGTTTTATATCGGCATTGCTTTCATCGTCCACACGTTCCTCTGATGTAGAATTAGAAGCTGTAGCTACCTCCTCGCTTCGCCCAGTAACCAAATCCGAAACATCCGGAATGACATGAACAACTGGTGGAACTGACAGAGATGGAACAAGTGACACAAAATGATTAGGAGTCCATGTTATTGTAACATCTGTCCGTTCACCTGCACACAAAATCGAAATTGATGCACGCTTAGTGCCTATCCTTGGTTGGAAAACCGTGTTTAGGATTCTGATGCTCCCGTCAGCTGAACCATTTCCTGTTGGATATACAGGTCCTCAAAGGCCGCCCAATAGCTGATGCGATAACATGCATAGTCCACGCCGAGGACCAGCCTTTTTTACGGGCACATGTATTTATATCATCATCCAGAAATTATGGGCTAACCAAAGGGATTTCTGTATTTTTGTGAAATGATTCATAAAATAACCTATTCAGCGATAACTCGATACATGTTCTAACTTGAAGCTCACTTCTCATTGACTCATCTCCAACCAAACAAACTGACACTGAATTGAAAAGACAATTGCCATCTACTTAACGACAATTGGGATAGAGACTCTGTCCATCTTGATCCAAGAAGCCTAGACGCTTGTAAATCCCTGATGTATGACTTCATTGGATGGTATCGGTGGATATCTGATAACTGAGCAAGAGGCAAGAGGCGTAAAAGATTGATTCTCGTTTTACTGCCTCTTCCAGCCTGTCCTCGTCTAAAGCCACCATCAATCTACTGTGAGCCAAGTCCCAGTTGAAAGCACCTTCATGAATCTCAAGGCAACAACTGCATACAAATTCCAAATCTGAGTTTACGAAAAAGTTGCCCTTTTGACGCCCTCACTTGCCTCCTTCTCTTCCTTTTCCTTCTTCTTCTTCACCAAGAACTCCGTCATTCGGCGGGCATCTCGTCGTCTGGTGGAGGGTCCCTTCTTTCTCGTCCTCTTCTTCTTCTTGGTGGCTGTGCTACTCCGGTGGCCTTCATCCTGCTTATCCGTGTCACTAGGAGGGTGACCAGTGTGAGGGGAAATCCCCTCGCGAAAGGTGCTACACCTCTCCGAGGACGACGGTTCTGATTCTCTGTCAAAATCCACTGTCGGGTGAATTTTACCCTTGAGCCACTGGATACTCCAGGTGGTGGCAAGGGTAGCCTTCACTCTGACGAGTGTCTCTTGAATTACAAGTGGGAGCTCCATTGTAAAGTTGTTAGCACCTCGGAGTTCATTGTGCCTAGACCCTTTTATAGTAGTAGAATTAAAAGAAGTTAGCCGAATTCTCTTTCATGCTTTTGAAATAAACTTTTGATCAAGCGTTTTGAGAGAAATAGTTTCGGTAGCCATACGACAAAAGAATGAGACATCAGTCAACTAACCTGGATTGTTGTATAAACAAACAAACTGGTTTTTTAAAAAAAAAACATGTATCGCTCAGACTTGTAAAAACAAGACTGCGGCTCTCCTTTCTGGCAATTTCAATCTCCAATGCAAATTGTTATGTAAACATTTTCTTCATAGTTTTCATTGCACACGTGTCCAGTATTGTTTGTTTTGACAACAATTTCCCCTGTAATTGACTCAGTGTAAGTAAGTTCCTAATAAGATATTAGCTAATTTGATATAAGATCTTTTGAGAAAAAATTATGTTGATTTAAATGTTCTTTTCATGTAAAATTAAGAAGTAGAATAAAAAGAAACAAAAATATTGAAATATTGAAAATAAATGAAAAAATAAAATGAAAATCTTAGATAAAAAAACCGGGACGATTCGCCATTTTAGGTGGGACGATTCGCCATAAAATCGAGGTTATGGCGAATCGTCCCGATGGCGAACCGTCCCGTACCCAAACTCTCTAACTTTCATACTTTATTCTCATTGTGGGTGGAACATTGCCCGCAAAATTTGCATCCTATACTCTTGATCTCATGACAGTCAGCACCACATGTACACCACAATGATACAATGGGGAAGACATTGTAGTAATCGGATCAAAGATCAGACTGAAATTTTGGGCAAATGAGCTATGTTATATACTGATGGGTATGCACATATAAGTTTGAAAATTATTATTGCCAGAACAACCAATCTTTTGTTAAAAAGAAACCGGTTATCAAATATGCAAGCCAATATCAAAAGTTTTCTTCAAACGATCCTACATTATCGTTATAAAAACAAGCAAGCCAGACTTACGAAAACTGCATGTAAAAAATCAAAAGTGCGTCGCTTATTACAAAAACAACTATGTTGTACATCAGTAGAATTGTTTGACAAACAATAAAACATCCAACATAGCAGATAGGCAAAAACAAAAAATTAAAATAGATCCCAGTTAGAAAAAAAAAAAAATAATAATAAATATATAAAATATAAAAGAGACAAAATTTCAAACCAGCCATTTATGCAAGCGCTAATCCGATTCAATATATTGACTGCTAATTAATTATCCACTGTAGATTCTTGTTTTCGTTATTTAGTCGTTTCTTGTTTGCGTTATTTAGTAGGGCAGGTCATTGCCACTAATTAACGAACACAAGTTCTGCGTCACGCAACACATTTTAAATCCTCTTTATGACCAAAATACTCATCAAAAGTGGATAAAATTTCGCACATGAGTAAAACATTCCCGTACACGCACCCTCTACCCATTTAAAAAAAATTATTAGCCTGTATTTTTCCATTTTTTACTTGTTTTCGTTTATGTTCGTTTGTTTTCGTTATTTAGGAGCACCGAAAATTTTAACGAAGTCCAATTTCAAAAGGAGGGACTTGTTTCTAAAAATTTAAAGGGCTGGGCCGAATCAACGAGATAGAAATATTCAAAGATTTTCGTCTAGGAACCAAGTTAGATAATTCATTCGTGTCGTCTGCGTCGTAAAATTTTCCAAATTCGTTCGTTCAGTTTCACAAACAATCAAGGATTTCGGTTTGTAAAAAACAATTTTTTGCAATTTACTGTCCCAAAGTTGGCACTATAAGTTGTGTTGCTGTTCTGATGTGTAATTCTAAGTGTCTAAAAGAGTGTAAAGTAACTAAATATTTAATTGTTATCATTTGGCCGATACGGCGATAGGTCGAACGAGAATTTCGGAGCAGCCAGGAGCAGCTGAACTTAAGTGTGGGCCAACAAATTAGAATGACCGCAGAAGCAAGCTGCGTAAATAATAAATTTATTTATGCCAGGTTTTTATGCCCGAACCGCTGATTTAAATTTCATCAGCTATATTTTGATCAGCGTATTGTCCCACTATTATTAGCACTACACTATTGTACTGGCAGTAGTAAGTGAGTCAGTGACCAACTTATTTAAAAAAAAAACATCAATGCAGATTATTTACAGTCTCTTAGTCTTAAAGTTTAACTTAAAGTTATTGTTATGGCTTCAGGCTCAGCAAGTTCAATTTCAGATTCTTACTGGAAATCGTACAGAAAAATAAGATCGAATGTGAATGAACATATCAATTCCTGGAATATGTGGAGGGTTTTGTTTTTTTAGATCTTATTAAACGCATTTCAATCGCGCTTCAGCAGAGTTGCGAGGCAGTCCTCACAGACTCTATCCTAAAGTTCTCAATGATTAGCAAGGCAATCCTCACTGACTCCACGCAATTTAGTTATATTGTATAATTTTTTTTTTTATTTTCTGGAAACTTATTTTGTTTTTCTGTTAAGGCATTGGCGTTCGTTCAGCTCAACCATTAATTCACTATCTTGGAGTCTGTTGAGGGTTTTGTTTTGTAGGTCTTTTAATCGCGTATCAATAGTTTCTATTTTTGCTAGCTCGTTAGCATTGAAGAATTGATGATTTTGACATCAGAGTGGAGAGAGTTGAACAATCAAGAACATGTCTAAAGAGTGTTTGTTTCAGCAGCACCCCGTTAACCCTTTACTTAACACAGCTTTTTTATAAAAAAAAATAATAAAATTTCACATTTTTCATAAAACAATTGCACAATTTTTCAATAAATCCAAAACAAATATGAATATCATTAGCCCTTTACCCAACGCAGACAATATCAAAATTTATTATTTTAAATAGCATTTTTTAAAATTTTAAAAAAAATTTCAACAAAACCATATCATGTGACCCCTCGTTGGAACGAGCTCGTTCCAACGAGTGGTCACATGATATGGTTTTGTTGAATTTTTTGAAAAATAATATTTTATCAACTGCTGAATTTGCATATTACGCGGGCGGATGCGGGCGATTCGTTGGGTAAAGGGTTTGCACTTTTTTATGACAATGATGATTTCGTCATTGGTGATGGGGGTGACAAGATCATCATCATCCTCGTCTTACCGGCTTGACGAGTCAGTTCTAATGATATCCATATCTGTATGTTTTTATTGAGATTTGCAAGATATTTTTGGCTTTGGTAGGCTTATTTTGGTAAATTTCCCGGCCGTTTTGTTAGGTAAAGGGTTAACATAATAACTACAGTTTGCAGCTTAAATGGGTTACCTTATTTGAACAGGGTTATCGTAAAGTAATTAAGGTAACCCATAAAGAGGTTGCCTTAATTTTTAATTCGTGCAGGCCTGCTAATCATTGGTGTGATTGTTTGTATAGGATAGTTAATCAACTCATCAGTGACTGATGATTACTGTGTTTGTATAGTGTAGTCTTTTATCTTGGAAATAACATGGTGATCACAATTCATATCAGGAAAAAATTGTTGTCACCTTTTCTCAACAAATACTTGTCAATATTGTCATTATATATATGGGGGTCCAAATAAGCCGAAGGTCCGAAAAAGTCAGGGTCTGAATAAGCCGGAGGTCTGAAAAAGCCAGGGTCTGATTTGAATATTAAGTTTGCCGTGCGTGTATTTTACTTTTTCTTATGAAATAAACTGTTAAACATTTAAATTTGTCTGTATTCAGAGTTTAAGATAGAACAGAATATAAATAAAAGGTGAAATGTTTCTGAATTCTTATCATTATTGTCATTATATATATGGGGGTCCGAATAAGCCGGAGGTCCGAAAAAGCCAGGGTCCGAATAAGCTGGAGGTCCGAATAAGCCAGGGTCCGAATGAGCCAAGGTCCGAAAGAGCCAAGGTCCAAATAAGCCGACAACCAATTCTATTTACACTGACACTGACACCAATAACACTAACAGCGACCAAGAAGCCCAGGACACTGGTGACAGTGTTACGTCTAACAATAATATTAATAATAACCCCAATGCCAATTTTTGCACGCCTTTGAATTCTTTTTTCCAATTCAGGCTCTCTTAGACTTCAGTACAGAGTTTCATCTTCAGACTCAGAGTGAACAAAAAACCGAATTAGATTTTGTCAATTCTTGTTCTTCTGATGTGTCTGTTTGTGGTATATCTGTTGATTCACCTGTAGAATTTACTAATGATTCTGAGAATGAGTTTGGGGAAAGTTTACCAACAAGTCATGTATTTTTCTCTGATGACAGCTCAGACTGTGACCCTTATTTTATTGAAGGTGATAACACATGTTGATTATGAGCTGAGGGTTTGGGCAACAGACTTTAATATTCAGCATAACGCAGTTCGAGATCTGTTAGGTATTTTACATAACTACCATCCGCAATTACCAAAAGATCCCAGAACTTTATTGAAGACCCCATCACACTATGATGTTAAAAATATTAATGGAGGATCATATCACCACTTTGGTATTACAGCAGGCATAAGAAGAGAGCTCCTAAATAATGAGAACACAACAGTTCTAAATGAAATAAATTTGGTGTCTTTACAAATCAATATAGATGGTTTACCTCTTTACAAAAGTAGTAGTACCCAGTTTTGGCCTGTGTTAGGAAGGTTTGTCCTGCCATATACATTGAAACCATTTATCATTGGTCTATTTGTAGGGAACCAAAAGCCAGGCAGCATACAAGAATTTTTACATGATTTTGTTAATGAATGTGGGAATTTGCAGGAAGGTGGTGTACAATTTCCAGAGTTGCATCATGTTATAAAGTTTGAGATATCTTGTGTCATATGTGATACGCCCGTTAGAGCATATTTTAAACAAGTGAAAGGTCACAATGGTTATTATGGCTGTGATAAATGCAGTCAGAGAGGGACTTGGAGTGCCAGAAAAGTGACTTTTCCCAAAACAGACGCTCTCCTGAGGACAGATGTGGCAATTAATGAAATGCAACAGGCAGAACATCACAATGGGGAATCCCCACTGAAAGGTCTTGGTGGCCTGGGGATGGTTAGTCCATTCCAACTTGATTGTATGCATTTGGTATGTCTCGGTGTCATGAAACGTTTGATTTTACTATGGATGAGAGGCCCTTTACCTTGTAGACCAGGGGCATCTGTTATTTCTCGAATATCAGACAATTTGCTAGATTTGAGAGGCCACATCCCACGGGAATTTTTAAGGAAGGGTAGATCCTAAGAGAAGTAGACAGGTGGAAGGCAGCAGAATTCCGTTTGTTTCTTTTATATACAGGTCCTGTGGTACTCAAAGGTTGTGTATCAAGTTTATTCTATGAACATTTCTTGCTACTTTTTGTTGGAATATTCTGTCTGTCTAGCCCCCTTTTCTTCATGGCTTATAATCAGTATGCAAATGAATTGCTTTGTGTATTCATTCAACAGTTTGGCCAGCTGTATGGAGAAAATCAAATTGTGTACAGTGTGCACTGCATTGTCTTTCTCACTTGGCAGGCGATGTCATGAAGTTTGGAGTTCTTGATAATTACTCTTCATTTGCATTTGAGAGTTTCTTGGGGAATTTGAAACGATTGCTCCGAAAACCAAACTTTCCACTTCAGCAAGTCATTAGGAGATTGGCAGAAAAGCAGAATTTGTCCATTGAAAAAGACATAAAACCTTTTTGTGGTAATGTGAAAAAACAGCATAGAAATGGGCCAGTCACAGAGGACTATCGCTTTTTCTTACAATTCAGAGAATTGTTTTTACCAGACATTTACCTGTCAGTTATGCGGGGTGACAACTGTGTCATTGTGGGTAATAAAGTAGGCCTTGTAAGAAATATTTTGTGTGATACCAGTGATTTAGAGAGATTTCTGGTGATCGAGCTATTCAAAGAGTGTTTCAACTTTTTTTAAAGTCCTCTTAGGTCCTCTGATTTGTGCATTTTTATTGTGTCCAGGCCTTGTGAACAGATGTCAGTAGTGAAGGTTTCTGATCTAACATGCAAATGTGTTCTTTTGCCATTCCGAAATAGTTTTGTTGCAATTCCACTGATTCATAATTTAATATAACCAAGTGTATTACTAAGCAGTTACAAGTAAGTTCCCTGAAAATGAAGATTCAACTCTGCAGGGGGTATTCTAGCGAATTATAGAGATTCACCCTTTACCTAATGCAATGACCAAAATCACCCCAGCGCTACATACGAAAATCGCCATTCATTTTTAGCTCAACTTTGGCGAAGCCAAATTTGAGCTTTTGTCATGGCCTGTCGTCCGTCTGTCCATACGTCAACAATTGGATACGGCTCGGGCTAGAGGCCGTATTTATGAACCGATCTTTACGAAACTTCTTGGGTACCTTTGTTATGACTGTGGGACGAGAACGAGTGTTTTTGAGTGCGGTCCAAAATTCAAGATGGCTACCAGCCGCCATTTTGCACCGACGATGCAGAAATCGGTTTTTTGTACAGAACTTCCATATGAAAGCTCTGATTTGAATAATTTTTTGTATGAATGTTTACTACCATGAGATACATTACATATCATATGGGTTTTTTTCTCGTGCTTAAATTATGCAAATTAGACTAACTTTGATTTATTTAGTGTTACTTTCAGCACTGTCAGTGCAAATGCCAATACGGCTCGGACTAGAGGACGCATTTATGAACCGATCTTTACAAACTTTCTTGGGTACCTTTGTTATCACTGTGGGACGAGAACAAGTGTTTTTGGGTCAGGTCCGAAATTCAAGATGACCGCTGGCAGCCATTTTGTTCACAATTAGGGGCAATCAGATTTTTGCGCAGAACTTCCACTTGAAAGCTCTGATTTGAATAATTTTTTGTATGAATGTTTAGTACCACGGGATACATCACATATAATACAGGTTTTTTTCTCGTGCAGAAATTATGCAAATTAGATGAACTTTGATTTTTTCAATGCTACTTACACACAGTAAGTACACATGTCAATACAGCTCAGGCAGCTCGGGCTAGAGGCTGTATTTATCAACCGATCTTCACGAAACTTCTTGGATACCTCTGTTATCACCTTGGGACGACAACGAGTGTTTCTGAGTGCGGTCCAAAATTCAAGATGGCTGCCAGTGGCCATTTTGTACCGAAATTAGGTCTAACCAGTTTTTTGTACACAACTTCTATACGGCTCAGGCTAGAGGCCGTATTTATGAACCGATCTTTACAAAGCTTCTTGGGTACCTTTGTTATCACTGTGGGATGAGAACGAGTGTTTTTGAGTGTGGTCCAAAATTCAAGATGGCCACCAGCAGCCATTTTGTACCAAAATTAGTGCAATCAGTCTTTTGTAAAGAACTTCTGTATGAAAGTTCTGATTTGAATAAATTTTTGTATGAATGTTTAGTAAAATGGAATACATCACATACAGTACGGGTTTTTTTCTCGTGCAGAAATTATGCAACTTAGATGAATTTTGATTTATTATTTATTTATTTATTTATTGGTGCTTAAGGTCACATTTTTATGCACAATGGCTAAGCATGACCATGACAGTTTTACGGGTGGAGGAAGCCGGAGTACCCGGAGAGAACCACCGAGCAACGACGAGCAGCTGCCAGCTCCCCAACATCGTAACTCCGCACTGCAGCACAGGCAGGGTTAGATTGGTTGAAGACATGCCTACCATCGACGTGCAGTACGCCTTAGTACACGGCGTCATCGTGCCCCCACGCAGGCAATGGAGATGAAGTGTCTTGCCCAAGGACACAACGCGGTTGCCGCAGGTGGGATTCGAACCGAGGACCTCTCGGCTTGCAGCCTGCACCTCTACCTACTGAGCCACCGCGCTCCCCTTTTGATTTATTTAGTGCTACTTATACACTGAAGTGCACATGTCAATATGGCTTGGGCTAGAGGCTGTATTTATCAACTGATCTTCACGAAACTTCTTGGGTACCTTTGTTATCACCTTGGGACGAGAACAAGTGTTTCTGAGTGAGGTCCAAAATTCAAGATGGCTGCCAGTGGCCATTTTGTACCGAAATTAGGTCCAATCAGTTTTTTGTCACAACTTCTATACAGCTCGTATTTATGAACTGATCTTCACGAAACTTCTTGGGTACCTTTGTTTTCACCTTGGGACAGAAATGAGTGTGTTTTGGGGTGCCTTTGTTATCACTGTGATATGAGAACAAATATTTTGGGGTTCAGTCAGACCCACTCTGGGACTCAAAGATTTCTTTTCTAGTTTAGCATCTGACTGTCACCCACCTTTACAATACTTTACCTATACATTTGTTACAGGCTACGGTCAGTATTTATGTACAGACCATTACAATACTTTATATGTACCTTTGTTATCAGGTCATTACCTAGATGTTTGTCATTGCTGTGTCACATACTATACATGTACATGTCTTGACAAGTTGAGCTACAGTGTCATTGACACTTTCATTTTTTATATTTTCATGTTTTGCTTCCAAAACCTAACTTATGGCCCCTCATTGGAACGAGCGTGTCATGCTTGTTTTTTTGAGGGGTCATAAGCTATGTTTTGGAAGCAAAAAATGAAAATTTTCAATTGTACGATAATTAAGTGTTGTCTGCTACTAGCATTACTAGTAGGTAAAGGATTAAATTATGAGAAGGAAGAAACTCAATTTTGCACGTGAGCGTGGAAAATAATTTTTTAAGTTTCAAAATGTGAGCACAATGTGTTTTTTCTGTTTTAATGATTTGTACACTTTTTTTTTGATAATACCACAACAAATACCAATAATGTAAAGTTCAATCCAGCACTGTCAGACTATTCAAATTTTTTTTAAATGGGGGTAGTACCCATTCTGTAAACAAGATGGTAAAAAATAAAAAAAAGTAATAAAATAAAATATAGGGAGGGGGAATTTTTTTACCCCTGAAGGGCAATCTGTGGGTCAAACTACATACCCATGGCAAGTTGGGTGACAATCGGGCCAAGGACCTTGGAGGAGTACTCTTGTAACTCGAATAATAGAATTGGTCGAATAAAACTAAGGGGTGGAAAACTGTCTCAGTTTTAATAAAAGTATAGTTTTGAATAAAAATATGGGATAGAATTTTTTGTACTTTCATAATGATTATGAATACTGGGAATCTAAAACATTTCAATGTGCCACCTCCTGGATAAATTATCTCAAAATTCTAAAATAATTCCCAACTTTCTACAGTTAAGGCAAAATTTTATTTAGTCCAAATAGTGTATTCCGATGATGGGCTGATAGTTCAGCCTGTTGAAAATGAATAAACATGTATTCCAATGATGGGCTGATACTTCAGCCTGTTGAAAATGAATAAACATAGGGACCCAAAACGGAGAAAAAAATTAATAATACTATAGGGGTGGAAAATGGAGAAAAAAATGAATAATACTATAGGTGTTGTTACGGTGTGGAATTATTAATGATATTGGTAACAGAAAGAAATCTGAGAATCAGCAACAAAACTATGAATTTAACTATTCTGAAATTTAATTAAAAAAAATTAATATATAAAAAAAAATGATACAAAGATCTTTTACACTAATTGGGTTACAGAAAATAAAAAAAATACAATGGTACTTATCAATTATAGAATTAGTCCAAAGTACAGTTTGACAGAATCCAGTAATCCAGTGGTGAAGTATCTTTTGAAGAAAGTTACCAGCTGGTAGATGTAGTATTAAATCCAAGAATGTCTCTTCAGAAACAGTATCCTGTAGATTTGTAATAAAATTTTCACTTAGAAATTTCAGCAGTCTCCAATAAAATATAACAAAATGCTCCGTAAAATTCAAATGGAGTAAAAATCCAAGAAGTATTGGCTCCACAGGTAATTTCCAAATAATCCAGTAGAATCCTGGCTTTTCACAAAATAATATTCTCTTTCACAGAAAGTATAAATTCTCTTTTCCAAGACGAATAGATTCTCTTCAAAATTCTCTTTTGGAATCAATCTCCAAATTCACAAAGAAGCACTGCTTCTATAATAAATGCACTGTTCTGAAACAATAATATTCTCCAATGGAAATAACTGAAGTGAGTCTTTTTGAAAGGCTTTCTAAGAAAGAGTTTTTGAATTCTGTTGACAAACCTTTATATAGTAACCAGATAGAATGTCCCAGAAGAGGAAGTTTCTGCAATGTTCTATTAGTTTCTGGGGGATTCTGTTAAAGTTCAAGTAAACAAGGTCATTGACCTATTTAAACAATTAAACAATCAACAGCTATATGTACAATATATCAGTGTAACAAAGATGTAAACAAGGTCACTGAGTGCAAAAGAGTTAGACCAGTCAGAAAATGCAGCAATAAAAAAAAAATATCTTTCTCATATAATTATCTACTAAGGATATATCAATCTCAATATAATATGGGGGCTATAACACAACCCGCCTTAAAAGAAAAAGTTTGAAGGTACTGAAAACTTTTTACATAATTTTAGCAGACTCTGACTGGTTTACAATACACACACACCATAATCTTCACATTTTTTTTTTTTTTTTTTTTTTTTTTTCAATAAACATATATACACTTGAAGTGAATAGGGACCGATCATATCATTTTAAATTAGGATATTCTGGAAAGAGCATCAGCTACAACATTATCTCTTCCCGAAATATGCCTAATCTCTAAATTATATTCTTGAAGGGCTAAACTCCACCGCAATAATCTTTGATTCTTGTTTTTCATTTTATTGATAAATGTTAAGGGGTTATGATCGGTGTAAACTGTAATTGGACATTGGGCGGTTCCTAGATACACATCAAAATGGGTTAATGCCAAAATTAGAGCCAAAGTTTCTTTTTCTACTGTAGAGTAATTCTTTTGATGTTTGAGAAATTTTCTGGAAAAATAACATACAGGGTGATCAATACCTTGGGAATCTTCCTGGGCAATATACCCACCTGCTCCATTGTCACTTGCATCTATGAATAATTTGAAGGGCTTTTCATAATTGGGACTGGCCAGGACAGGGGAATTATTTAATAAAGTTTTTATTCTGTTAAAGGATTTCTGGCATTCCTCAGTCCAAACAAACTTAACCCTTTTGCTCAATAAACTGGTCAAAGGGGAGACAACATCTGAAAAATTTAAACAAAATTTTCTATAATATCCAGCCATGCCTAAGAATCTCATGAGCTCTTTTTTAGAGTTTGGTACTGGCAAATTTACAATGGCATCAACTTTAGCCGCAATCGGCCTCACCTGCCCCTGCCCCACAACATGACCTAAATAATTTACAGTTGCTTTGCCAAATTCTGATTTTACCAAGTTAATAGTTAGGTTGGCTTGGGTCACTTTGTCAAAAAATTCTTGAATATGCTTTAGATGATCAGCCCAATTTGTATCTGTGTGTATAATAACATCATCAATATAAGCTTCACTGTGATCTAGGTCTGCAATTAAGTGGTTAACCATGCGCTGGAACGTTGCCGGAGAGTTTTTCATGCCAAAAGGGGTTACTTTATATTGATACAACCCAAATGGGGTAACAAAAGCAGATATTTCTTTTGCTTTTTCTGTTAAAGGGACTTGCCAATAACCCTTTAACAAGTCAAATTTTGTCACAAATTTAGCATGGCCAAGTTTGTCAATGCAGTCATCAATTCTTGGAATTGGATAATTGTCTGTTTTGGTGAGGCTGTTCACCTTTCGGTAATCTGTACAAAATCGGTAACTGCCATCAGGTTTTGGGACGAGTATACAGGGCGAACTCCAGTTGCTATGGCTAGGTTCTATGATATCATTGTCCAGCATATACTGTATTTCCTTTCGCATGATCTCAGCTTTGAAAGGGTTCAATCTATATGGATGCTGTTTGATGGGATTTGCCTCTCCTACATCAACATCATGAAAAATAACAGATGTCCTACTAGGCACATCGGAAAATAAGTGTTGATATTTGAAAATTAAATCAACTAAATCTTTTCTTTGGTCAGGCAGTAAATAATCTGTTTTATTTTGTAGATCTCTCAGGACATCTGAGTTCTGTAACTTCAGAGGTACGTTTTCGCCGCCTTCATGAATATCCTCTACAGGATTTTCCAGCTCATCCATGTGGGTGACTGTTGAGACTGGTAAAGAGTTTGGTTCTCTCTCATAATAAGTTTTCAACATATTTATATGGCACAGCTGAGTATTTTTGAGTCTATCGGGAGTCTCAACAACATAATCAGTATCACTGATCTTGTGCTTAACAATATAAGGGCCTGAATATCTTGCTTGTAAAGCATTGCCCTTTACAGGGAATAATACTAGCACCTTGTCCCCAGGTTTAAAGGAGCGAAATTTTGCCTTTTTATCATACCAGGTCTTCATATGACTCTGGGCTTTCTGTAAATGTTTATTTGCAATTTCTCTGGCCTGGTGCAATTTTTCCTTAAAAGTGGACACATGGTCCAGAATAGAAATTTCAGGTGGCTCTTCTTCGAGCCATTTCTCCTTCAAAGCAGTGAGTGGACCCCTCACTATGTGTCCAAACACTAATTCAAAAGGGCTGAATCCCAGAGATTCCTGTACAGTCTCATGGACTGCAAATAAGAGGAGATGTACTCCTTCATCCCAGTCCTTCTCATTATCCTCCCCATAGGCCTTTATCATGGTCTTCAGTGTTTGATGAAAGCGTTCTAGAGCTCCTTGACTTTCGGGATGATAGGCACTTGATGTGTACTGCTTAATTTTGAGCTCATACATCACCTGCTGAAAAATGTTTGACATAAAATTTGAGCCTTGGTCCGATTGTACTGACCTGGGTAGACCGAAAGTCATGAAAAATTTTATCAAGGCCTTAACTATAGTCTTAGTTTTAATATTTCTTAGAGGAATAGCCTCAGGAAATCGTGTAGAAGCACACATGATGGTAAGAAGATATTCATTTCCAGATCTTGTTCTAGGCAATGGGCCAACACAATCAATAATAATTCTACTAAATGCCTCCTCAAAAGCGGGGATTGGTTGAAGGGGAGCAGGAGGAATCTTCTGGTTGGGTTTTCCTACAATTTGACAGGTGTGGCAGGTTTTACAAAATTCGACAACATCCTGTCGAAGCTTGGGCCAGTAAAAACACTGTTGAATACGAGAGTAGGTTTTCCTAACTCCCAAATGTCCAGCCATTGGATTTTCATGAGCCAGGCTTATTATTTCATTCCGGTATTTAGTGGGGACAACTATTTGATAAATAACCTCCCAATCACTATTGGAGGGTACTTCTGGTGGTCGCCATTTCCTCATAAGTACACCAGATTTTCTGAAATAACAGACAGGGGAGTTTTGGGCTTCAGCCTGTGTTAGAGCCTTTTCACGTGGCTCGGCAAGGTCAGGATCACTTTCCTGTTCCTGAATTAAAGATGTCCGGGAAATGACATTCAAGGAGGTCCCCCTATCACTCTCGGGTGTAGTGGCCTCTTTACAATGTCTGGACGAGTTATCACACTGACTCAAAAATGTCTGAAACAAATCAATGTCTTCAGAATCCGTAATTCTGTGACAGTTCTTATCCTCAGCTTTGCTGTTTAAATCAACACAATTGAGGTTGTTATCAACCTCAGTTTTCTTTGCCATGGACCGAGTTACAGCACATGCTGGAAAGGCAAAAGGAAAACATTCCTTCAAATTAATAATACTTTCATCTGTGCTCGGCTTATCCACCACTTGAGGTTCTACAGTGACTTTGTCACCAGCTAAGTCATTTCCCAATAATAAAGAAATACCTTTTACAGGTAGAGTAGGTCTGATTCCTACTGTCACAGTCCCATTTACTAAGCTACTTCTTAAATTTATTTTATGAAGTGGGACATTTAAAGAGTTTGACTCAATACCTGATATTAGAACTTGTGCCCCTGTAGCACTTTCTTCAGAAAATGGCAAAATGCCTTCTAACATTAATGACTGAGTAGCCCCTGTGTCTCTCAGTATTTTTATTGGTAAGGAACAGTGCTTATCCCCATCAAGGGAAACAAAGCCTTCAGAAATAAATGGCTTATAATTTTCTAAAGCGTCTTGCTTTATAACATAATTTTCAGGGCATGGAACACATGCTAGTGCATTCTGTGAAGTAGAGGACTCATTTTTCCTTTTTAACAGCCAGCAATCAGATAATAAATGACCTGCTTTCTTACAATAATTACAAGTTTTAGTTGAACTGTTGGGTCGTAATGGTGTAGGGCTGGCATTGGATGACTTAATCTCGTTAGGCTTCCGATTAAATTTAGGTGGTGAAAAGTTTGTAGGATGGGAAGGATGATTGGAAGGATGAGTTTTATCTGAAGCTGGTCTAGGTCCACTTTGGAAAGAATTCTTGTTGGACCAAAAATTTGTGGCGTTACGACTCATTTTATGAGTTAAGGCATAGTCATCTGCTAGTACTGCTGCTCTGTTCAAAGTGTCAACTTTTTGTTCATCCAGGTGGGCCTTTATATCTGAATGTATCTTTCCTTTGAACTCTTCAATTAGCATCATTTCTTTTAATTTAGAGAAATCTTTCCCTATTTCTTTTGAATGGCACCACCTGTCAAATAAATTTTGCTTTTCTCTGGCAAATTCCACATGAGTTTGATTTTCGTTTTTATAATAATTTCTGAATTTCTGCCTATAGGCCTCTGGAACAAGTTCATATGCCTTAAGTATAGCCTCTTTAACAGTGTCATAATTATTGCTTTGCTCAGAAGATAGAGCGGAATAGATTTCTTGGGCCTTCCCTTTTAAAACACTTTGCAATAGCAAAGTCCAGACATCCCTTGGCCATTCTAAACTTGTTGCCACTTTTTCAAAATGTAAAAAATATTTATCAATTTCTTTTTCTTGAAAGGGGGGAACTAGCCTAACATGTTTAGTTGCATCAAATCTACTTGGGGAAATTACATCTGAGCCTTGACGCTGTGATTCTAATTCTTTTATTTTTATTTCCTTTTGAATTTCTAATTCTTTTAAGTGCATTTCTTTTTGAGTTTCTATTTCCCTTAATTTTAATTCCCTATCCTCCTTTTCTTTTTGAGCCTGAATTTGTATTTGTTCCCTTTCTTTTTGAGCCTGAATTTGTTCCCTTTCTTTTTGAGCCTGAATTTGTTCCCTTTCTTTTTGAGCTTCTAATTCTTTTAATTTAATTTAATTTTCTCTTTCTTCTTTTTCTTTTTGGGCCTCTAATTCTTTTAATTTCATTTCATTTTCCTGCCTTTTCATTTCTTGTTGCATTTCTAATCTCTTTAGTTCTAATTCTAACTTTTTGAGTTCAAGGGCATCAGTAGGTTGTGGTTCAGAGACAGGTGACCCAGACTGAGGCAAAAGACCCTCCTCAATATAATGATTAACAATGAGCTGTTTAAGTTTATGCTTGTTCAGACCAGGGGTGGCAGGTAATTTTAGACACTGAGCAAGTTGAAATAAATCCTCCTTCTTAAGAGATTCTAAAAGGGCCAAACTAGGAGATCTTTCAAATTCAGAAATAAATTCTGTCACAATAAATACCATGATGAAAAGGTTTGCTGGTTCTCAGATTATATAAATAATAATACTGAACGTTTCTAAGAAAGTTTAAATGTTTTGAAAGTGAGCCAAAATAATAATTGAAATATGCAAATAAAGCTTTCTCGTTATCTTATATTCAATCTCGGCAACGAGCCCCCAATTTCTGTTACGGTGTGGAATTATTAATGATATTGGTAACAGAAAGAAATCTAAGAATCAGCAACAAAACTATGAATTTAACTATTCTGAAATTTAATTAAAAAAAATTAATATATAAAAAAAAATGATACAAAGATCTTTTACACTAATTGGGTTACAGAAAATAAAAAAAATACAATGGTACTTATCAATTATAGAATTAGTCCAAAGTACAGTTTGACAGAATCCAGTAATCCAGTGGTGAAGTATCTTCTGAAGAAAGTTACCAGCTGGTAGATGTAGTATTAAATCCAAGAATGTCTCTTCAGAAACAGTATCCTGTAGATTTGTAATAAAATTTTCACTTAGAAATTTCAGCAGTCTCCAATAAAATATAACAAAATGCTCCGTAAAATTCAAATGGAGTAAAAATCCAAGAAGTATTGGCTCCACAGGTAATTTCCAAATAATCCAGTAGAATCCTGGCTTTTCACAAAATAATATTCTCTTTCACAGAAAGTATAAATTCTCTTTTCCAAGACGAATAGATTCTCTTCAAAATTCTCTTTTGGAATCAATCTCCAAATTCACAAAGAAGCACTGCTTCTATAATAAATGCACTGTTCTGAAACAATAATATTCTCCAATGGAAATAACTGAAGTGAGTCTTTTTGAAAGGCTTTCTAAGAAAGAGTTTTTGAATTCTGTTGACAAACCTTTATATAGTAACCAGATAGAATGTCCCAGAAGAGGAAGTTTCTGCAATGTTCTATTAGTTTCTGGGGGATTCTGTTAAAGTTCAAGTAAACAAGGTCATTGACCTATTTAAACAATTAAACAATCAACAGCTATATGTACAATATATCAGTGTAACAAAGATGTAAACAAGGTCACTGAGTGCAAAAGAGTTAGACCAGTCAGAAAATGCAGCAATAAAAAAAAATATCTTTCTCATATAATTATCTACTAAGGATATATCAATCTCAATATAATATGGGGGCTATAACAGTGTGTTTATTCCGAGTCACAAGAGTAGGCGGACAAGTCAGTTTGTTGGCTACAATAATTCAATTTGAGGGTTTTTTTGCCTTCGGAAACCAATGGTAAAATGTAAGCTAGAATACCCCCTGCTCTGATATCAAGTACAGGCGAGGTGGTAGTCTTCTCAATCACCCAACAGTGCCACCATGTGCCAAAAGCATACTGCACGTTGATGGTTCACTCACCTTCAACCACTCACCTTCAGCAACTGCTAACTGGTCTTGTGTCAGGTTACAAGTAGTAGAGTAGTACTAGTAGTAAATTCATAACACCTTTCATGTTTGAACAAAGTATTCAAATTTTTACTTTAGGTAATTTGAATACTTTGTTAAAACATTGAAGATGTTGTGCATATAAATTTTCTGACGTCCTAGCCTTGTTCATGGATGTCCAAGGCATCTGTAGCCTTAGATAGTTTTTAACTCACCTGAGTGAAGCTGAAGGGGTGCTTTACTAATTGCTTTCCGTCTGCCGCTGCCGTCTGGCGTAAATGTTACAAAACCAACTTCACCGAAGAAACCACTGGCCCAATGTTCTTCAAATGCTGGATAAATGTTTATTACCTAATGCCAATTCAGATTTGTTCAAATGAAGTTGTCCCTCCCCCTGGGTGGGGCCACGCCCCCAAAGTGCCCATAAATCTTAAAAAAATAACTTGCTGTGGTAAATTCCATTTCCCATGGCATTGTTATGGCAACCACAGAGGTGAACATCAATTCTGTACATTATGTGGAGACGATGTCATGATGGGTTATAAGCCTCAGGCTTCATGTCAAATCTACGACCATGTTTGTATACCTTAAAGTTTGTTCACTTGGTTTCTTGGATATAAATATAGTTTGAACTATAGAACATCACAAAGTACTGTACTAGGAGTGCAAGTAGAAGGTAACTGCCAGTGCTGATATTCAATACTTGAGTTATGTAATTATACCCCCGCTTCGAAGAAGTGGGGGCTATATAGGAATCGCCCTGTACGTCCGTCCGTCCGTCCGTCCGTCTGTCCGTCCGTCCGTCCGTACGTCCGTCCGTACGTCTTTCCGGACATGAAATTCTTGTGTGCGCAACTCCTCCTGCATTTATCAATCAATTTGGACAAAACTTTTCAGACATCATCACTACTAAGTGAACATGCGCATATTCCAAGATTTTTGACCTGCGACAATTTTAACCAGGTTATCTCCCTTTGACTTAGATTTATTATGTCTTTCCATCTGAACAAATTCTTGTGTGCGCAACTCCTCCTACATTAATGAACCGATTTTGATGAAACCTTTCAAACATCATCTCTACTAAGTGAACATGTGCATATTCCAAACTTTTTAATCTGCGACAATTTTAACCAGGTTATCTCTCTTGAACTTTGATTTAATATGGGTTTCTACATGAAATTCTTGTGTGCGCAACTCCTCCTACATTTATCAATCAATTTGGACAAAACTTTTCAGACATCATCACTACTAAGTGAACATGCGCATATTCCAAGATTTTTGATCTGCGACAATTTTAACCAGGTTATCTCCCTTTGACTTAGATTTATTATGTCTTTCCATCCGAACAAATTCTTGTGTGTGCAACTCCTCCTACATTAATGAACAGATTTTGATGAAACCTTTCAAACATCATCTCTACTAAGTGAACATGTGCATATTCCAAACTTTTTGATCTGCGACAATTTTAACCAGGTTATCTCTCTTGAACTTTGATTTAATATGGGTTTCTGCATGAAATTCTTGTGTGCGCAACTCCTCCTACATTTATCAATCAATTTGGACGAAAGTTTACAGACATCATCACTACTAAGTGAACATGCGCATATTCCAAAATTTTTGAGCTGTGGCAATTTTAACTAGGTTATCTCCCTTTAACTTAGATTTATTATGGGTTTCTACATGAAATTCTTGTGCGTGCAACTCCTCCTACATTTATCAATCAATTTTGACGAAACCTTTCAAACATTATCACAACTAAGTGAACATACGCATATTCCCAAATTTTTGATGTGCGACAATTTTAACCAGGTTATCTCCCTTTAACTTGGATTTATTATGGGTTTTCAAATGGGATTCTTGTGTGTGCAACTCCTCCTACATTAATGAACCGATTTTGAATACGTGTTGCACATTGTAAATGTGTTTTTCCAAATGTAAACCATATATGTGTGGGCTCTAAGTATTCAGCGCTGTTCTGTGGAAGGCCACATGCAAATACAAATTTCAACAACAAAAAATGATCTTTATGTATACATTTCCTTATGGCCTTCGCCTACATGATCAGAAGTGCATTCCTCTAAAAATCCAAAGCGGGGGTATTAATCACCTTCAGTGATAGTTCTAGTTAAGAGTGTGGCATGTTGCTCGTGACTAATAGTAACACACATCATTGAAATATTTACTACCAGCATACAAAATTATAAATTGAGAATCTAGGAAAAATATTACCACAGCATTCACCACGGCAGAGCTGATTTCTGTGGCTAATTTCGAGGGCTGAATACTTTGAACCACTTATCTGTCGTGGACACATGAGTTATGAATATTTTCATGAGTTCATTCCTCCATAGTGTTGAGGACTACGGTAGCTGAATGTGACCCAAAATAGTCTTTGAACCACTTTGCCAGGTGGGTGATTTAGGCCTCATGAGGCCTCTTGTTACAAAAATTGTCTTGGTGTTGATATTTGGTGATTGAGATGAGCATCTCTTGGCTTTTACTGTGGGACAAGCCTTTTTGTTGCAGTGCATTGCAATTAATGCTGCAACAATATGATTCTGCCATGATAAGGGTTGAAAAAGTCGCAGGAACGATAGTTTAGTTCCCGCAGTGTTCCTGTAATTTGTTTTAAGGGGACCCATTTGAAGCTCTCACCATTTTTTAGACTGCCACATTACTTATATATGCAATGATCATTTTGCATTTTTTTTTCAGAAACAAATAGTTCATTGAACAACCATACTTTTGTATTTGCAGAATATTGCTTGAACTTTACATTTAGTTTGGCACATATAAGCATGCAAAAGAGTATTGCAATTTGCAATATTGTTATACTGAAAAATACAATATTAAAGGTGTTCAGTGTTTTGTCTGAACTTCTTGACAAAACAATGGCTTGTAGTCAGCCCCTGCAATTCGAAAAGTTTGCCAAGGCTAAACAAAACTCTATAGGCAATTTGCCTAGGTAAATTCAAAATTCTTGTTGAACTGCGGTTATAATATTATTTTAGGTCCATCCCTTCTTGAATATGCAGTCACATTTCATTACACTGCCTTTCATCAATGTTTGCTCTCAGTATTTTAACAAGTCCCTTTTAATGGCTGGATAGAGGTTGGGGGGGGGGGGACACCAGCCTGCCGGCCCCACCCACCACAGTCCTTCGATTTTGACGTGCTCTACAGCGCATAATAATTGGGGACGTTTCGGCCTGGGGACGATTCGTTTCATAACAACAGTCAGCAGGAGTATCAGACGGTACCTAGGGGATGGGTTGGCTAAAATACAGGTTATCAGACAGGATTTCAGATGTGAACGGAACTGACAATCGATACCGTGGTTTATGAGAAGCACGGAACCCACTTGTAATGAATTTAGCTCCCTTGATGTGCAACATTATAACTGAATGATTATTGGCCAGTGGAGCACCAACCTCTTGGAGAACATGGTCTTGGTCAAAACAACACAAGTGAAAAACATCGCACTGAAAGAAATCACACTGTAAAGCCCACTGCCTTTTCCTTCCTTTACCACGCAAGACACCCCCCCCCCCCCCCCCTAACAATTTCCCCTGGTCACTTCCCCTCGAATTGGTCATTTCCTCCCCAAAGTAGTCATTTCCCCCCAAAAGTAGTCATTTCCCCCCAAAGTAGTCATTCCCCTCCAAAAAAATAGTCATTCCCCTCAAAAAAGTAGTCCTTCCCCTGTTGGTCATTCCTAGGCTTTGTAAGACTGTGACCTAGGGCCATCTCCTGGGGATGGAAGGGGAGAGGGCCGTAGGTCACAGTCTTACAAATACTTGGTCATTCCCCCCCCCCCCCCCCTCCCCAATCTGTCCATTTCCGAACACTTTTCCATACTATTTTCTGTGCAGTAATTTAATTAAATAACGTTTAATCATTTGACCCTTCTAGAATTTACATGCTCCAGCCAAACATTGCAGACCTGTTTTTGCAAGAAAAAATGAAAAAAAAACCATGATAAGCGGCACAAAAGCCCTGAGTGATGTGCATCCTCTCATTCACACTCAGGTCTTTTCATGTTTTTTTTTTTCATTCTTTCTTGCAAAAACGCGTCTGCAATGTTTGGTTGCAGCATGTAAATTCTAGAAGGGTTAAATGATTAAACATTATTTAATTAAATTACTGCACAGAAAGCAGTGTGGAAAAGTGTTCGGGAATGGACAAATTGGTGGGGGGGGGGGGGGATGACCAAGTCTTTGTAAGACTGTGATCTAGGGCCCCCTCCTGGCCCGGGAGGGGGCCCAAGGTCAGTCTTACAAAGACAAGGAAAGATCAACAGGGGAGGACTACTTTTTGGGGGGCAATGTCTACTTTAGGGTGAAATAACAAATTTGGGGGGAAATGACTACTTTGGGGGTAATGACCAATTTGGGGAGGGGGGAGTGCCAGGGGGAAATTGTTAAGGGGGGAATTGTCAGGGGGGGGGGGAATTGTCTGACATTCAGACATGACCCAACACGTATACAGTATACAGTCACTAAGGGTCGAAAGGGGGCTTGCCCCACACCGTCCCTTTGGCACGCAAAAAGAAAAAAACATTTCATTTTGCCCACTGCCTTCGGTCCTTGTCACTTAAAAATAAGCGACTGGTCACAGAGAAATGAATAATGAACTTGAGTGAATTGGGAATAATGTTTGGGAGGAAATTGGCAAAAAAGTGACTATTTCCGATTGGGAATGGGGCCGATATTCGGCCGCTCTCATCGGTTAAAAAAACCCTGTAGTATACACATATTTATACCACCCACTTGAAAAGTGGGAGGTATATAGTGTTCACTTGGTCCGTCCGTACGTCTGTCCATCTGTCCATCCATAACACTTTTGGGGGGTACACATCTGCTATCCACAACTCCTCCTAAACCAGTGAACAGATTTCATTGAAACTCTCAGACATTCTTTTACATACATTGAAGATGTGCACCTCCTATTTTCTTTTCAGATATTTTTATTTTTACAGTTTCCCATATTGAAAAATGAACTTTGTCAGATTCAATTGACATCCTGTACAGATCTGCTATCCACAACTCCTCTTAAACCATTGAAAAGATTTCATTGAAACTTTCAGACATTTTTTTACATACATTGAAGATGTGCACCTCCTATTTTCTTTTCAGATATTTTCATTTTTACATTTTCACACACTGAAAAATGAACTTTGTCAAATTCAATTAACATTCTGCACAGATTTGCTATCTACAACTCCTCTTAAACCATTGAACAGATTTCATCGAAACTTTCAGACGTCCTTTTACATACATCACAGATGTGCACCTCCTATTTTCTTTTCAAATATTTTCATATTTACAGTTCCCCATATTCAAAAATGTTCTTAAACTTTGTCAATTCAGGTTTTAGTAGGGAGGGGTATAGATCTGCTATCCTCTACTCCTCTTAAACCATTGAACAAACTCTATTGAAACTCGCAGACCTTCTTTTACATACATTGAAGATGTGCACCGGGCCTCCTATTTTTCTTTCAGATGTTTTCATATTTCGATGTCCGTCCATCCATCCATCACATCTGCTATGCGCAACTCCTCTTAAACCATTGAACGGATTCCATTGAAACTCTCAGACATTCTTTTACATACATTGAAGATGTGCACCTCCTATTTTCTATTCAGATATTTTCATATTTTACAGTCTCCCATGTTGAAAAATGAACTTTGTCAAATTCAATTGACATTCTGTACAGATCTGCTATCTGCAACTCCTCTTAAACCTTTGAACAGATTTCATTGAAACTATCAGACATTCTTTTACATATATTGAAGATGTGCACCACCTGTTTTGATTTCAGATATTTTTATTTTTAGGGTTTCTCATATTTAAAAATTCAATTCAAGCTTGCGTGTGGGGTGGGGGCGGGGTTGGTGACATTTTCTATCTACAACCTCTTTTAAACTGGTGAATGGATTTCAATGAAACCTTCGAACATTGGTGTCAGCCTTTGTGCTCTCTACATTAAACACACTTTTACTGTTGTAAAATGTTTCTTGGTGGGAGTGGGTGGTAGCATTTAGTGAGCAGTGCTCACAGTTTTTCTAGTTTGTGGTGTATTTCACAATAGATTTTTTTCTGAAAAAAGAGTACATGTAGGGTAAATTATGAGCGATAAACATGACACATGCACTGTTTTCCAAAATCGCAGGTCTAGATCAAAGAAAGAGTCGTAAAATATCGTCAAAGACAATGTAGTCTACCGTTAATGCAAGTTTTGCGTTGTAACAATCACTGAATCAACTGTCGGGCTAATATTTATATTTTATATGTTGGCTATATTGTTCGGTTTCCGATTTTTATGTATATTTGTGATCGTCGAAAGTGGAGGTTGCCGACGGCAAATTTTTGCCGATGTAAAACGCGATTTACGTTGACAGTGCCGAATGCCAAGATGAATTGCAGGGGCTGGTACTAGTATTTAACAACAAAATAACACTTATTTTCATTCTTTAATTTATCTCTACAGTCAGTTTCAAACATAAAAATACATCCACTGTAACCATATAATACATGTATAAAAGTAAATGTGTCGAGCAAAGAAAATGGGTCCTGCAAAAAAAAAATGCAAATTTTCCATTTTTTTAACCCTGATAATACAATATGTATTACAACTTGGCTGCACAATACAATATGTATTGTGCTACTAGTGTGCATGCTCTCTCATAACATGCAACAGTTAAAATACTTTAGACCAAATGTATTCATTTCCAGTGGCTGCCATTTAACTGGTAGAGTGGCAGTGCTCAGTTATTCTGGTCATCAAAATTTGTTCACATTTTTTTGTCTTTTCACAATTTCTGAGAGAGTCCCTATATAGGCATTCTCCCACAAATTGTGATAAGGCAAAAATTTTCATTATAACTTGGTACATGCACAAAAGATATAGCCTGTAAGTTTTGGTACCTGCACTTATGAAACCTTACCAATGGAATATATACAATGTTTGAATGCACATGGTCACAGTTGAAATGCAAATAACCAAGTTTTACTGAACCAGTTTAATAATAATAATGCTTACAACTTGACATAACATGAAATATCTTTGAGCACTTTGTCAATAAAATCATATCACATTGAACCTCATTAGAATCAGCTTTTCATGGTGGTTCCAATGATGTCCATATTTGTATGGTTTAATGAACATATTTTGAAATAAATATTCCAATACAGAGAAATGTAAATTTAAAGAAAAAACAGTATTAGGTAAAGCATTAACTGATAATCAATTATCTTACATAAAACTTTTCGCTTCTTGTTCATGATGATACTAAGTGCAATTGTGGAGGCTTACAAACACCAAATTTGTATTTCAGCATGTATTAAAGTGTATTTATATTAGAGGGCTGAGCCTAAATAGGAAAAATCCTTGCCAAATGGGATTGCGCATGGGTCTTATAAACGGTCCTCATAGACACCTAAAATAATTATAAAAGAAGTCATGAAATTTCAATTGATAAAAAGATATGAACCCTGTCAGAACAGTATTATGGCACATATGGTCATTGCATTTGACTTGATCAACTTTGGGAATATGTAATAAATGACAGCTTGAAAACTTTTGATAGGAAAATTGTTGAAAATATTTTTGTGCTCTTTAAGCAAAATGTTTCTTGTTGTGGAGTATACAGATGAGCATGAGCTGGCTGTAATTCCTGAGAGCTGGCTGAACGGCAGCAGCTGTGCTTTCTTGCCACCATACCGGACATCCAACCAGATAATGAATGCTGTTCAGCAAAAAGAGATTCCTGGAGAGACCTGGAAGTTATATCCAATTCGTGAAATGTACAGAAGTGGTGAGTTTTTATTATGTCCCCCAACTTAGGTCGGGCAGCTTATAGTGCTTGAGGGTGTGTGAGGGTGTGTGAGGGTGGGTGTGTCTGTCCAAGCCAATAACTCAAAAACTGTTGGGACTACAATCAACAACCTTCACACAGTTATAAAGGCCCATGGGAGGATGTGTCACACACCAAACCCAGGTTTGTAACTTCGAGGTCAAGGTAACATTTCAAGGTCACGCTGAAAATCGGTCAATATTCCTGTCTGAACCATAACTCAGAAAAGAAAGTACAATTATGTTCTGCCAAGGAAAGGTGTTAGTGTGGCCAAGGAAGGTGTTAGTGTTGTTGTTGAACTTGTTCACCAATCCTTGTATAGTAAACCAGTTAATAAATGAAAGAGATTCTTGTACAAACAGAAAGTATAAATTTGTGTGTTTGTCATCAGTCTTTTGTGTCCAGGGCTCAAAATACACAACTGTCCACCTGTCACCGACAGTCAGAAATTGGGTGGAGACCGATAAAAATAAATCATACCCATCATATACGACAGGTCAGGTCAGTTCGCCATTCAACTAACAAATCGGTCACATCCACAAGTGTGACATACAAAAATTGCTATTCTTTTTTTTAATTTCAAATTTCTTTCTACCAAACCATAGCTTATGACCATTCAATGGAATGAGTTCGATCCAGTGAGGGGTCCTAAGCTATGGTTTGGAAGAAAAAAAATGAGGATAAAATTTGGAAAAAATAATTGGAAGGCTCATCTGCAACTAGGGTTAGATAAATGGTTAATAATCCGTAAATGATTTTTATTTTGAAATCTAAGCATGAAGATCAGGGAAAGACAAACAGTATTTGTTCATTGATGAATGGTATTGCCCAACATACATGTACATGTAGTATACACATACATTTCAAACACAAATTTTCACAGTACACTATACATGCATTCATAATTTCACAGGAGTTTCCAATTTTCAGGTGAAAATTTGGAGGCCACAGGTAAGAAAATATATCACCTGTCATATATGACAGGTAGAAATTGTAGAACATTTCAAGGCCTGGATGTATCAATGTCATATTTAGTGTAGGACATTGCTATGAAGTACAGATACCATATTCTTTATGATTTTGTCAAATACTGAAATATGCATGCTTCATAAATACCAGTATAATTTTCTTTATTACAAGACCTTACCCTTTCCCCACTATGGGTAGCAGATGACACTTGGAAAATAAATTCTTGGATAACATTGAAAATTTAATTTTGACTCCAAAACATAGCTTGTGGCCCCTGATTAGAACATGGTCAACAAGGCCCCGAGTTATGTTTTGAGACAAAAATTGAAAACACAATACAATTTGAATGGAAATTTTTGTACATGGTGCTGATCGGTTTTTGCTGTTACATTGGGTAAAGGGATAAACAACATTTTTTGACCACAAGCAAAGCAGTCAATTTGACCACAGTTAATTGTCATTTCATTATAGGTGCACTCAATTAAAGAGTATTCCTTGGCTTCATATTCCTATTTATTTTGCAAAACCATCGGAATGGGCATTAAAGTTTGCTTGTGTCTGAAAATGATTAGTCCCCCACGGTTTCACTGCGAAGGGGACTATTGGATTGCCCCCCCATCTGTCCATCTATCTGTCTGTACACACATTTGAGTAGTTAGGTGGTCAGTTTTGTGTCAGAGGGGGTATTGAGTGTTTTTTCCCCTTTAGGTGGTAACCGTAACCACCTAGGGAAAAAAAACATAAAATGATGTGGCTAGGGTAGGGTTATGGTCAGGAGTGGGTTAGTGTTAGGGGTAGTCCCAGAGTAGGGCTTAACATTGGGGGGGGGGGGGGAGGTACATGTAGGTTCCAGTGAGATTTATGATTAGGGTAAGGGTGGGGTTTTAGGTTTAGGGTCAGGGTTGGGTTAGGGTGGGGTGTGGTTTTTGGGTGGATGGTGTGGGGTAAGGGTTAGATGAATGTTCTAGGTAGGTTAAAGTTCAAAAAGGGTTAAAATAAGGTTTTTAAGGGGTCAAATGTACTTAAAAGACCACTTAATGTCTGTTCATAAGTCTGAAAAACCACTTGAGTAGTCATCTGTGGGTCCGTCCCTCTGTCCTGTTACCACCTGTATCTGAGAGATGCTTTGACACTTTTGTTTCAAATTTTCTGATTTGATGGGATATTATGGAAGATTGATGAAAAAAAATTCAAGATGGCCGAATGATGGCCATTTTTGTTGGAAATGCATGTAATTTGTCATACGCTCAGAACTTCTGACCTACATTTCCGATTTCAATAATTTTTGGTATGGAGGTCTAGCAGCATAAGATACACAGCATATCATACAGCAGACTTTTTTCTCGTGCATGAATTATGCAAATTAGCCTTACCTAACCTTTTTTCGGGTAATATTTTTGTGGATAGTACGGGGGGGGTGGGGGGGGGGGTGGGGGGGGGGGGGGGGGTCTTCCAAAAAATATTGGACACAAGGCCGGGGTGGGTGGGTGGTCGGATTGGGGCCAAAACACCTTTTTTCCTGGAGTTGCAATTTTTTTCCTGGTGGTTTTTTTTCAAATTATTTTCACATAACAAGGCTATATTGTTGTTTAGTAGTCTAATAGGCACCTGTTTGTCAGGCAGGGTTAGTGAATAAGGCCCCACTAGACTGATTAGGGGATTTGTTCTCTTTTTAGTGAATTAAATTAGATGCATTAAAGAATAGTGTACTCCAGTTTGACTAAAAACAATCAGTGGGAATTTATGAATTTTAATTTGGGAATGGTTAACATAATTTTCATAGCTGAATCATCACGGCACAATTTGGATTTTACAATGAGTAGCAATGTGTTTAACAGAACATCTAAAATAATGTAAAAAATTTACGGAAAATAATCTAAATGCCCAGTTTCTCTGAGTAGAGCTCTTGTAACCTGAAACTAATGAAAATTCTCACTGTGCATCTTTGATATAAAACCCCACTTACTTAATTCAAGCTCATAGTGATAGTACCAGGGTTTTCACAGAGGGTTTGTCTGGCTATCTCGTGAAAACATGAAACAAAAGTTACAGTTAATATTTGAATTGAAAACTGACCCTGACTGAGCCAGAGTATATAGATGAGTAGCTGAGCATAATACTATGCAGCAAAAGAAGATTATTTTAATCCTCTATTTGATGTTCACAAAAATAGTCTAATTCTTACATTATATGCTGTTATATGCAGAAATCAATGCTGACATTTTTTTCGGAGACGGACCAGGACAGACAGTGAGATTTACAATAATGTTAGGTGACAGATTTTCAGCTTTCCTACGCTATCAACTATCTTTTGAGTAATGACAATTGGCTGAAACCTCAAGCCTAGACACTTAGCCTGTAGTCAGGTCATTAAAATTAAAACTTCTTCACTAAATTTAAACTATTTCTTCAGTCTCAGAACTTAACACATGAATGATAATTATTATGAGAGCATTGAGGCCAGCACTATCAGTTCAGCATTTGTAATTCATGCACTTCAATAATATGCCAGTATACACTATGCCATAGTGTATATAGGCATATTATTGAAATGCATGAATTACAAATTCTCAACTGAAAGTTCTGTCATCAAGTATTAAAACCACCAGAACATAAAGATGTGAAAAAAAAACAGTTATCAGATTAGGATTCAAATTAAGGCAAGGATTAACAACTGGAAGCTCAGTGCAATAATTTTTCATTACCCACTGTGGTGATACACTGAAAAAATATAGGTGGTGGGGTGGGTGTCCAAGTGATCAGAGGAAAAAAATATTTTATTTGCACGTGGGTGGGTGGGTGGTGGTCAAAAGGTGGAAAAAAATATTTTAGGCCTTGTGTCCGGAATTTTTTGGAAGACCCCCCCTGGATAGTATAGCAGAATACATGTATGTATTATAAGTTACGTGACGTTACAGTGATAGTTACGGAGTCATGTTGGTCGATGTCAAAAGAATATTGTTTTCACTGAGTCCCACTTGACACCATATCACATCACCTTTATGCCTTGTAACGGATCTATTTTTCCTGTCAAGGAAAATCTTGTCCTTTCATCCGAATTTTACAGTCTAAGGGATGTAACTCTATCACATCTACATAAGTTCTTCGAGGTTGATTGCTTTTTTTTTTTGCGGTAGTTATTTTGACACAAAGATAGGTCAATTCTCAAAAATTCTGTTTTTGTAACATCTGTAGCTATGTTGCTTCATTTTGGTATAGTCATCTTCTGCCAGTTTGCAATCTGTGTATGCTGATTGGTTGATTGTGCCCGCTGGCTTAATAAATAACAGGATCTTGGTATATGGTCATACTGTAAGATAAGCAAAGACAAAGATTTTAGAAAATTATAAAAATTCCCATGGCCATCCTTCAGTTCAATAATAAAAGATGATTGTAGATTAATGCTGGAGTAGGCCTGCTTGCTACATTGCCAACATTTGCATGTTGTTTTTTTTTCTAGATAGCTATGAAAAAGCTAGGACAAAATTGGTGGAAGCCGAGCAACTGTCAGATTTGCAAGCAGGCCCTGAAGAGATAGCTTAAGGGGAAGATATTTATCGTCCCAAGCGACAACGGAGGTATTTTCATAAGTATTGTTATTTTTTTATGTACTGGTGAAGCAGGATATCTCCCCCTCTCCCCGGACATCCCCCACCTGGAGGGGGGGGGGGGGGGGTGATATCCTAGGTTATCTTACCCTCCACCCTGGATATCCCCATCCCCCACACCTAAATTTTTTTCAAATCTAATATCTAATGGGTTTTTTCTGCTATTATTTTAAAATATATTTTTCATATTGGATGTTAAACAGCTAAATCCTTGCATAAAATTACTGTAGAGAGAAACAGACATCTTCCCCACACCTCGTCCATGGGTTCTAAAAAATTAAAAAAAATTTCTGGAAAGGTTCTAAGATTGCCTATTATCGGTTCACTGGTCATTATTCAATAGTATAAGCTTGGTTGAAACTGTTTTTAATTTGTTCTATATTTGTTTGACATGGGTGGGTGGGGGTAGATAACCAGGCCTGGATATCTCCTCCCCCTCCCCACCACCTATGTCAAACTCCTGATAGACATTCACTGGACATTTGCAGCCATTGTTTAGACTTTGTTATCGTTGGCCTAAGGGTATAAAAAACGATTTATATTTTTAAATAGTTGCTATGTTTGTGCGATGGGTGAGGGGGAAAATATGCAGGCCTAATCATCTTTCCCTCACCTCATTCATGTGTTCATAAAAGTCCAAAAATCACATTTGGACATCGGCTGTACCTCCTGGTGATACCACTGGAGAAAACTGCCACATAGTGGGCAGTCACAATGTTCGGATAGCCGAACTAGGTTACACTGGCACCATATCGAAATATGTTTTGGAAGAGTGCTTTATTGATGTGGATCAGTTAATTTTTTTAACCAGCTGTCGTGTGGATGCAGATTAAAGATATTAACTGGTCTATCTTTGATAACTTTTGAATTTGCTCCTCCTGTAATGAATCTACAAATATCAGACTATTTGTTCCAGTTCTTAATTTTGTTATTCAAAAAAAGTGAAGAATTGTTTGCAGTGAATACAAACAATCAGGTTTAATTACTGCAGTAACATTTCTCGCTTCTCTAGGCACTACTCCAAAAATATTGCTGCATGGCCTTAGAAATGTTGTTGAAATCTATCCCTCCTCATACTGCTCCCAAACTGTCATTAGTTTCTTTTGGACTGCTCTGTATCTTGCTTTCCTTAACCCTTTACCTAACATGAAAAGCAGACGACACTTGCAAAAAAAATTCTTGAATAATTAATTTTTTTCATTTTTTGTCTCAAAAACATAGGTTATGACCCCTCGTTGGAACGAGCTCGACGAGCTCGTTCCAACAAGGGGTCATAACCTATGTTTTTGAGACAAAAAATGAAAAAAATAATGAAAATTAATTGGCGATTTCTGAGAATCGCGCTGGCCGGTTTTGGCCGTTACGTTGGGTAAAGGGTTAACCAATTATCGTCTAGTACACAGGATTCTGCAGTTCCCAACTCCATGCCTCAGGTCTCAAATTTAAGGTCTGAAGAAAGCAACAGTTTGATGGTCGAGTGGTTAAGACATTGGACTTAGGTCCAGTGGATGCATGTTTGCATGGGTTCGACCCCACCCATACTATAAACATAGTTTATCATGGGAATTCAGGCAAAATTTCTTTTTGGCTCAAAATGGATTTTGATGGATCTGGAGTGATTTTGTATTGAATAAAACATTACTCTAATGAGAAATTCCCCCTCCCCACCGTGCACCATCCACATATATTTTTTTTTTCTTTTTTTTTTTTTTATCAGTTTGACCCACAGATTGCCCTTGAGGGGTCAAAAATCTGCCGTCCTTCTCTTTTAACTTTTTTTTTTGTTGTTTGACCCTCAGATTGCCATTGAGGAATTGAAAACTGTGCCATCCCTGTTCATTTAAAAGAAATAAAAATTTTAGTATCCACTTCTCAGAATTTTTACGAAACTTAGCACGGGCATGTAGTTTAACCCATAGGCTGCCCTTGAGAGGTAGAAAAATGCACCGTCCCTGTAATGTTTTTTTCTCCTGTCCAGTCCAAAATGCGTTTAAAGGGTTTGGAGTTATTTTATTGGGAAAAATTGATTCCTATTGAGACTCTCCACCCTTTCCCCACAACCCCCCTGCCCCCAGCTAGATTTGGCTGAAAAATTTGTGCTGCTCCAAAATGTGATCCGCATGATTTAATGTGATTTTATGCAGAAAAAAATATTGACAACTTTGCTCCTCTCAATTGGAGTGTGTGAGGAAATTAGCTTCGCTTGGCGATGCAGGCTTCCTTTTTTTCAAATTTTAAAATTATTTTTTATAACTATCAACTCTTCAAGTAACTGATTGACAGGATATCAAGGAATGTCGATGGTAGGAGTAACCTTGACCTGAGGCACCCCTTCCCAGAACCCCCCACCCCCCTCCCCCAAATTGTGGATTCACATTGTTTTCTTCAGGAGAATAATTTGCGAGAATCAATTCAAATTTTCACATGGATTTTGAGCCCTTGGAGAACTAATATTAACATTTCTATATCACCACTTTCTCCAACATCCTGTAGAAACTACTCCAGGTGGAATCTTCATGTAAACTTGCAGCATTCTCGATCAAAATTCCTGCTAATCATTTCTAACCTTATTTGAATATTACATTGGTTATTTATGCATATTTCAACAGGAAAGTAACAGGAATCCTGCCTTAATTTTTCCTGTTTTTTTCTGAATTATTTGAATTAGGCAGACTTTCCAACAGGACAATTAGTTATTTTTAGGTGGGAAAGTATTGAATGGTCCATATATGTAACAGTTTGCAACTTTTTTCAGGAGTCCAGTTCGGTATTCTTCATCAAGTGAAGATGAGGGTGTGCTTGTGAGCTCAAGCGAAAGAAGACTTCACCAAAGAGCACACAGGCACCCCAGACTCTGTTAGTGCTACCAGTGCCACCAAAACTAATACCAGCTGGCAACATTAATCAGACGTCTACAACAATTGCTGACTGGGGACACCAACCTACACCACCCAGAAGAACAGGAAATGTTGCACACAATCCAAATATGTCGAGTGAGTTGAGTTTTTTAATTTTATTGCAGGTCTTCTGGAAATTGTCACCGACATCTTTGCTTGCTATCGATATTCTGCAAGCATTTTTTCCACACATGCATGTGATGCTATTCACTGACTTTAAAAATCATTTTCAAATGTTTTTAAAGTTTTTGTTGTGTTTAATCTTCAGCGCTTGAAATTTACTACAGCAAATGACAAGCTGTAGTAAATTCGATTTTGTGATGGCAAGTAATTGTTGTAGTAAATCAACAGGTGAGTTGGTCTCAATCACCCTGCCACAGCAGATATATGATATCAAAATTTTGGTAGCAATAACACAAAGGGTAATCTATTTATTTATTAGGTTTTAACAACACTTTAACAGCCAGGATCATATCATGTCAGTGACATTGTTGGAGGAAGCCGGAATACCTGGAGAGAACCACTGAGCAATGATGAGCAACTGTCAGCTCTCCAACATCATAACTCTGAACTCTGCACTGCGGCATAGGCAGGGTTAGATTGGTTGAAGACCACACACCATTCACGTGCAGTACACCTTAGTGCATGTACAAAGTGTCAAAGTGCCCTCATGTGGCAATCAGGGTTAAGTGCCTTGCCCAAGGACACAATACGCGAGCGCAAAGCAGTCGCTGAGATGGTCACCCATCCAACTACTAACCGCGCTTGATGTTGCTTAATTATAATGGACCCAAACCGTCTTCCAGTGGAAATATATAAAAGCTCAACTTTTTTAAAATAATATTTTCACAATACTAGTCATCAAAACGTGTTGAATAACTTTGGGATCGACTGTTATCTTCTTTTTTTTCTTTTTTTTCTTACTTTTTATATAATAGTGGGTTTTATTCCGAGTAGAAGTATTATTTATTATGGTTTAAAAACACTTTAACAGCCAAGGTCATATCGTGTGTGGGACAGTTTTACGGGTGGAGGAAGCCGGAGAGAACCACCGAGCAACGACGAGTAGCTGCTAGCTCCCCAACAACGTAACTCCGCACTGCATGCAGCACAGGCAGGGTTAGATTGGTTGAAGACATGCGCACCATCGACGTGCAGTACGCCTTAGTATACGGCGTCATCGTGCCCCCATGTGGACAATCAGGGTCAAGTGCCTTGTCCAAGGACACAACGTGGGAGTTCAAATCTATAGCTCCAACGGTCATCCATCTGGGCTCGACATTGCTCATCTTCGGTGATCTGACAAGAATCGATTACCGCAATGCCACAGCGCCCCTCCGAATAGAAGTTATTTTCTTCATTGATGATCGTGTAAACATAAGTTGAGTATAATAAATTAGATGTCAATCATTGTTTGCTGTTCAGTGTTTATTATTTTCATTATTACCCATTATTGTAATTAGGGATCTCGTCCATTAGGACTAAACTCTTATAGTGATTAACTAATAGTAAATTGTGTGATGGTTCATAAATTTATATTATAATGTTATCAGGTATTAAAAATATTAATGCTTGTAAACGCACCCAACCATTTCGAACTAGTCCCTTATTATGGCGAACTAACAACAGTAAATTGTATGTTTGCGTCCAGTAGCTTACATAGGGATAGTATAATACATGTTTGCGTCCAGTAGCTTACATAGGGATAGTATAATACGGACGTACTAAAAGACGATCGTAGACGGCTGTAGAAAAAGTAAGGGGGTAATGGAGAAAATAAAAACACAGAAGGGTTGATACTGATCTTATAAACACCCGTACAAAATATTATAATGATGGGACTTGTTTAACCCATTTTATTACAGAAAATAACCAATAATCGTCTCTTCGTTCTGTACTGAAAACCTTCGGCGGGTGTCTTCCCACTAGACCAATTCCCCTTAGACCAACTACATAGTGTTTCTGATTAAGGGTTGATTAAGGATAATTAGGAAAACAATTATTTATAAAAATCTGCCCAACATCTATAAAATATCGACAAGCCAGAAAATGAGTAGACTATCATCTGAAAAATGAGGTCCCCAGAGGGTGAATTTGGTGATGCTACCCTGCACAGCAGGGTAGCATCACTAAATTTACCCTATGTGAACCTCAACCTGAATTAAGGTCTCAAACATAATCAGAAAGAGGTACCCAGAGGATAAACTGGCCCACTGTATGGGATAGCATCAGCAAATTCACCCTCTGGGAACCTCATTCTGCAAATGACAGACTGCTTATTTTCAGGTTTGAATATCAATAACATTAAATACATTTATAAATATTTATACATATATCAAATTATTGATATAGAATTATTTTTAAAGTAGAACACACCAGTTGGTCTAAGGGGAATTGGTCTTTTGTGAATTGGCCTCATGGAAGTTGGTCTACAGGGAATTGGTCTAGTGAGAATGAACCCTTCGGCGCGCAAAAAACAACTGGATTTGGATTTGTGCAAACAATCATTTTCCACTGTATGGGGTGTTTGCAGTTTATAACACAAACAAGCCCTGGGTATGTCTTTAACTGAAATACTCACTTGTGAAATTCTGAAACCGCCGGACTTGACTGACAGGCTAGAAGTGATAGTGACGGACCAAATGACTGACTTTGGGAGTGCTCTATTCATGACTGTGGAAACTTTAATTTGGCAACGCATGCAAAACATTGCAAGTCAGACAAGAGACAGGTAAGGAAAGTAACAATTAAGTGTGCTGTTACTGTACAGTATATTTTTGCCCAGGGTTGATAAACATCGTTGTAATATTATATCGGAAGTACGAAACGTTCACGGACTTCGAATAAAAATAATAACACCGTCTCGGAACTGATTATGTTTGACTGCTCTTGTGCTCAGATGGTAGTAGAACATTTGTATAAAAAAAAATTCGTAGAAAACGTTTCGTAGACAAGTTATTTCACAGAAAGATTATTTTGCAGTTACCCGATCATTTTGTCGAAAGTCTTCTATCGAAGACATCTGATCATTTCATAGACAAAAGTTTTTTTGTTTTTGTTTTGTTTTGTTCTGTTTTTTGGGGGGGGGGGGGGAGGGGGGGAGTAATATTGTGTATATATGGAAGTGGTACAATGATAACTAGATTATTCTGAAATCTCACAGCAAATTTTTGTAGGTCATTCAAAAAATTGCCCCACAACGATGAGACGGTACGTGTCTCTGGCCCTTTAACATACTAAACCGCTTGATAGTGCATCCCATGTCGCTCCCTGTTGCTTCAAAGCAGTACGGAAAAGAAAACAGGTTTTACCAAATACCGACACAGTATATAATATGGGGCGAAACGTTCGCTAATTAGCTTCAGAAACGCCCGCTAGATATTTTTTATGTAGTTTGAATGAATGCATGAATGTTTCAGCGCACTGAAGGCGCACAAGAACTATGTGGGATTTGAAATCCCTTGCGACCCGAATAACTTTATTTGCTCATAAAGCCACGACAGACGGAAGCGAGGGCCAAGACTATGATCTATTGAATGAATGATTGAGCGCGCCGAAGACACTGTCTCACACTGGGACGATGTGGGATTTGAAATCCCTTGCAACCCGAATAACTTTATTATACCCCACGCAACGAAGTTGCAGGGGTATAATGTTTTTGACTGGTCCGTCCGTCAGTCCTACTTGTTTTCCAGACTTTTTTTGTACACGCTTCCAGATATTGAGCTGATTTTTGGTGTGTTAGTCTAACATGGTGGCCTGCAGATCAAGTTTGCATTTTTTTCCGCTCCACTGATTTTTACCGAAATTACGGCCCTTGGACTCTGAAAAATTCATCAAAATTACAGTTTTCCAGACTTTTTTTCTACACGCTTCCAGATATTGAGCTGATTTTTGGTATGTGAGTCTAACATGGTGGCCTACAGATCAAGTTTGCATTTTTTTCCGCTCCACTGATTTTTACCGAAATTACAGCCCTTGGACTTTGAAAAGTTCATCAAAATTACAGTTTTCCGGACTTTTTTTCTACACGCTTCCAGATATTGAGCTGATTTTTGGGTATGTTAGTCTAACATGGTGGCCTACAGATCAAGTTTGCATTTTGTTCTGCTCCACTGATTTTTACCGAAATTACGGCCCTTGAACTTTGAAAAGTTCATCAAAATTACAGTTTTCCGGACTTTTTTTCTACACGCTTCCAGATATTGAGCTGTTTTTGGGTATGTTAGTCTAACATGGTGGCCTACAGATCAAGTTTGCATTTTGTTCCGCTCCACTGATTTTTACCGAAATTACGGCCCTTGAACTTTGAAAAGTTCATCAAAATTACAGTTTTGCAGACTTTTTTCCTACACGCTTCCAGATATTGAGATGATTTTTGGTATGTTAGTCTAACATGGTGGCGTGGCCTACAGAACAAGTTTGCGTTTTGTTCCGCTCCACTGATTTTTACCGAAATTACGACCCTTGGACTCTGAAAAATGCATTAAAATTACAGTTTTCCAGACTTTTTTTCTACACGCTTCCAGATATTGAGCTGATGTTTGGTATATTAGTCTGACATGGTGGCCTACAGATCAAGTTTGCATTTTGTTCTGCTCCACTGATTTTTACTGAAATTACGGCCCTTGAACTTTGAAAAGTTCATCAAAATTACAGTTTTCCGGACTTTTTTCCTACACGCTTCCAGACATTGAGCTGATTTTTGATATGTTAGTCTAACATGGTGGCCTACAGAACAAGTTTGGGTTTTGTTCCGCTCCACTGATTTTTACCAAAATTATGGCTCCATAGACTTTGAAAAGTTCATCAAAATTACAGTTTTGCAGGCTTTTTCTCTGCTTGAATTTCTTTCAATACCGTTGAAACTACAGAACACTGTTTTCTGCAGTATTCCTAGAATCTATGTTTATTTTTAAAAAATGATTAGAGCTTGAAATATTGGGGCGCGTGGGGTATGTGAGCATGCTCACTAAGGTTCTATATTTTGCTTAGGATTCCACGGGTAACAGGACGATACGGCCCATGAATGAAACGGCCCAGATTGATCTTGGTCAAAACGGCCCAGATTTTGAGACGAAACGGCCCAGACTTCGAGACAGAACGGCCCACATTTTTGGACAGAACGGCCCTCATTGAAAAATTTATTTCTTATTTCTAATGTCCCCTTTATTTTTTTTTCACATAAATGTATTTGGACTTAGAAAAAGAACTTATCATTACAATGAGGTCGGAGTTGTGCCCACTTAGATTTTGCGGCGAATTATTTGTAAACTGAAGAGTTCGCGTTACCGGTTCACACCACGAGGACCTACTACTTAGTAAATGGGACTTAAGTGAACCATCGGCTTCCAGACAAGTGCCCCCCCCCCCCCCCCCCCCCCCCCCCTGGAAAAAAAGATTATTTTTTGTTCATCTGAAATAAATGAAAGGTTAAATTAATTTCTGTTTCTGATCATCTTAAATAATCGCTAAAAAAAGAACAACTTGTAAGTAAGGGATTCGACAATAAGCTTGGAGCTTTTGTGAGTCGTCTTAAGTCTATTATGCCATCCCTCTTCGTCATTGTTTGTTTTGATGGACCGTCCATAAACACACCACGCCTGCGCTTGCCATCCTGTGCTATCTATCCACGTACGTTCCACATATTTAAAAAATCTCGCCATTTCATCTGCCTCTGGGTCTACTTTTGGGTCATAACTCTTCAAATGCGGGCCTAATGTCATCCACGGGTAACATGGACGAAGCAAAAACTTTTCACGAAAGTTTATATGCATTGTCTCTGGCATAATAGACACTCCCAAACCAGTCTCCTGAACCTTTTTTCACAATGCCTGCCCAAAACGAAACTCACACTCCTGTATTGTTGGCCCATCAAACATAACGGGCCTCAATCCTTGTCCTAACCCAAATGGAAAATTCAAATTCGACAATTGTACAGAAAATGACTCACAGAATCTTGAAAATATTCAAAATTGCAGCTGCCCGAATTATTACTGGTGCCACACTGAGTGCCAGCAGGATCTTATATTATATGAAGAAACTGGTTGGGAATCACTGCAGTCAAGGCGAGAAAAACATAAGGTAATACAGTATTTTAAAATGTATCATAATCTTGTACCGTCTTATATTTCCAATAGAATCCCCCCACCAATATCAATGAATCAAATACGTGATTTACGTCATGCTCAAAATCGCCGTGTCCCTTTCTGTCCAACCAAAAATTATCAACTATCATTTATTCCATCAACAACCAAACTATGGAATGGTATCCCCATCAACACCAGAGAAAATAGCCTCATTACTGATTGCAAAAACTATCTAAGTCAGAACGTCCGCCGAGGACCACTATTCTTTTACAATTCGAGATCCCGCAAAGCGCAGGTATATCACTGCAGACTACGATTACTGTGCAGTCATCTTAATGAGCATCCCGCCAAATTGCATATGCAGTGAACGCGAGGCAACTGAACATTTTTGTGTCGCCGCCCCATGAAGTGGGGAGCGACATATAGGGATTACTTTTGTCGTCTTGCGTCATCCGCATTGTCGTCCGCGTCACACTTTCTCTTATCCGCCACTCCTCTTTAACCTATGAATGGATTTTGATGAAACTTTCAGTGATTCTTTATCACATAATGGCATTGTGCACCTCCTATTTTATTTTTTGATCCGCTGTATTTTTTCCAGAGTTGTCTTGCATCGTCCGCGTCGTCGTCCGCATCACATTTTCTCTTATCCGCCACTCCTCTTTAACCTAGGAATGGATTTTGATGAAACTTTCAGTGATTCTTTATCATATAATGGCATTGTGCACCTCCTATTTTATTTTTTGATCCGCTGTATTTTTTCCAGAGTTATGCCCCTTTTCCACTTAGAATTCTGTCTGAAACGCCAGGCGACACACGTCTTCCATGGAAGACTCACATCTAAGTCTTCTAAAATGTCCCAACTATAATTGTATAAGAAGTGATACACTGTGCTTACTTCCTTTCATGTTTGACTGTAATACCTTTGTGTGGATGAAATGGTTTCGTGCGCCAAAGGCGCACAGGGACGCTGTAGAGCAAGCCCATTTCGACCCTCTGTGACTGTTGAGATCAGGAAGCTACGTGTCTAGGCGTGTGGAAGGAGGAAAAGGACCGAGTACTCAGCAGATGTCTTAGGGTAGATGATCAGGAAGATTGTTGGGTTGTCTTTGTGTAGGTCGTTGACTGGACCCTCGGGTGAGGATCAGAGCGAGAGGGGATCCTCTCACAAAGGTGCTACCTCTGCCCGAGGGTGGGTGCTGTGGTGTTTTTTCGGGCAAGTATAGTCTGCCACTTCGAAGATAGATCATGGAGCGATGGTGGGTCATCATTGGCAAGTATAATGTGCCTCAGGCAGTATAATCTGTCTCATCTTCCTCAGGCAGTATAATCTCCCTCAGGCTGTAATTCCTTGCTGTTTGGATGTGAGTTTTACAGTGCTTGCGATAATCGGATTATATTTGAAGCGGTGCATCAGTTTATTCTTAAATCTGAGCACTTCACTTAATGTTTGAATAGCCATAAAAGGTCGGAGGATGGACTGCTTCTGTAAATATGGACACTCAACATCGCTACTCCTCGAGATCGAGTTAACGAAAAATCAGTATCAATCGAAATTATGGTGCCTCATTGTGTTTTTTACCCAGACCCTTCTTCCCCTATGGCCACTCCTAATATGGTGTTAACACATGTTGCTTCGATCCCCAAAAAGTCACGAGAGCAGAGGACGCCAGCCACGTTACAGTATATTCAAATAACTCTTCACTATGCTTATATTATATGACTTACTGTGTGGAGGGTGTGTTGTGGATGGATCTCCCGTGGAGTGGAAATTCCGCCCAAGCAATAGTTGCAAATCTGTTGCAAAGCACGGTAAGAGCAGGCAAGGCTCTGGCCGATGGACCTCTGGGTTGAACCCGGTCCGGAGTCCTGTTGGCCGGAGTATTGCTTGTGCTGCATGTCGTAATGTACAGAACTTGAAGTGTCACATTGTATGATAGTTCCGCTCTGCGGTTGGTTTGGTTGCAATTCGCTCTCCACCTGCTGTAGTTATCTGGTAAAATACTAGCTGGTTTGCTGAACCACTCCATTCCTGATACTTTACATACAAATGGCTGCTAGTTTTGGTCTATCACAGAATACCTAACTCTACCTGACCGGGTGGGAGTTATACTATGTGACCTTTGGACCTGTATTGGCTGGATTGTAGTTCTTGACTGCACTGCAAATGGTAGAAAAGTACATTTAGTTTTTTGAAATTCGTGGCACTTCTTTTCCTGATATTCTTATTCTTATGTTTCTGTCCTGAGTCAGCAGTCAGTACTTCTTGATAAACATTACTGAAAGTTACTTACCTAAGAAAAACTATCGTAAAAACCAACAATTATCCAGATACCTCAACTGAATAAAGTACAGAACGGAGGTGGTTCAGCAGCATGCAGTTATTAATACCCATTTAAACAAAAACCCTTTTCTACCATTTTCTCCCCATTTACTTCTTATCTTCATTATTTAGTTAACAACATATACAATTATCTCTTATTTCCCCCTTTACCAAACCTACTATCAAATCATAACTGTAACTTGAAAGTGTTATGAATAATTCATCATTATAGGGTAAGGACGGTGATCTTGACTGCATGTGTACCTGTCTTCTCGACAGTATTGTGTTCAAGTGTTCTACTGAAGGAAACAGCCTCGTATAAGCTTACAGCGTACTGTTGGATCTACACTTACTATAACTGATATAATTGTATATATTTGAGAACTGGAAATAAATATTGTTTAAACTAAACTAAATTCAAAATCAGCAACAAATGTGTTCACTTCAGTTGACAGCAAAAGTTCAAGTATCGTTTGAAAATGGACTTTTACAGTTTTAGTGAAAGTGTTTAATTCACCCCTTCCAGCCTTTTGCAAATGTAACATTATTAAAAAAACATAAAAAAGTAAATAATATACAGAAACTGGACCAACAAATTTCAGCTCATGGCCCAACATCAATCAATTAAATACTCGAAGCACGATAAGCTTTAACAGTAAGAAAGCAATTAATCTACTTCATTTCCTTCTTCGATAATTATAATTGACACAGAATGATTGTAATACAAACACAAGTTGAAGAATGATAATTGTTGACCATTGTTTTGTACACCTGATTACAGAGTAGTTAAATACCTTTTTTATAATCCCTTATTTCTTAAGCCGCTAACATTACCCACAAAAACAATAGATTACAGTACCAGTCGAAGTAAGTTGTGGAATGACCACAAGAAAATGTTGAAGTCATAAGTGACCTTCAATCAACTTCAATATAAAATTAATCAACTTCAGAACCGCCGTAAGTACTCTTGTAAAAAAAATAATGGGGGCATAAAAAATATTTGATAAATGAGGGGTTTTTTTTAATAAGGGCCGTTCTGTCTCGAAATCTGGGCCGTTCCGTCTCAAAATCTGGGCTGTTCTGACCAAAATCAATCTGGGCCGTTTCGACCACCATTCATTCCACGACAGACGGAAGTGAGAGTCAATATCTGAATTGCTTGATTTGACTTGAGCGTGCGCACTGGTAGTAAGGTAGTGGGGTCAGACCACCGACAACCTCGAACTGAAAGGTGACTAGGAATTGTGCTTAACCACAAGAATTCTGCTCTGTGTTTTATTTAGAAACGTAGGGATATTTATTGCAATACTGAAACTGCTCTTGATGGTTGTTTTAGAAAGACGAAAAAGAAACCCAAACAGTCGCTGATTTGGGAGCAACCCCAGCATATTACCCATAATGGTAATAAAAATGGAAAAAAATCCACCAATATGTGTTTTTGAAAGCTGGGAGTCAACCATCAGCCTTTAATGGAGAGTGGATGCTGAACCTTGGTCATCTGGTCTGCCTTCAAGGGAACAGATGACGGGGTGGTGGGAGAAAAAAAGAAGAAATTCACACACTGGCAGACACACACACAAAAACCCTTAAAAGGGGCTGTTATATCTTTATTCATAGGCTCTAAAAACTCCAGGTACTCTTTGATACCAAATGTGGTACTTGTCCCGTGTGGGGTACCAAAGTTATGGTGCTCCAGGAAACCAAAACATTGTTGATACTCCAAAAAAAAACAAACTATAATGGTACTTTGAGAAACCCAAACTGCCTGGTACTTCGTTTTGGTTCTCTAGAAAACCAAAAGGTTGATACTTTTGTTGTGGTTCTCATGAGAACTCAACTCAAGTAACTATGCTTTGGTGCTCCAAGAAAAAAGGTTGGCACTTAGTCACTAAGTTACCCCCCACCCATCCCTTTCATGTACACAACATATTCATGGAGGGGGAGGGCTAGGCTCAAATATTGCTCCATTGAGGTATCCAAAGAACCGGACCGAAGAAGCTGCAGAAGTACCAGCCTCCCTCACGGGATAATTTATTGTGTAGATAACACCACAAATCATGTCACTTCAAAAGAAATGGAAGAAGAAAAAATTAGTTACGCAGTTATCCAACCCGCTCCCCATATATGAGCCATTCAGTAACGTTTTCAAGGTCCCAGGCTTCGACTGAAACCGCCATTGTTGATGCAGACGACGCTCGCAATTGGTGACCAAGTTGCCCACGTGTTGGATATGCAGGGGATGTAACTTCTGTTTATCGATAGTTAGGTATTCCATAATCATCCATTTGGTATTATACGTGCAAAATATAGGGGAGGCTATCCATATTCGGAGTTTTAGGTATCTCTTTTTTGTGGTGTCCTGGAATACCAAAATGTATTGTATTGTTTTAGAGTGTATGTTTATTTATTTAAATGTACACCGATAACACCCAGGCAAGCTTGTTTCAATCTTTGCTTGGTGTTTGGCGGTTTCCTGTGTATGTTAACAGGAAGCTTGTTCCAATACGCCTTTTTGAAACTGCCATTTTGTCTTTTAATCTTTGCAAGGTCACAGGTCGCGAGGTGTAAAGATTTCATGAAAATACGTAGTAAGCAATGGGAGAAAAGAGCAGGTGGAGTGCTTTGGACCTCATTACGTTCATTAGTACGAATTCAAAAAACATTTAGCCAAGGTTACCATTTGGTTAAGACAGTGGCAATATTGTATGAGAACTTTCAATGGTATATGTAATTGTGCCTCGAATATCTTGAAGGGAGCAGTACCTATAACCAAATCTGAGAGAGCTAAGCTGATCCCATACAAACACCAGATTAGGAAAATTGCCTTACCAAAGAGAGAACTATCTTATAGGAAAAGACGGATCATACAGAAAGGAAGAATTTTAGGAAAGTTAAACCCATCATCAATGTTCTGTCCGATATCCTATAAAAGGGTCGTGCTCGCAAGAAATTTGTTATTTGTAATCTAACCTTCGAAGAGAGCGGACACAATGCAATCCAGTTGAGCACCAAATAATTGGTCAAGAGATTCGGACACCGATGAGTCGTCGGAATTATCAGACGATATGGAATATGAAGAAGAAGAAGACGTTTCTGTGATGGGAACTATCGTCCACCAAAGTACCTATGACAAATACCAAGATGATTTTGACAACCTCATAAACAAAAACATCGAGGATGGAATGGATAGAGAAGATGCAGTTGAAACAGCATATGGAGCACTTCAAAAGAGTGTCCGAGAAGCCATTAGTGTGAAATACATTAATACCCTTGTGTACATTAGAAATTTTGCAACGACTCAATTCACAAGAAAATTCAAGAAACTGCCAAGTGTCTTCGTGAAGAAGAGGACATTGACTTTGAAAAGCAAAGATTTCTGTTCGACAACCTTATGACAAACTACTCATTCAGATTAGAAGATGATGATGATGAAGAAGAAGAAGAAGACGATTAGAGAAAAGGGTATAAAAGGAGTGTTGGTATGAACATAAACTCATTTCTGTTTTGAACGTTGAAGAGTGAAGATGTCTGTGTCAACAACAGTGCTCAGACTCAAAGATGACTTACACATACAGATCTTCAAGAATGATGCTGGATTAAAGCTGACATCCCAAGAACTGGCTCAAGTGAATCGGGTGGTAAATGTATCCAAGAGAAAAAATCTAGACATGGATGCTGGTGGAAAGAAACAAAGATGTGTGGATACTGGCCGATCATTAACCACTGAAGTTGCCACTACAACCAAGAGAATAAAGATAGAATAACTGACTGATGCTTCCATACAAATAAGAATGAAGTTACCACTATGAATCAGTGTGAAGTTTCTACTGAAACAAAGAACGAAGTTACCACTACAAAGAAGCCTGAAGTTTCTACTGAAACTAAGAATGAAGTTACTACTCAAACTAAAAATGAAGATTCAAATAGGGACCAAAACAAGAACGATGTTTCCACTCAATCCACAAATGAAGTTTCTACTGAAACTAAGAAGGTTGTTCAGAAGACTGAAGTTACTACTACAAAACAGCTAAAAGACAAGAAAGAGGAACCCAAAGATGCCAGACAGGAAATTAAAGCAACCAACAAAGCTAAGTTACCAGCTATCAATCAGCGAACGTGTTTTATCAAGAACCTAGTCAGACAATGGTAAGAAGCTCCAACCCACAAGAAGATGAGATGGTTAGCACATGAGAGAAGAACTACAAAGACAAAAATGATGCCTTGAGAAATTGAATTGTATACTCGAATAAAAATGAATGAAATGTTATATTCTGTTGTTTGTTTTTTATCTACTATCCCAACAGAAGTACCCGGATGTAAGGTTTCTACAACAAGTATCCCCCAATAATACAATGTCAGGTATTCTTGAATACTGAAATGAGGCTAAGAGGGATGGTAAATTAGACCTCATTGAGGGTTTTTTTTCATGGCCCTCAATACCTCAAAAGAAAATGAGGCTAAGACTTAAAGAGGGAAAGTAAATGAAGCCTCATTGAGGGCTTTCTTATAGCCCTCATTGCCTCATACGACTAAAAAGGGATTCCATAGCCACAGGCGTTTTCCCCCAAAATGGGATTCATGGGATATGGCTGTTAAATACCGAGATGAGGGTAAGCGGGATAGTAAATGAGGCCTCACTGAGGGATTTTTTCATGGTCCTCATGCCATCAAAAGAAAATGAGGCTAAGAGGAATAGTAAATGAGGCCTCATTGAGGGCTTTCTCATAGCCCTCGTGGCCTCATATGACTAAAAAGGGATTCCATAGCCACAGGCCTTTTCCAAAAACATGGGATTCCATGGGATATGCCTGTTAAATACCGAGATGACGCTAAGAGGGATAGTAAATGAGGCCTCACTGAGGGATTTTTTCATGGTCCTCATGGCCTCAAAAGAAAATGAGGCTAAGAGGGATAGTAAATGAGGCCTCATTGAGGGATTTCTCATGGCCCTCATGGCCTCATACGACAAAAAAAGGATTCTCCAGAAAGTATCCTCGATAGGTATCCAAATAATACAATACCAGGCCATAGGTATCCTCAAATATCGAAATGAGGCTAAGAGGGGTAGTAAATGAGGCCTCATTGAGGGATTTCTCATGGCCCTCATGGGCTCAATCAAAATGAGGTTAAGAGGAATAGTAAATTAGATCTCATTGAGGGAATTTCTCATAGCCCTCATGGCCTCATACGACTAAAAAGGGATTCCATAACCAGAAACGTTTAACAAAAAGGGGGTTCCATAGGATGTGGCCATTAGATATAGAGGTGATGAGAATCGTATTGGACTTCGTTGTAATAAGGGGAGATAACTCTGCATTAAGATTATGGGAAACCAAGCAATCTGATTGGTTAGTTAGCGCCAGTAAAGTGAACTGACTGGGTGATCTAGATAAATGAAACAACAAGAGTACACGGAATAGGGTCAGAACTAACAAGAGCAGATCAGAAAAGCTAAATTGGGAAATTACTCCTGTACAAAGGGACATACCCTCCGAACATACCCCTGTCTTGTTATAGGTCCTTGGGTAACATAGCAACCATGTGCTACCATAGAAACAAGATGGCGGCCTCCAGTATACAAAATGGACAATGGAAACATGTATCACCCTAACAACACACGCTGCGCATGCGCACTAACACCACGTATCACTATGAGGATGACGTCACAGGGTGGCCACTCCCGCAGGTTAGCATGACGATACAACATGGCGCCACCAGGTCACATGACATGACGTCACTTCCCCCTCTAGCTCTCCCTCCAGCCAATAAGGGACCTTTCATTGCTCTCCTACTACTGATGATTTCTGTAATCATCCAATGGTTACACTTTCGCCGCCTAATCACGCGCCTAAGGAGTTGCAATGAACTGCATATGTTAAACAGTACCCAGGATGGAAACTCATTATCGAATCTTCGAGTGTTACGAATAAATTTTTGAACAAATTTAAAAAGTGAGGTATTTTATGTTCTAAAACGGCATGTGCCTAGATTCAGATTCAGATTCAGAATCTTTATTCAGGGTACACATACATGTAAAATGGTTACAAATAAACATATTGCACAAATGTAATGAGTAGTATACCGTGGGAAGTGGCATAGCCAGATTGGCTGTCTACCTACCACCTGCTGTTGCACTTCCTCCTTACAGTTGTGCTATGTAAAATATTATATGTACACAATTAACAACTTGCAAACAATTATCTAAACAAACAAATCATAACATTTGTCATCCTACAATGATGATGCAGCTAACATAGACTCCACGCCCAAACATCATGACCTACCTCTTTGTCGCAGTCTAAACGATACAAACTTCACAATGGGATTTGATGAGTAGTGGAGGGAGTCCTATAAGCAGGTTGCTTCTTACCAACCTTGAAGCACCATCTTCCCGCTGGCGTATATGAAGCACCAAACCTCCAATCCCAGAAAAGAAATGATTCGATCGACACTTTCCATCATGTGTCACATAACTGGTTCCAGTTCATTCATTTAGTCACAGTTTGTTTGCAATCACCCCATCCTCACGATATGTGCATTGTCACATAAGCACATATCGGCACACCCGGCATGTGCCTATGTGCTACCTGTAATATGCACACCCAACATGTGCCTATGTGCTACCTGTAATATGTACCTGTAATATGTACCTGTAATATGACTAGTATCCTACAAAGGGTATCCCCGAAAGGTATCCTCAAATAATACAACACCAGGTCATAGGTATCCACAAATGCCCTTATGTGCCTATGTGGTAGTGCACAATGTGTCACATTGTGCATTTTCACATAAGCACATATCGGCACCTCTGGCATGTGTCTATGTGTTACCTGTAATGTGTACACCTGATAAGTATCCCATAAAAGGTATCCTCAAAAGGCATCCTCAAATAATACAATACCAGGTTATATGTATCCTCAAATACCGAAATGTGACTAAGAGTCGTATGTTCGAGTCACTCGTTCGAGTAAAATACTCTATGGCTTATTTGCTCGATGGGGTTCGAGTCGTTCGAGCGATGACTTATCAGTGACTGCTCAATAGATTCTTGGCTTCAGGAATCACATAGACATAAGGGAGATAACTCTGCATACAGGTTACAGAATATTCAAGCACTGGTGATTATACGATTTGGACGAGAGAACCAAAGATAGTGTTGACTCGATGAACTTCTAGGGTTAGAGGTGTAGCATTCTGGGAATCTGGGACCAGTACCTCTATTAAATAGAACATACCCCATTAGATATCTTGGTTCTCTAGCATTAGGTGCTACTCTTATATGCCCAAAATGGGGTTTCATATCAAATAAAAGTGGATTTGGGTGATTTGGAGGGATTGTCGGGTCTTTTGGGGTAATTGTATGTACTCTAGTTCAATCGAACAAATCCTATAACACAACGTACTAAGCCGATAAAATGGGAATACAAGTCGATTTCGGTAGTTTGGGGTGGATTTTGGTGATGTGGAGGGATTGTCGTGTTTGTGGTAATTCTGCGAATCGGGATATTACGCCTGTACAAAGGAACATAGCCTCTGAACATACCCTGTCCTGTTGTAAGCCTTTGGGTAACATAGCAACCATAGAAACAAGGGGGGATAGGTGAGGTACGTGTGTTCCTACAGCTGGGACATGTCTGCGAGGTCTCCATCAGGAAAAATGTCATATCTGGATGCCCTGGGAGCCAAATAGAGCTTTTCTACAACATCTGGCATGGTCTTCAAAGGCACCCAGCCTAGGTTGTGCCTAAAATTGGGCTTGCATCATCAGGGTCGGATCCAGGAATTTGCAATAGGGAGGGGGCACTAATTGACCATATGATGCGATGGTCATCATCCGAGCCGCCAGTAGATGGGCGCGCGAGAAGGGGACGTGTTCCCATCTCGCCGACGGGGGTGCGGGGGCCTCCCGGAAAGATTTCACAAAGAATGCACCAGAAACACGTGTTTTCCTCAACTCTGAGCTCTCATTCGGATAATAAATGCTGTATTGTGACATGTCTCTGGCAAAAATAGGGGGCATGCCCCTCCCCCGTATTCGCCCTTGATCATTACGTGTAAACACTTCCACGATGTATTATCATGCCAATATAATTATTACTCGTATTGTTGCAATATCAGAGAACTATTTTCACTGAAAGCACACCAAACTTGATCGGTAAATAAAATTATTCTTCCAAAATCGACAGAACATTGTAGAATGTTGTCAGGGGTACAGTCCGTTTTGGGGACATTGTAATATAGCCACTTAGGTCTACTGTATATATATAAAGAAAAGGAAAGTTAGACATTGTAGTAACGATTAACGTTGCATGATGTGTATTGTTGTGAGTCATTTGCGGGTGGGATATTTGGTGTGAAAATCACGGTCAGATAGCAATTTGAAGTTTGATTGGGGTCCCCTCTCCCCGAGCACCCCCTTCTCTCACCGACGGCACCGCCGCTGACAAAAAGCCTGATCAGTTTTTTACTTCTGTTGTTGCTGTTGTTTATCATGGAATTTATTATGTTTGGTAATTTGTGTGCTACCACAGTTATTTCTATCGCCTGTGTTGTTTCTGACTCAATATGCCCATGGTTGTTAAACGTCAACACCCAAAATACAAACAAACATTCAACTACTGTGTTGAAGTTGTTGCATTCGTCGTCCTTGTGTGCTAATATTGATATCACCCACACTGTAATAATTTTCATATTGTTTCTCTGTTGCCTGGGCTTGTTCACACTGGACGAGATCTGAGCATTTCGAGCGATGCCAGAAAGGCAGAAACTTGAAATTATCAAACGTTATCGACTGATATCGCATTGCGGTTCACTTCGGCGCTTTAAAGCTGTTCCTTGTAATGCACAAAGGCAATGGTTTTTGATGATTTAGTTTGAAAACAAAGCGCATTATATTCTGGTAAGTAGTTACAGGAGACAACAAAAATATTATGCCAAAAGTAGATACGCGTGCTGTAGGCGCAGACCGCTGAAAAAACAAATCAATCAAATGTTAGCTGACCAGATAGCAGTAGCATAGCCATGTGTGCGTGTGTGTGTGTGGGGGGATCCACCTAAAAATTATAGTGCCCCCCCCCCCCCCCCACCCCCCATTATTTGGGAAAGATGAGGCTCCATTGCATGATGTGTATTCACCCTGAGGGTATTGATTTGAAGGTACCAGTGAAAGAGGGAAACCGTAGGCCTTAGGTGGGGGTGGGTATGGGCTTCCCATTGGTGGTGGTTCGTATTTTGTCCTTTAGCACAGAATTTCTGAACCTGGAGCACAACTTTACATTACTCATAAAGCATGTCAGTCATGCTAAAGCATACATTGCTACATTTTCTCCATATTTACTCAGTATGCAGGTCAGTCATGTTATGACAAGTATTGCTACATTTCCTCAATATTTTGTCATATAGCACAGAATCTATGAACCTGGAATGCAATTTTCCACTACTCCGTAGACATGTCTGTCATGCTATGACAGTCATTCCTACCTTTTCTCCATATTTTGTTATTTATCACAGAATCTCTTAACCTGGAATACAATTTTACACTACTCAGTAAACATTCCAGTGGAACAATGATGGGTATTGCTACATTTTATCCTTTTTCTCCTGTAGCACAGAGCCGCTGAACCTGGAATGCAATTTTTCACTACTCAGTAAACATGCCAGTTATACTTTGACAGTCATTGCTACCTTTTCTTAATTTTTTGTCATTTAGCACAGAGTCTCTGAACCCTTAATGCAATTTTACACTGCTCAGGAAACATGCCAATCATGCTATGACAGGTATTGCTACATTTTGTCCATATTTCGTCACGTAGCACAGAGTCTCTGAACCCGGAAAGCAATTTTAATTGCTCAGTTTGCAGGCCAGTCATGCTATGACAGGTATTCCTACATTTTCTCCATATTTTGTCTTGTAGCACAGTGTCTCTGAACTTGGAATACAATTTTGCACTACTCATTAAACATTCCAGTAGAGCACGGGGGTACTGCTACATTTCCTCCTTCTTTTGTCATGTAGCACAGAGTCTCTAAAACTGGAGTGCAATTTTACATTGCTCAGTATGCAAGCCAGTTATGCTATGACAAATATTCCTACATTTGCTCCATATTTTGTCTAGTAGTACAGAGTCTCTGAACTTGGAATACAATTTTACACTCCTGATTAAACATTCCAGTAGAGCAATGATGGGTATTGCTACATTTTCTCCTTATTTTGTCATGTAGCACAGAGTCTCTGAACCTGGAATGCAATCTTTCATTACTCAGTAAACATGCCAGTCATGCTATGACTGTCATTGCTACCTTTTCTTCATATTTTGTCATTTAGCACAGAGTCTCTGAACCCGTAATACAATTTTACACTACTTGGTAAACATACCAGTTATGCTATGACAGGTATTGCTACATTTTCTCCATATTTTCTCATTTAGCACAGAATCTCTGAACCTGGAATACAATTTAGCACTACTCAGTAAATATGTTTGTCATCCTATGGCAGGTGTTGGTACTTTTCTTCAATATTTGGTCATTTAGCACAGAATTCTGAACCTGGAAAACAATTTAGCACTACTCGGTAAATATGTTTGTAATCCTATGGCAGGTGTCGGTACTTTTCTTCAATATTTGGTCATTTACCACAGAATCTCTGAACTGGAATACAATTTAGCACTACTCAGTAAATATGTTTGTCATTCTATGGCAGGCGTTGGTACTTTTCTTCAATATTTGATCATTTAGCACAGAATCACTGAACCTGGAATACAATTTAGCACTACTCAGTAAATATGTTTGTCATCCTATGGCAGATCTTGGTACTTTTCTTCAATATTTGGTCATTTAGCACAGAATCTCTGAACCTGGAATACAATTTAGCACTACTCATTAAATATGTTTGTCATCCTGTGGTAGGTGTTGGTACTTTTCTTCAATATTTGGTCATTTACCACAGAATCTCTCAACCCGGAATACAATTTAGCACTACTCAGTAAATATGTTTGTCATTCTATGGCAGGTGTTGGTACTTTTCTTCAATATTTGGTCATTTAGCACAGAATCTCGGAACCTGGAATACAATTTAGCTCTACTCAGTAAATATGTTTGTCATCCTATGGCAGGTGTTGGTACTTTTCTTCATTATTTGGTCATTTAGCACAGAATCTCTGAATCTGGAATGCCATTTAGCACTACTCAGTAAATATGTTTGTAATCCTATGGCAGATGGTACTACATTTTCTCAACATTTGGTCATCTAGCACAAAATCTCTCAACCTGGAATACAATTTAGCACTACTCAGTAAATATGCCAGTCATGCTATGGCTGTCATTGCTACCTTTTCTTCATAATTTGTCATTTGGCACAGTGTCTCTGAACCCGAAATACAATTTTACACTACTCAGTAAACATTCCAGTCATGCTGTGACAGTTATTGGTACATTTTCTCTGTATTTTCTCCGTAATACAATTTTACACTACTCAACAAACATGTCAGTCATGCTATGACAGGTATTGCTACATTTTGTCCATATTTCATCCTGTAGCACAGAGTCTCTGAACCTGGAATACAATTTTACATTACTCAGTATGCACGTCAGTCATGCAATGACAGGTATTGCTACATTTTCCCCATATTTCGTCAAGTAGCACAGAGTCTTTGAACCTGGAATAGAATTTTACATTGCTCAGTATGCAAGCCAGTCATGCTATGACAGGTATTCCTACAGTTTCTCCATATTTTCTCTTGTAGCACAGAGTCTCTGAACCTGGAATGCAATTTTTCACCACTCAGTGAACATGACAGTCATGCTACGACAGGTATTCCTACATTTTCTCCATATTTTGTCTTGTAGCACAGAGTCTCTGAACCCATAATGCAATTTTTCACTTCTCAGTAAACATGCCAGTCATGTCATGACTGTCATTGCTACCTTTTCTTCATATTTTGACATTTAGCACAGAGTCTCTGAACCTGTAATACAATTTTACACTACCCGTTAAACATACCTGCCATACTATGACAGGTATTGCTACGTTTTCTCCATATTTTCTCATTTAGCACAGAATCTCTGAACCTGGAATCAGGGTTTCCGCTAGGGGAAAATTTGTGGGTCCGGTAGTTTAAAGAAAGTGAAACTCACACGCCGAAGGCGTCTTCGGCACGTGCGTATAGAGGGGGGTCTGGGGGAAATTTTGATTTTTAGGTGCTCTCTGGTGGCCTCTGGGGACATTCTGGTTGCTAAGATGCTGAATAATTGATGTGGAAAATATGTATTTTTTCCTCGTACAATTCTCTAAATTCCCACGGGACACACAATACTACATCTGGTCGGAGGTTTCATAAAAATACAAACCCAAAACAACACAAAATCCACGAATCCTAACAGTGACTGAGCTTTGTTTACAACCGCTCGCGGTAATATTCGAAAAGAACCATGATGCGGACGTGTGACGTCATGCACATGCAATTACCGTGCTGACTCGTGCAGAAGCGGTTCAAGCCGGGGGGGGGGGGGGGGGGGGGGTGCTTGTAGTGGATAAATTGCAAGGTGTGTGTATGGCGGAGGTGGGGGGGGGAGGGGGGGTGCTTGCAAGTCGCGTTGGAATGCGTCTGAAATTGGCGATATAAGACAAGTAAATATCCACTGGGTATGTTACGTTTCTTTGGAAACCGCCTACCAATTTTATAGAATTTGCTTTAAAAATTCTCTTAATTATCTTGTACATACGTTTCATTTTCAGAAAACCATGCGGTGTTGTTTTCATTTTTTGTACAGGTTACTCTCGAAAGTCGAAGCCAGAAATGGACGTTAAGTATGTCAATCAGCACTGCAAACCACTCCCTTGAAAACCGACAAACATAGTCTGTTTAAAAATAGCTGTTTTCTTAAATATGTACATTTTTAAAAAAATTTATGAATAAAACAAAATATAGCTTCACACAAACTCAATAAAAAAATCATAATATGAAGACCAGATAAAATTTACACAGCGAAATATGAATAACAGTATAGTTGCCTCCCTTGGCACCATTTGAAAAATTGATTTTACACTGAAAGTCACAACTTCACATGTTGCAGGGCATGATGAAATGATAAATGAGCATGTTTTATTGAACCAATAAGTCATAAATCATATCCCTAGTTATATTGTTATATAATTCTCAAATACCAGAGTTGTAATTATTTTTTATTTTTAATTACCAATTTCTCATTAATTTCTGAACACCCGTTTTTCACAATGAGTTGTGCATGCTCGAAAGTGACAGTGTTCTTTCACAATGAGTTGTGCACCGCTCGAAAGTGGCAGTGTTCAATCAGTATCTTTCTGATGATATTCAACCACTGTGAAAACTGTGAAAACTATATGTTGTGGGCATGTTTCAGACAACCACTGACAGCAGCCTGCACACTCATTTGAAACAAGTGACAGCTTCCAAAACGAGTACATCATTTGTCACTCAAAATAAAAGCCAGTGATTTCGGACCAAAGATGACAATTTGAGTTCGAAATTTGATAGGCGACATTTAGGATTTGAACTTTGTTTCCCCCTCTCGTCTGGGGGTTATAAGGTATCAGGTTGTCGCCAGTAATAGTAGGCATAGTATACAACATAATTGTGCCTATATTACGTGGAAACAAAGGATCCCGAGTGTTGTTACGATACAGCATTGTACTCGACATTTTAACCACCAGCTTTTCTGACTGATTATAGTATGATCGGCGGGGGGAATGGGTCCGGTCGATGGACCCGCTGCCGGTATAGCAGAAACCCTGCTGGAATACAATTTAGCACTACTTAGTAAATATGTTTGTCATCCTATGGCAGGTGTTGGTACTTTTTCTCAATATTTTGTCATTTAGCACAGAGTCTCTGAACTTGCAATACAATTTTACACTACACATTCAACATTCCAGTAGAGCAAAGATGGGTTTTGCTACATTTTCTCCTTATTTTTTCATGTAGCACAGAGTCTCTGAACCTAGATGGCAATTTTACAATGCTCATTATGCAGACCAGTCATGCTATGGCTGGTATTCCTACATTTTCTCCATATTTTGTATTGTAGCACAGAATCTTTGAACCTGGAATACAATTTAGCACTACTTAGTAAATATGTTTGTCATCCTATGGCAGGAGTTGGTACTTTTTCTCAATATTTGGTCATTTAGCACAGAGTCTCTGAACTTGCAATACAATTTTACACTACACATTAAACATTCCAGTAGAGCAAAGATGGGTTTTGCTACATTTTCTCCTTATTTTTTCATGTAGCACAGAGTCTCTGAACCTAGAGGGCAATTTTACAGTGCTCATTATGCAGGCCAGTCATGCTATGACTGGTATTCCTACATTTTCTACGGGGAGCGCGGTGGCTCAGTAGGTAGAGGTGCAGGCTGCAAGCCGAGAGGTCCTCGGTTCGAATCCCACCTGCGGCAACCGCGTTATGTCCTTGGGCAAGACACTTCATCCCCATTGCTCGCGTGGGGGCATGATGACGCCGTGTACTAAGGCGTACTGCACGTCGACGGTACGCATGTCTTCAACCAATCTAACCCTGCCTGTGCTGCAGTGCGGAGTTACGATGTTGGGGAGCTGACAGCTGCTCGTCGTTGCTCGGTGGTTCTCTCCGGGTACTCCGGCTTCCTCCACCCGTAAAACTGTCACGGTCATGATTAGCCATTGTGCATAAATATGTGACCTTAACCATCAATAAATAAATAAATACATTTTCTCCATATTTTGCATTGTAGCACAGAGTCTTCTGAACTTGGAATACAATTTTACACCACTCATTAAACATTCCAGTAGGGCAATGATGGGTATTGATACATTTTCTCCTTATTTTGTCATGTAGCACAGAGTCTCTGAACCTGGAATACAATTTTACATTGCTCAGTATGCAGGCCAGTCAAGCTATGACAGGTATTCCTACATTTTCTCTATATTTTGTCCTGTAGCACAGAGTCTCTGAACTTGGAAGGGCACAGAGTCTCTGAACCTGGATTGCAATTTTACATTGCTCAGTATGCAGGCCAGTCATGCTATGACAGGTATTCCAACATTTTCTCCATATTTTGTCTTGTAGCACACGGTCACTGAACTTGGAATACAATTTTACACTACTAATTAAACATTCCAGTAGAGCAATGATGTATATTGCTAGATTTTCTCCTTATTTTGTCATGTAGCAAAGAGTCTCTGAACCTGGAATGCAATTTTTCACTACTCAGTAAACATGGCAGTCATGCTATGACTGTCATTGCTACCATTTCTCCATATTTTGTCTTGTAGCACAGAGTCTCTGAACCCGTAATACAATTTTACACTACTCGGAAAACATACCAGTCATGCTATGACAGGTATTGCTACATTTTCTCCATATTTTCTCATTTAGCACAGAATCTCTGAACATGGAGTACAATTCAGTACTACTCAGTAAATATGTTTGTATTGGTAACGCTATGACAGGTATTGCTACATTTTCCCCATATTTCGTCATGTAGCACAGAGTCTCTGAACCTGGAATGCAAATTTTCACTACTCATTAAACATGCCAGTCATGCTGAGACAGTCATTGCTATCTTTTCTTCATATTTTGTCATTTAGCACAGAGTCTCTGAACCCGAAATACAATTTTACACTACTCAGTAAACATGCTAGTCATGCTGTGACAGTTATTGCTACATTTTCTCTGTATTTTCTCATTTGGTACAGAATCTCTGAACCTGGAATACAATTTTATATTGCACAGTATGCAGGCCAGTCATGCTATGACAGGTATTCCTACATTTTCTCCATATTTTGTCTTGTGGTACAGAGTCTCTGAATCCGTAATACAATTTTTCACTACTCATTAATCATTCCAGTAGAGCAATGATGGGTATTGTTACATTTTCTTCATATTTTGTCATTTAGCACAGAGTCTCTGAACCTGGAATGCAATTATACTTTGCTCAGTATGCAGGCCAGTCATGCTATGACAGGTATTCCTACATTTAATCCATATTTTGTCTTGTAGCACAGAGTTTCTGAATCCGTAATACAATTTTTCCCTACTCAGTGAACATGCCAGTCATGCTATGACAGGTATTGCTACATTTTCTCTATATTTCATCATGTAGCACAGAGTCTCTGAGCCTGGAATACAATTTTACATTGCTCAGTATGCAGGCCAGTCTTGCTATGACAGGTATTCCTACATTTTATCCATATGTTGTCTTGTAGCACAGAGTCTCTGAATCTGTAATACAATTTTTCACTGCTCAGTGAACATGCCAGTCATGCTATGACAGGTATTGCTACATTTTCTCTATATTTCATCATGTAGCACAGAGTCTCTGAGCCTGGAATACAATTTTACATTGCTCAGTATGCAGGCCAGTCATGCTATGACAGGTATTCCTACATTTTATTCATATTTTGTCTTGTAGCACAGAGTCTCTGAATCCGTAATACAATTTTTCACTACTCAGTGAACATGCCAGTCGTGCTATGACAGGTATTCCTACATTTTCTCCATATTTTGTCTTGTAGCACAGAGTCTCTGAACTTGGAAGACAATTGTACACTAAACATTAAACATTCCAGTAGAGCAATGATGGGTATTGCTAGATTTTCTCCTTATATTGTCATGTAGCACAGAGTCTCTGAACCTGGAGTGCAATTTTACATTGCTCAGTGTGCAGGCCCATCATGTTGTGACAGGTATTCCTACATTTTTTCCATATTTTGTCTTGTAGCACGAAGTCTCTGAACTTGGAATACAATTTTACACTACTCATTAAACATCCTAGTAGAGCAATGGTGGGTATTGCTACAGTTTCTCCTTATTTTGTCATGTAGCACAGAGTCTCTGAACCTGGAGTGCAAATTTACATTCCTCAGTATGCAGGCCAGTCATGCTATGACAGATATTCCTACATTTTCTCCATATTTTGTCTTGTAGCACAGAGTCTCTGAACTTGGAATACAATTTTACACTACTCATTAAACATTCCAGAGCAAAGATAGATATTGCTACATTCTTTCCTTATTTTGTCATGTAGCACAGAGTCTCTGAACCTGGAATGCAATTTTTCACTACTCGGTGAACATGCCAGTCATGCTAGGACTGTTATTGCTACCTTTTCTTCATATTTTGTCATTTAGCACAGAGTCTCTGAACCCATAATACAATTTTACACTACTCTGTAAGTGTGTCGGTCATGCTATGACAGGTATTGCTACATTTTCTCCATATTTCCTCAATTAGCACAGAATCCCTGAACCTTGAATACAATATTACACTACTCAGTAGACATGCCAATCATGCTATTGCTGTTATTGCTATATTTTTTCTGTATTTTCATATTTAGCACAGAATCTTTGAACCTGGAATACAATTTTACACTACCAAGTAACCATGCCATTCATTCTATGACAGTTATTGCTACATTTTCTCCATATTTTCTCATTTAGCACAGAATCTCTGAACCTGGACTACAATTTAGCACTGCCAAATAAATATGTTTGTCATCCTATGGCAGGTGTTGGTACTTTTTCTCAAAATTTGGTCATTTAGCACTGAATCTCTGAACCTGGAAAACAATTTTACATTACTCAGTATGCAGGTCAATCATCCTATGACAGGTATTCCTACATTTTCTCCCCATATTTTGTCCTGTAGCACAGAGTCGCTGAACCTGGTATACAATTTTAAACTACTCGGTGAACATTCCAGTAAAGCAATGATGGGTATTGCTACATTTTCTCCTTATTTTGTCATGCAAAACAGTCTCTTAACTTGGAATGCAATTTTTCACTTCTCAGTAAACATGCCAGTCATGCTATGACAGTTATTGCTACCTTTTCTTCATATTTTGTCATTTAGCACTGAGTCTCCGAACCTGTAATACAATTTTACACTGCTCAGTAAACATGTCAGTCATGCTATGACAGGTATTGCTACTTTTTGTCCATATTTTGTCATTTAGCACAGAGTCTCTGAATCTGTAATACAATTTTACACTGTTCAGTAAACATATCAGTCATGCTATGACAGGTATTGCTACTTTTTGTCCATATTTTGTCATGTAGCACAAAGTCTCTGAAACTGGAAGGCAAATTTGATATTGCTCAGTATGCAGGCCAGTCATGCTATAACAGATATTCCTACATTTTCTCCTTATTTTGTCTTGTAGCACGGAGTCTCTGAACTTGGAATACAATTTTGCACTACACATTAAACATCCCAGTAGAGCAATCATGGGTATTGCTACATTTTCTCCTTATTGTGTCATGTAGCACTGAGTCTCTGAACCTGGAGTGCAATTTTACATTGCTCAATATGCAGGCCAGTCATGCTATGGCAGGTATTCCTACATTTTCTCCATATTTTGTCTTGTAGCATAGAGGCTCTGAACTTGGAACACAATCTTACACTACTCATTAAAGATTCCAGTAGAGCAATGATGGGTATTGCTACATTTTCTCCTTATTTTGTCATGTTGCACAGAGCCTCTGAACCTGGAATACAACTTTACATTGCTCAGTATGCAGGCCAGTCATGCTGTGACAGGTATTCCTACATTTTCTCCATATTTTGTCTTGTAGCACAGAGTCTCTGAACTTGGAATACAATTTTACACTACTCATTAAACGCTCCAGTAGAGCAATGATGGGTTTTGCTACACTTTCTCCATATTTTGTCTTGTAGCACTGAGTCACTGAACCTAAAGTGCAATTTTTCACCACTCAGTAAACATGACAGTCATGCTATGACAGTCATTGGTACCTTCTCTTCTTATTTTGTCATTTAGCACAGAGTCTCTGAACCCATAATACAATTTTACACTACTCAGTAAACATACCAGTCATGCTATGACAGTTATTGTTACCTTTTTTCTCCATATTTTCTCATTTAGCACAGAATCTCTGAACCTGGAATACAATTTAGCACTACCCAGTAAATATGTTTGTCATCCTATGGCAGGTGTTGGTACTTTTTCTCAATATTTGGTCATTTAGCAAAGAATCTCTGAACCTGGAATACACTTTTACATCACTCAGTATGCAAGCCAGTCATGCTACGACAGGTATTGCTACATTTCCTCCATATTTCGTCATGTAGCACAGAGTCTCTGAGCCTGGAATGCAATTTTTCACTAGTGAGTAAACATGCCAGTCATTGCTACCTTTTCTTCATATTTTGTCATTTAGCATATACTCTCTGAATCTGTATACAATTTTATACTACTCAGTAAACATGTCAGTCATGCTATGACAGGTATTGCTACATTTTGTCCATATGTCGTCATGTAGCACAGTCTCTGAACCTGGAATACAATTTACATTACTCAGTATGCTGGTCAGTCATGCTATGACAGGTATTGCTACATTTTCCCCATATTTAGTCATGTAGCACAGAGTCTCTGAACCCGTAATACAATTTTGCTCTGCTCAGCAAATATGTCAGTCATGTTATGACAGGTATTGTTATATGTGGCCATATTTCGTCATGTAGCACAGAGTCTCTGAACCTGGAACCTGGAATGCAATTTTACATTGGTATTGTAAAATGATATTCCAGATTCAGATATTCTGTGCTAAATGAGAAAATAAGGACATACTGGTAATGTCCATCATAGAATGTCAAAATCAAGGACTCACTTTATATTTGGGCTCCATACAGTAGCCCTGAGCGTGGAATGCAATTTTTCTCTAGTGAGTAAACATGCAGTCATTGCTACCTTTTCTTCATATTTTGTCATTTAGCACAGACTCTCTGAATATGTATACAATTTTATACTACTCAGTAAACATGTCAGTCATGCTATGACAGGTATTGCTACATTTTGTCCATATGTCATCATGTAGCACAGTCTCTGAACCTGGAATACAATTTACATTACTCACATTAATACTACTCTTTGGATCAGAATTCTTGAACTATGATGAGAACTGTCTCGTCTTTGAGGTTGTACAAGACTATATCTTATTAAGTAAGAGATTTCATTAACCAATTGCCAATATTATAGAATACTTGTCAATGTGTATCTGTGGGCGTGTGTTTGTGCCTGTGTGTATGTATATGTTTGTATGTGTGTACCTATCTGGATATATACGCATGCATGTATACATGCATATATGCATGTGTTAGTACATGCACAAACCACAACGATTCACTCCATTTACCCATCGTCCATCAGTTTGGTGCGAATATACATGACTACAAAATTACTGCGAGTCACGCCATATTGTTTCCATGTTCCTTACCTTGTGTGAACATAATGTACCTTATATTCTAGCTGTCAAATATATTCTGGCTTTACAGATTTAATCATGTATTTTCTGATTCTTGTCATTGTCTCCAAGTTGACTCTGTAATCGTGCTGTTGGTGGAAACAGCCTTCCATAAGCTTATAGCTTTCTGCCGAATCCACATCATTGTACTATGTAATTATTGTTATAACGTCGCATTTACGAAATAAATAATGTTTAAATCAATTTACATTACTCAGTATGCTGGTCAGTCATGCTATGACAGGTATTGCTACATTCTCCCCATATTTCGTCATGTAGCACAGAGTCTCTGAACCCATAATACAATTTTACACTGCTCAGCAAACATGCCAGTCATCCTATGACAGGTATTGCTATATTTGGCCATATTTCGTCATGTAGCACAGAGTCTCTGAACCTGGAATGCAATTTTACATTGCCCAGTATGCAGGCCAGTCATGCTATGACAGGTATTTCTACATTTTGTCAATATTTTGTAATGCAGCACAGAGTCTCTGAACCAGGAATACAATTTTACACTGCTCAGTAAACATGCCAGTCATGCTAGGAAAGTCATTGCTACCTTTTCTTCATATTTTGTCATTTAGCACAGAGTCTCTGAACCTGTAATACAATTTAACACTACTCAGTAAACATGCCAGTCATGCTATGTCAGGTATTGCTAGATTTTCTCCATATTTTGTCATGTTGCAAGAGTGTCTTAACCTGGAATACATTTTGATAAAATAAGTGTATCTGTCATTCTATGATGGACATTACCAGTATGTCATTTTCTCATTTAGCACAGAATATCTGAATCTGGAATATCTTTTTACAATACCAAGTAACTTGAAGTAAGTGCATGTCTCATGCTAAGACATGCATTGCTATATTTTGTCCCACTTCCTCATTTTGCACAGAATCCATGAACTTGGAATACAATTTTACAGTAGTAAATATGTCTACCTGTCATGCCTTTGTCTATTGTCAAGCTATAACATTTTCTTCTGCATCTCTCTATGTTTTTTTCATTTACAAAAAATTCTCCTCTTAATTAAAAACTTGATTTATGAGGACAAAAGTGCTTCATGCATTGTTATATTTCCTTACAATTTTTAACTCAAATGACTGAAAGTAAGGCGGCACACTTGTGATAACTCCCTTTCTGCTATCTCTTGTCTGTCCATTGCTCATTGTCTGTGAACATGGTATTTGCGACTTCCACGTCAAACCCCTGAACAAATTTCAGTGAGATTTGAGGATATTGTTTGTTGTGTCGGAATGTGATTTTGTTCATGTTGATCCAGCCAATAGGGAGGGGTTGGTTGAATATGGTCCCACATTTACATTTCTCCCGATCTACTGCCTTGATAGTTGGTACTGTGCTTGCTTTTGAGGTGATGAAGAAAATTTGTTCAAATGATGTTTGTAGTGCAATATATCACCATTTTGTTGGGGTGGGGGTGGGGCAAGATAACAGATTGGTATTGTTGGGTCATAAGTACTTAATTCAGAATAAGAATTTAACTTATCCTCGTGGAATCATCATACATATTTGCCTGTATTTCCCAAACCACCCAGAACAGAGAAATGTTGTCTGGCATGAAGTATCCCTAGGACCAAGAGTCACGTGGCTAGAAAATTGCAATTGTTTGTGTCATAAATTACAGTAGGGGAAAACAAAAAAAAAATTTTATTCGGCATATTTTAAAATTGTTTAAATATCCTTTTCTCCAGAACCACCAATCATATTCTTTTAATATTTGGTATACAACATTCTTAGGAAGATCAGATTCAAGTTTGTCAAAATCAAGGACTCACTTTATATTTGGGCTCCATACAGTAGCCCAAATTTTAACTTTGTCCAATATAAGGAATATTCTTCAAATATTTTTTTCTCCAGACCAAGCAGTCAGAATCTTGATGTTTGGTATACAACATCCTCAGAGGAGTCAAATTCAAATTTGTTGAAATCAAATCTCTCAGTTAATATTTGGGCTCCCTATGGGTGCATTTTTGTTTTAACTTACTCCATTATTATGAATAGTCTTTAAAATCTTTCTTCCACCATTTTCGGTCTTTTGCATATTTTAAAAACTAAAATAAAATCTTTTTTCTCCAGAACCATCAACCGAACAGAACGTTTTGATATTTGGTATACAACATCCTTAGGTGGATCAGATTCAAATGTGTTAAAATGAAGCCTCTTTGTATGCATTTGGGCTTAGTGCAATATGAGGAATATTCTTTAATAATCTTATTCTCTTGAACCACCACTCGATATCTAGTTGAAACAATATTTTATTCAATAAGTGTTAGATAGAGACATCAGTGTATTATCATCTCAAAAATAAATAAACATTAAGACAATATAACACAATAACCAGTTAGATGATAAAAGGTAAATGAGGGATTTGACGAAAAGCTTGTAGCTTGTAGCTTATGTTGGTCAGCACAGAGACACTAAGTGAGGAACAGATATTTTTAATAAACACATGTATGTAATAGTGTTTCATGTTTTGTCCCATTTCTTGGCCATGTTTTCATTCGGCACAGAGTGTTGAAACAGAAATAAAAATTGATGCTCATCTTACATTTACACACATTTTCCTTTATTATGATCCCCCCCCCACCCCTCATTCAGTATAGGGTGTTATGGGAGTAGCATATGAGTAGAAAAAGAGGCACGGATAAATCCATTTCTTATTGCACATGCCATCAACACAGCAAGTGATGTTATGATTGTCACGAGTGGTACTGTCTTGTTGGTTTTTCTGGTACCCAAAATAAGTGGCTATCTTGTAACATCATGACCACAGTAATATATAGCATTTGTGTGCAGGTGCAGTGTTTCTTATTGCAGTAAGACGTTTCCTTTGTCCAGTTGATGAAAGTAAGTTCAGCTTTCATGATGTTCACTTATAAATCTCGAACAAGTTGTTCACCCCTTTTTTTCATTCTTCCAAAAAATGGAGTTGAATATTAGAAAACAAAATTACTTGCTTCTCTTTCTTTGTATTATCGTTTTCCATTTATCATGTGACTCTTCTGACATGTAAATGAATGCTACTCTCATTTGCTTCTGGTCTAAGGGCATCATGTTTATTTGTTTGTTTATTGACATTTAATGACACTTTCAACAGCAAGGCCCACATTGGATTGGACAGTTATACGGTGAAGGAAGCCAAGAGTACCCCCAGAGAACCACAGAGTAGTGGTCAGAGTCTAAGTTAGGAACTTCGCACAGAGAAAAACAATAGTGACTAAAGATGCACATGTACCCCAGCCCCCCCCCCCCCCCTCAAAAAAAAAATACACTAAATGGAATTGATATCAAAGGTTGATGATCGTAGCCAAAACAGTTTCTGAGTTATGGCTTAGAATGACATGCAGCCTTCAATGTATGTACGACTTTGACTTGAACATTTGAGAGAAAGTTAATTTTTTCTACACACCCATTGACTGTTCATAACATTTGTTGGAAGTTTGATAATAGTACTTTGATTTTTTATCTGAGTTATGGTTGAGACCCAATCAAGCATGATCTTGACCTTTGAGTAACTGACCAAGCTGTGGTTTGTCACACATCCTCCCATTGTCTATTACGATTGAGTAAAGTATGATGATTGTAGCCCAATAGTTATTGAGTTATGCCCAAGACATATTTATTTAGTTATTGGTGTTTAAGATAACGTATTTCTGCATAATGGCTAATCATGACATGGAGATAAAGTCAAATTTAGTTAATTGCTTTTACCCATGTTGCCCATTTCAGAGGACTTCCAACACATTACCTGTAGAAATGAGCTTATTTAGTACAGTAAACAGGCACTTCATCAGTTTGTGGGATTCCCACAGGGGATGCTTGAGACATGATTTGTGATCTTGAACATCAGACAGTCAGGCATCACCTTCACTCTGAAGATGTGCAAGCTGAAATATGTGACATACTGTCTGTCTTTAACATTTTTATTAAGTTCTGTTTACTACAATTCGACTTGTTCCTACACATGAATAATGACCAATTTTAAATATGAACATGTAATGCAATGCAATGCAGTGTGACCTTGACCCTCAAGTTACACACTGTCTATGGTGTGTACACATAGTTTCATGACACCAGCCACAATATTATTCAAACAAGAGCTGGACTTTCGTCCGGTGCATACCCCCACATTACCACTTAGTGTGGGCATACCTATGACCAACAAATATCATTTATGAATATTCTCGTACGACTGACGGATGGGTGCACAGATGGACAGACGCAATCCAGTATACCCCCCCCCCCCCCCTTCCATTTTCTTCAAAAGTTTTCAACAATTTCCAATAATTTCTAAGTCAAAAAAAGGCATGGTAAATTGTTTGGTGTTTGGAAGTTTAATGCAATGAGGCAGAAGCCTTTGTCATAGGCAATCCGATGACCCCAATCCAGTATCCTCCCCCCCCCCTCCAATTTTCTTCGAAAGTTTTCAACAATTTCCAAGTCAAAAGGTATGGTAAATTGTTTGGTGTTTGGAAGTTTTATGCAATGAGGCAGAAGCCTTTGTCATAGGCAAACTGCATGCCATATTTCACCAAACTCCGATATCCCATACCTTTGATACAGGCTGAACAGACAAATAATGTCTATTTCCTACAATTTCTAAGTCAAAAAAGGGGGATAACTCTAAAAAAGGAGAATGTGAGAAATATCATTGAATCCTTTTTTTAAAGCCTATACCATAAGCAGTGTTCATGGCAAATTTCATTGCAATAGAACATTCGATACCCGAGATACAGGCTGAACAGACAAAATTTGCTCGGACAGACACAATTTCTAAGTGAACAAATAATAAAAAAAAAAATAACTAGAGTGGGCATACCTTTGACCAACAAATATTATAAAAAATAATAATTTACTTAAGTTATGAATATTTTCGGACGGACTCACACACGGACGCACAAACAGACGGATGGACGGACGCATGTAATCCAATATACCGCCATTTTCTTCGAAAGTGGGGGTATAATTATTGACTCAAGACACACAACCACACACACATACACACACACAAATTTGCCCCAGCCTTCCTACACAGGACAGGTGGATGAATTTTCTTTTCATACATTGGTTTCAAATCATTTGAAAATTTCAGAGCAATAAAAGAGAAATCTCCCATAGGTTGAGGAGCATTAGGTGTTACCCCTGTTGATTTGTCTGTCAGTCTGACTAACCATAGAGCTTTTGGGGTTTTGGATACCTAATCATACCTTGAGAATGGAATAAAAAAAAATGTCAAACTTTTACATATCACATAGATTGACAAAATACTGAGCATTTTCTAATTTCACCATATTTACATTCTCTGTTTTTGAGTCAGTCCCCTTGAGTTACTGGAATATAACATTTCACATGTTTTACGGAATGACGAAATACTGATCAAGTTCTCCTTTGGTTTTTTTTGCATTCACTGTTTTTGTGTTATTCCCCTTGAGTTAGTGAAAAATAATAATAAAATTTTTTTTATACACTTTACAAATTTGATTCAACGACAAAATACAACTCAAAATTGCATTTGATCACATTCACGTTTTTATATTAGAGTTATTCTCCTTGACTTTGTGAAAAAAAGTATAATTTAAGGTTTTTGAATAGTAACTGAAGTTTGACTTCATATACCGATTTTGTTTTTTTCATTTTGCCTTCATAAAGATTATGGTGAAGTGTAGATAGTAGTAGTGTCCAATGGACAGTTTTGGTTGGCTATTCTGACTGGGAAGTAAACTAGAAAAAACAAAAGCATAATGAAATGTATTTTATTAACAAGTTCATCCTTATTGGCAGTACCTAACACAAAAATTATACCACATATTTCAATATTCAAAATAGAATTTGTGAATGACAAATTATTACATTTTAGTGCAATTAATTGTCTTGAGATGCAAATGTACATATTATACTTTCCTCAAACTTCATACAAAAGGAAATTACATTAATACAAACACTTTTAAGAAACAGAAAAATACATTTCCATAAAATACAAAGAAATAAAGTTTAAAGAGATAAAATGACTGAGGACCCGATTAGCAAGAACTTGATTTGAATCAACTTGAATCTGACATCACTAAGGATTTCATAAACCAAATATCAACAAATTCTGACTGGTGGATCCGAATAATAAGGTGTTTCAAGAATATTCCCCATATTCAACCAAGTTAAAATTTAGGATCCCATTGTGAGACCAGATATGAACCCAGGGACTTGATTTGAATAAATTTATATATGCCAGAAGATGTTGACTGTTTTGACAGGTGGATCTGCACAAGATTTTCTTAAGAATTTTCCTAACATTGCACTAAGTTAAAATTTGGGCTCTGATAAGATGCCCAAATATGAATCTGTTGACTCAATTGGAAGAAACATGCATATGATCCCCATGAAGATGGTGTATCAAAAGATTTTAACTGCTGGATCAGAAGATTTTCAAACAATATTCCTCAAATTGCCCCAATTTACAATTCGGTCTCAACAGGAAGCCCAAATATGGACGTAGAGAGTTGATTTGAACAAATTTTCAACAAAACACAATTTGACTACCCCCCCCCCCCCCCCCATCCCCCGAAGGATGCAGTATAAAAAGATTTTGAACAAGGACAAAGACTTTTTTAAAGAATTTTCTTACAGTGCAAAAAATTGTTAAAATTCCAGCCTGTATAACAGGCCCAAATATACTTAATTTGAACCATCTTGAATCTGGCCTGAAAAAGGATGCGGTATACCAAATATCATGACATTCTGTGGGGTGAATCTGAAGAGGAAGAAGATTTGTAAAGAATATTCCTCATATTGCCCTAAGTCACAATTTGGGTTCCCATAGGGAGCCCCAATATGAAGCCACAGACTTGATTTGAACAAACTTGAATCTAATCCCCATAGAATGCTGAATACTAAATAACAAAATATTTTGCTGAGTGCTTGTCCTGAAGATTTTTTTTAGCTTTAGAAAATATGCTGACTCAACACCTTTTTTTGATTCTGCATAGAGTACCCTATGACACAACAATTTTTTAGTCCACTCAATTATACTGGTCCTAAGTATGCTTATACTAAATAAACTGTTCTCTGGTCTGTGTGGTTCTGGAAATATGGGTGTAATTTCTATTTTAAGCTTCTAGGGTTCCCACACTTGTGTGGTGAAAAAGTTTATGGCATGAATGAAGTAGTTATGACCCAATAATGCAAAAAACTAAACTTGATTTAAATCAGCCTTTTTGATTAGAAAGTAGGAATTTTGAGCACTAGCAATTCAAATCCAACAATAAAATGAAATGATAATTTGTTTTAATTTTCCAAATATAATTTAGTTCTTGTTAATGGAAAGAAGCCCCTGCCATTATATTTTTAATTAATTGGGCCAGTTGATAGGAATTTTGAATAAAATTATTACAAGTGTTTATTGAGTTTGAAGAGTTACTTTTAGGAACTGTTGGGACATCAATATTAAATACATGTGCAATTTAATGTGTTCAAACCACCTACAGCTTCCACGATACCACTGGATTACTAGAACGTCAGTGAAAAATGTTGTCTCTCAACTGCCACCCTCCTCCAATTAACACAGTAACTCATCCCAGGCCATAACATTTGATGGTGTGAAAGATGTTATGCCACAAAGTAACAGCTTTCACTTCATCAAACATTACTGTGTTTGTTTACTTTTAATGAAAAGTACTAAAACTGTATAAACTTTCCCCATCTCGGCTCTTGTTTTGATCAATAATGACTATATGAATATGTTGCAAATATTCAATTTGCTTCAACACTAAAAATGTGCACAAAATGAACATGTTCAATTTTTGCAGACAACAAAGCATATTTTTAAAAAAGCGTTCAACTATTGCAAGGGGTCAGGAAACGGGAAAAACCTTTGAAACTTTGGGTTTTTGGGGACCATTATTTATTTAAAGCAACTTCTGACCTCCATCATTCACCTTCCCCTCCCACACTGGAAGCAGTGAAGACACTTTTCTGTATGTGACCAACGAGTGTTCTGGTGACTCATTTGTATGGAGATCAATGGTTGAAACCCATGAATTCAAAGCAAATGAAAGTGTCAATGACCCTGCAGCTCATCTTATGTAAGACATGTACATGTATAGTATGTGACACAGAAATGACACACATCTAGGTAGTGACCTGATAACAAAGGTACATATAAAGTATTGTAAAGGTCTGTACATAAATACTGATTGTAGCCTATGACAAATGTATAGGTAAAGTATTGTAAAGGTAGGCAACAGTTAGATGCTAAACTAGAAAAGAAATCTTCATGGGGTTAATGTTACAATAGGGATCCCTGTATGGCGCACCATAAGCCAAATGTTAGCAATTGTTTTGGCCTGTTTGATTCAAGCCCTTCTACGGTTGACTCATACTAATTAATAAAAATTTTTGACCAGTCCTTCTTAAAATATAGGTATTTGAATTTTTTATCTTTAGCTCATTGGGTTCCCACGGGTGAGGAGGTTTGATTTTTCTCATTGTAAATAGAAAATCTGGTTGTGTTAATAATGTTGACTCTCCCCAAACAACAACAAATATTAACACAGGAACTTGGCTTCAACACATTTTAATATACACATCCTAGGCATGCTGAATTCAAGAAACATTATTTTGTCTGGTGTTTTTGGAAAAGATTTTAAATTATCTCCCTTTTTGAGTCCCAGAGTGGGTCTGACTGAACCCCAAAATATTTGTTCTCATAGCACCATGATAACAAAGGCACCCAATAAATTTATAGCAAACATTACTGACATAAACAATCTTCTTTACAGGTTCTGTACAAAAAATGTAAAACACCGAATTCCTGTGAATATGACTGCTCACAGGCATTTTGAATTTTTGGCCCAGCCCCAAAGCACTCATTACCATCCCATGATGATAACAAACGTAGTCCTAGAAATTCTGTACAAAAAACTGATTGCACTTAATTTCAGGATAAAATGGCCATCGGCAGCCATCTTGAATATTGAACCACACCCAAAAACACTCGTTCCTGTCCCAAGGTGATTACAAAGGTAACCAAGAAATTTCGTGAAGATCGGTTTATAAATACAGCCTCTAGCCCGAGCCGTATTGACATGTGCACTTACTGTATATAAGTAGCACTGAATAAATCAAAGTTCATCTAATTTGCATAACTTCTGCATGAGAAAAAAATCTGTATTATATGTGATGTAGTCCATGATTTTGAACATTTATTCCAATCAGAACCTTCATATAGAAGTTCTGTAAAACAAGAGGCCCTAGGGGGGACTGAGGGCGCTCACCTGACATGGTAGCCTAAATATCAACCCAGAGAATTGATTTCAACAAGTTGCATCTGCTCCTCCTAAGAAAAGCTTATACCAAATATCCAAAGATTCTGACCAGTGGATCTAAAAAAAAAGATTTTTAAAGAATATTCCTCATATTGAACTAAGTTATAATTCAGGCTCCCACAGGGAGCTCATATATGAACCCAGGGACTTGGCTTTAACAAACCTGAATCTCCCCCCCCCCCCCCCCCCTGCCCCCCAAGGATGCTGCACACCAAATATCAAAACATTCCGACTGCTGGATTTGAAGAAGAAGATTTTTAAAGAAAATTCCTCATTTTGAACTAAGTTACAATTCAAGCTCCCACAATGAGTCCAAATATGGACCTAGGGACATGGCTTGAACAAACTTGAATCTCACCCCCTAAGCATGGTGCATACCCAATATCAAAAGATTCTGCCTGCTGGATCTTGAGAAGAAGATTTTCAAAGAAATTTGCCTAAAATGCACTAAGTTCGAATTCAGGCTTCTATAGTGAACCCGAATATGAATCCAGGGGGCTGATTTGAACAAACTTGAAACAGATCCACCCCACAGTGTTGCATACCAAATATCAAAAGATTCTGCCTGCTGGATCTGGAGAAGATTTTTAAAGAAATTTGACTGAAATGCACTAAGTTCGAATTCAAGCTTCTATAGTGAGCCCAAATATAAACCCAGGGGGCCGATTTGAACAAACTTGAATCAGATCCACCCCACAATGTTGCATACCAAATATCAAAAGATTCTGCCTGCTGGATCTGGAGAAGAATATTTTTAAAGTTCAAATTTGGGCTCCTATACCGGGCCCAAATATAAACCCAGGGGGCTGATTTGAACAAACTTGAATCAGATCCACCCCACAATGTTGCATACCCAATATCAAAAGATTCTGCCTGCTGGATCTTGAGAAGATTTTCAAAGAAATTTGCCTGAAATGCACTAAGTACAAATTTGGGCTCCTATACTGAGCCCAAATATAAACCCAGGGGGCTGATTTGAACAAACTTGAATCAGATCCACTCCACAATGTTGCATACCAAATATCAAAAGATTCTGCCTGCTGGATCTGGAGAAGAAGATTTTCAAAGAAATTTGCCTGAAATGCACTAAGTTCAAATTTGGGCTCCTATACTGAGCCCAAATATAAACCGAGGGGGCCGATTTGAACAAACTTGAATCAGATCCATCCCACAATGTTGCATACCAAATATCAAAAGATTCTGCCTGCTGGATCTGGAGAAGAAGATTTTTTAAGAAATTTGCCTGAAATGCACTAAGTTCGAAATCGGGCTCCTATACTGAGCCCAAATATGAACCCAGGGGGCCAATCTGAACAAACTTGAATTAGATCCACCCTACAATGTTGCATACCAAATATCAAAAGATTCTGCCTGCTGGATCTGGAGAAGAAGATTTCTTAATGTTTTTCCCCATTGCCTACAGTGTTAAAAAGTGCTGACTTGAGCACTTTTTCAAAGTCTCGAAACTGTACCCTATCATAAAACTGTTGGCAATTTTTTTTTACCAATCCTTTCTGTTGGTCCTAAGGAAGCTTCACACCAAATAAAAATTCTCGGTGCCGTGCAGTTTTGGAGATATGGGCGTTTTAATTTTTTTCTATTTTTAGCTTGTGCGGTTCCCACGGGGCTGCAGGAAAAAATTTTTGGGCATAAATTAAGTACTTATAACCCAATAATATCTCATATTAAATTTGGTTCAAATCAGCCTCTGAGTTCAGAAAATAGAAATTTTGGGCGGGGCAAAAATTCTTGCCCCTCTCAGAACAAAGGTAAATGTTGCCGTCAAACTTCTCTTGAACAAACTTGAGTCTATACCTCAAATGGAAGCTGCATACCAAATATCAAGTCTCTGCTATGGCTGGTTCATGAGAAGAGGATTTTTAAAAAATTTTGTGCATTTTGGCCCCACCCCACTCCACAATATGAGCAGAAATCCAGTTTGAAGAAAAACCCAAATGCCCCTATATAACCACTACTTACATGAAATTTAATTAAAATGTGGCCAGTGGTTTAGGAGAAATAGGCTCAAACACCACCTTCACGCAGGACGACAGACGACGGACGACAGACGAAGAGTGATAAGAAAAGCTCACCCTGACTTTCAGCCAGGTGAGCTAAAAAACTGATTGTACCTAATTTTGGTACAAAATGGCCGCCAGCAGCCATCTTGAAGTTTGGACCGCACCCCAAAACACTCGTTCTCATTCCAAGGTAATAACAAAGGTACCCCAAGAAGTTTTGTGAAGATCGGTTCATAAATACAGCCCCTAGCCTGTGTGGTATTGACATGTGTACTTACTGAGTATAAGTAGCACTGAATAAATCAAAGTCCATCTAATTTGCATAATTTCTGCACGAGAAAAAACCTGTATTATATGTGATGTATTCCATGTTACTAAACATTCATACAAAAATTTATTCAAATCAGAACTTTCATACAGAAGTTCGGTACAAAAAACTGATTGCACTAATTTTGGTACAAAATGGCTGCTGGCTGGCATTTTGAATTTTGGATCGCAACCAAAAACACTGGTTCTTGTCTCACGGTGATAACAAAGGTACCCAAGAAGCTTCATAAAGATCGGTCCATAAATACGGCCTCTAGTCTGAGCTGTATAGAAGTTGTGTACAAAAAACTGATTGTACTTAATTTTGGTACAAAATGGCCACTGGCAGCCATCTTGAATTTTGGACTGCACCCAGAAACACTCGTTCTCATCCCAAGGTGATAACAAAGGTGCCCAAGAAGCTTCATGAAGATCGGTTCATAAATACAGCCCTAATCCCAAGCTGTACTGACATGTGTACTTACTGTGTGTAAGTGGCACTGAATAAATCAAAGTTCACCTAATTTGCCGAATTTCTTCGCGAGAAAAAAACCCAGATTATATGTGATGTATTCCATGTTACTAAAAATTCAGACAAAAATTTATTCAAATCAAAACTTTCTTACAGTAGTTCTGTAAAAAAAAAATGATTGCACAAACTTAGGTACAAAATGGCTGCTGGTGGCCATCTTGAATTTCGGACCACACCCAAAAACACTCATTCTGGTCCCATGGTGATAACAAAAAGATACCCAAGAAGTTTCGTAAAGATCGATTCATAAATATGGCCTCTAGCGCAAGCCGTATTGAATTGTTGACAAGACGGACAGATGGGCAGACGGCCATGACATAACCTCAAATTTGACGTCAATTTTGAGCTAAAAATCAATATTTAGTGGGGAATAGAAGCCAATGTATGCACCACGTCGTCAGGCAATAACGAAAGACTTGCTTCATTATTGCCTGTCAACCCGACTCGAATAGGAAAAATGTATATTGGAATACCATGGATTTTTCCATTATTCACCAGGGAATGCCTGCTAGAGTGGTAATAATACTAATTATTTTTCACATTTTTTGATAAAAGCACAAACAATTCCCTCTACCAGACTCACTCAGTAGTTTAATATTAATTGATGAGTAATGTAAGTCTAGGAGTTATTTTTAAAACTGAACATAGTTTAAACACTTGTGAGATGGAGAGTCCACCCAAAATTCCCCACTAAAACTAGGCAAATCACTCGGCATCTTTTTCATTCTGGACCACACAGTTCACACAATAATGAGTCAGCTTGCAATGATCAATAAAAGTGTATTATTTAGTTTTTGCATGTGAATCCTGTGAACTTACCCAGAGAGGGGCAATTTGTACTTGCCAGATTCACTAGTTGAGTGACACATTGTTATAAAGTGCTTTTAAATCAATGAACATCAAACAATACTCAATAACATTATCTTAGATTGTTATATAACTACATCATGTAGTCAACTACAAAGTAACTTATGGACCACACAATTAATGTGACATTTTATCAAAAGTCCTTGTAAGGCTCCTTCCATTTAAATTATTCATATTCAAATACATTTAATATTTTGTGCATTTGTATTTCAACACACTTACAAAGTACTCCCCCACTTCCTGATTCTTATCAATAAACCTAATTTGCTACTTCCACACTTATTTATGAATAGAGCCCTGCAAATACTTGATATTTGAGAAAAACATACACATCAAATACAGTTAACAAAAGCAATTCAGAAATATCATCCACTAGAACTTGACTGATCAGGGTGGCAGTACAGATGGCTCAATTCTGCCAAACATGATGAAAATGCTCAGCCTTTTGCCAAGGTGTCTTACTATGCAGTATACTCATATCACTGCATGTCCCTATATCACCATCATGAAGAGTGTCATAACAATATGAAATAATAAACATTTCCAGGCACATAGTTACAAGATCATCAATCTTTGCAACAAATTCTGACTTGCTAAATGGTGAGAGCAATTAAAGCCGAATCCAAGCATCATATCCATAATGAAAGTGTCAATGACACTGTAGCTTAACTTGTGTGTTGTATTTGATGAAAAGGATAATGTTCAATGTTTATGAAAGGATTATGAAATAAGAATTGTGATAATTGGGAATATGTTCATTTCTGGTCCCTGTATGCTATGTTTTTGATAAAAATAATATGAGGTGTACACTGTACTAAAGAGCTGAGGGGTGGGTTAATATGACCTCACAGTTAATGTATGTGGCCCTCACATTTAACGTATATTAACGAAAGTTACCAAGTTACAGTGAAATTATTCCAAAACGAGTCATCCTATCAAGTTACATTGAAATCCCTTCATAAATATGGCCTGTAGACTGTGCTAAAGGTTTTCGGGTTTCAGGCCCCTGCAGCCGTCAGTTTCCCAATTGCGTCCAAAGGGTACGTTCTCATCTAGACATTATATGAAGTCAACCTACCAAGTTACAATGAAATCCCTTAATAAATATGACCTGTAGACTGTGCTAAAGGTTTTTGGGCTTTGGGCTCGGGCAGCCATCATGGTTGAATGATCGCAACGAAAAGGGGACATTCTCATCTGGGCATCATCTGGAGTGATCCTACAAAGTTACAATGAAATCCCTTCATAAATATGACCTGTAGACTGTGCTCAAGGTTTTTGGGCTTCGAGCCCCTGAAGCCATCACAGTTGACCAATCACGACCAAAAGGGGATGGCATCATCTAGGCATTATATGGAGTCAAACTAACAGGTTACAATGAAATCCTTCCATAAATATGACCTATAGACTATGCTAAAGGTTTTGGGGCCTTGGGCTCGGGCAGCCATCAAGGCTGTATGATCGCGACCAAAAGGGGACGTTCTCATCTAGACATTATTTGGAGTCATCCTACCAAGCTACAATGAAATCCCTTCATAATTATGACCAGTAGACTGTTCTAAAAGTTTTCAGGCTTTGGGCTCCTGTAGCCATCACAGTAGCCCAATCGTGCCCAAAAGGGGACGTTCTCATCTAGACATTATATGAAGTCAACCTACCAAGTTACAATGAAATCCTTTTATAAATATGACCTGTAGACTGTGCTAAAGGTATTCGGCTTTGGGCTCGGGCAGCCATAATGGTTGAATGATCGCAACCAAAAGGGGACATTCTCATCTGGGCATCATCTGGAGCGATCCTACAAAGTTACAATGAAATCCCTTCATAAATGTGACCTGCAGACGGTGCTCAAGATTTTTGGGCTTCGGGACCTGTAGCCATCACAGTTGGCCAATCACAACCAAAAGGGGATGTCATCATCTAGGCATTCTATGGAGTCAACCTAACAGATTACAATGAAATCCTTCCATAAATATGACCTATAGACTATGCTAAAGGTCTTTGGGCTCGGGCAGCCATAAAGGCCGAATGATCATGACCAAAAGGGGGCGTTCTCATCTAGACATTATTTGGAGTCATCCTACCAAGCTACAATGAAATCCCTTCATAATTATGACCTGTAGAATGTTCTAAAGGTTTTCAGGCTTCGGGCCCCTGTAGCCGTCACAGTTGCCCAATCGTGTCCAAAAGAGTACATTCTCATCTGGACATTATATGAAGTCAACCTACCGAGTTACAATGAAATCCCTTCATAAATATGACCTGTAGACTGTGCTAAAGGTTTTCGGGCTCGGGAAGCCCTCCTGGTTGAATGATCGCAACCAAAGGGGACAATCTCATCTGGGCATCATCTTGAGTGATCCTACGAAGTTACAATGATATCCCTTCATAAATATGACCTGTAGACTGTGCTCAAGGTTTTCGGGCTTCGGGCACCTGTAGCCATCGCAATTGACCAATCACGACCAAAAGGGGATGTCATCATCTAGGCTTTATATGGAGTCAACCTAACAGGTTACAATGAAATCCTTCCATAAATATGACCTTTTGCCTTTGCTAAAGGTTTATGGGCTCGGGCACCCATCAAGGCTGAATGATCGCAATCAAAATGGGACGTTCTCATCTAGACATTATTTGGAGTCATCCTACCAAGTTACAATGAAATCCCTTCATAAATATGACCTGTAGACTGTGCTAAAGGTTTTCAGGCTTCGGGGCCCCTGTAGCCATCACAGTTGCCCAATCACGTCCAAAAGAGGACCTTCTCATCCAGACAATATATGAAGTCAACCCACCAAGTTACAATGAAATTCCTCAATAAATATGACCTGTAGACTGTGCTAAAGGTTTTCGGGCTCGGGCAGTCGTCACGGTTGGCAGATCATGCCTAAATGGGGAAATTCTTATCCAGACATCATAAGGATTCATCCTACCAAGTTACAATGAAATCCCACCATATTAAACATGACCTGCAGACTGTGCTAAAAGTTTTTGGGTTTCGGGCTTGGGTAGCCATCACGGTTGACGGATGATGCCCAAAAGGGGACGTTCTCATCTAGGCATTATACAGAGGCATCCTACCAAGTTAAAATGAAATCCCTTCATAAATACGACCTGTAGACTGTGCTAATAGTTTTCAGGTTTTGGGCTCGGGCAGCCATACCGGTTGCTCGATCGCGACCAAAAGGGGACGTTCTCATCTAGACATGACCCCAAACCTGCATATGAAATTTCGTGACAATCAGACAAGAACTGCAGGGTGTAGCCTGTGCTAAAGGAAAATGTGAACAGACTCACAGACTAACAGACTCACAGACTAACAGACTTCCGCACACGTGATGGCAATAGCTTATCTTGACTATGTCAAGTTAAGCTAAAAATTATGCTGTATTTTCCAAATTCACATGTAACTGAAAATTTGTACTATGGTACTTGGTAACCAGTATGATGGAATCAAGTTTTAACAAACATATGGCATTAGATGGCAAAATCCACTGCCCATGAAGAGAGAAGTGGATGTAAATGCTTATGAAAAAAACCCAACAAGTTCTTCTTGGAAAGTATGCCTGCAGCAAGTTTTGTAAAAGTCTTATAACATTTTTTCACATTATTGCATTCACATTCATCATCAGACAAACACTAAGTTCCCAACAAAAAGGGGAATAAATCTCAAGAAAGCCTTGGAAATTTCATGAGCAATGAACCTAACCAAGATTTCTTAAAATGTATGCCCTTATCAAGTTTTGAAAAAATCTGATTATATTCAAGTTATCACTCTAAAAAAGTCTTTATCAGACAATACTGAGTTCCAACAAAAAGGGTCATAAAGAAGGGTCATGGTACTGAGGAAAAAGGGCATTGCAAATGTGTCTCAGAGGGCATGTAATCTGATGTAAACCCAGCCTACTCTGACTGCGAGGACCCAAAGCCTGACTTGATCAAATATTTCAATCACGCCATCAAGGCTGGCCTTCTTTGAGGGCATGCCTTGATGATGTAATTGATAGATTGGTGTTTCAGGAACATAGTTAAACAAGAGGCCCCACAGGGCCTAAAAAGCACTCACCTTGAACAGAACATGATATAAACAGAGTCTATGAATGAATCTACATTAAGCAATCCAGCTCCATAGGATACATTGTCAATCCTTGAGGCCCTCAGGAGTGACAAAAATATTCCAAGCATCATGCCTTTTCTTCAGTTGATCATAATGTAAAATGTGGAGCTCCCCTCTGAAGCCCCTTAAGAGAACCTATGTAGATTAATCTTAGTTACACACCTCTAGAGGGTACTGAATACAAAATTTCTAATTCTTCAGCTACATGGCCAATTCCAGCTCCCATAGGGAGCCCAAATATTAACCTAGGCCCTCGGCTTGAACAAAGTTGAATCTGACCTCCTTAGAGATGTTGTATACCAAATATGAAAGCATTCTGACTAGTGAATCTGAAAAAGAAAATTTTAAAAGAAATTTCCTCATATTGCACTAAGTTAAAATTTGGGCTACCATAGCAAGCCCAAATATTAACCTACAGAACCGATTTGAACAAACTTGAATCTGACCCCCCCTAGCGATGTTGTATACCAAATATGAAAGCATTCTGACTGATGGATCTGAAGAATATTTTTAAAAGAATTTCCTTGTATTTCACTACTGTAAGTTAAAATTCAGGCTACCATAGGGAGTCCAAATATTAATCCAGGGAACGAATTTGAAGAAACTTGAATCTGACTCCCCTCGAGATGTTGCAAACCAAATATGAAAGGATTCTGACATGTGAATCTGAAGAAGAAGATTCCCTCACACTGTACTAAGTTAAATTTCAGATTCCCATATGGAGTCCAAATATTAACCCAGGCACTCAAATTGAACAAACTTTAATCTGACCCCCTAGAGAAGTTGTATACCAAATATGAAAGCGTTCCGACTGGTAGATCTGAAAAAGAAGATTTTTAAAAATTAGATCTGAAGAAGTGTTATGAAGAAATTTCAACATATTTCACAAAGTTAAAATTTGGGCTGCCATAGGGAGCCCAAATATTAACCCAGGGACGTGGTTTGAACAATCTTGAATCTGACCCTCACAACAATGAAGAATACCAAACATTAAAAGATTCTGACTGGTGGTTTTTCAGAAGATTTTTAAAGAATATTCCCCATATTGCCCTAAGTTAAAAATTTGGGCTCCTGTATTGAGCCCAAATATTAAGCAATGGGCTTCATTTTAACAAACTTGTATCTGAACCCCTATGGATGCTGTGTACCAAATTTCAAAAGATTCTATTGGTTCTGCAGAAAAGATTTTAAACAAATTTTGCAAATATGCTGTCTCAGCATTTTTTTGATGCTTTCTACTGAACACCCTAACATAACCAATGACAATTTTTTTTACCATTCAATTCTACTGGTCCTAAGGATGCTTCATACCACATAACAGTTCTCTGTTCTCTATTCTGTGTGGTTTGGTAAATATGGGCGTTTGAAAATATTTCTATTTTTAGCTTCTGGGGTTTTTTTCATGGGTATGCAAGATTTTTTTTTTGCACGAGTCAAGTACTTATAACCCAGTAATACTGCATACCAAATTTGGTTCAAATAGGACCATCGGTTGAGAAATTAGAAATTTGGGGCAGCACCAAAAATCTTACCCTTCCCATTGCAATGCCAAATATTGCTTCATAAACTTTGTTTGAACAAAATTGATTCTACATCTCAAAAGGAAGCTCCATAACAAATATCAAGTCATTGTACCCACTGGTTCATGCGAATAAGATTTTAAAAATATTTGGGAGAATTTTCTCCCATCCCCTCCATATGGAGTTGGGCATGTTGAGTCAAACAAAAATGCAATGCAACCTTTGGGACCATCACTCAGAAAAATTTCACTTGACTTGGCCCAGTTGTTTTGGAGGAGAAGACAAAAATATGGTGTTGATGGATGATGGAAAATGGATGCATCTTTGGATGAATGGAGTATACATGTATTGGTCATGTTGAAACAAGTTATTCATTCAATACATATCCAACCAACTTTCAAAATCTGTCATTGTGTGCACCCAACAGTCCAAACCGTGCACTATAGACCTCATCTACATGATCAACTCTGTGCACGAAATCCATTCTCATAAAGGACATGGTTACAAGTAAGAGAAAAGTAAAATCAAGACTGCAATGCAGATGAGGTCCTAGCTGGAAAAAACATTCACTTGCAACCTGTCATCAACCAGCAGCACACAAATGAGTTTTCTGTACTCTTAACAACTGTCTCTGCAAATAAAATAAAAATGAGTATTTATCTGTCAGTGACGAAAAAAATTAATAACTACAAAATATTCAAACATTTTTCAACCTCTACCTGTAATAACATACCCAACACTGAATATGCATTGTTTAGATAATTTCTAATGTAGTGGAAGAAAAGTGACTAATTGGCCATGTAATAATCTTACATACTACCCTATTTTCTTTTTTTTCCAACTCAGTGAAAGAAAAGTGACACACTGAGGAAAATACTTTTCTCCAGTAAAAAATCTGATTACGTGTAAAAAGTAAAGTATGTGACTAAAGCTATGCTATTTATTTATTTATTGGTGTTTAAGGTCATGTATTTCTGCACAAAGGCTAATTATGACCGCAATGTGGACATAGTCAAGTTTTGTCAATCATTTATATCCATGTTGCCCATTTTAGAGGACTTCAACCCCAAGCATTGGTGACTGGGTTCTATTTTACAAGGAAAGCTTCTTTAACACAGAGAACAGGTACTGTTTCACTTCCACATGTAATAAAAGTACGTTTTAAAGTACTGAAAATCTCTGATCCAAAGTCGAGTTGTGACAGCACAAAAGTGGGTTTAATCATTATCAACTTATCGCCAATTGTTGTTTACAATTTACTATGTGAAGAGTAACTGTGACCTTGACCTTTGACCTAGTGATTCCAAAATAAATTGGGCTCTTTCTTGCACCAATGCCAACCTACCTATGAAGTTTCATGAACGTGGGTGAAACCATTGCCATATTATCATCTGGAAACCAATTGTTTACAGTTTATAATGTTCAAGTGTATAATGTTCTGTGACCTTGACTTTTGACCTAGCGAGTCCAAAATAAATACAGGTCTTCCACTCACCTTGGTCCACCTACCTATGAAGTTTCATGAATGTGGGTCAAACCATTATCAAGTTACCATACGGAAACAAATTGTTTACGATTTACTATGTTGAAGGTCACTGTAACCTTGACCTTTCACCTAGCGAGTCCAAAATAAAAAGGGTTCTTCCTCTAATTGATGTCAACCTACCTATGAAGTTTCATGGATGTGGGTCAAACCATTATCAAGTTATCAACTGGAAACCAATTGTTTTGATTTACTAAGTTCAGGGTCACTGTGACCTTGACCTTTGACCTAGTGAGTCCAAAATAAATGGGGTTCTTCCTCTCAACTAGTCCAGCCTACATATGAAGTTTCATGAACATGGGTTGAATCATTTTCAAGTCATCGTCCAGAATCTAATTGTTATTGTTTATGCCTGCCCGCCTTTCATCAAACTATAAGTCGAGTTTGACTTCGTCACAACTCGACTAAAATTAATCTATATGTATAAAATGCTAAAATTATTTATATATTCTTGATCAGTAAATCATTCTGATTCATTTAAAGAATGTGAACTTCCCAACCATGACTTTGACATTAAAGAGACATGCTTAAGTTTTGGTTCATTTATTTAAGGTCAAGGTTTTTTTTTTTTCATTTCAAAATGACTTGTTGTTTTGTTAATAACAGCTTCCTGTTTCTGTACCAGGGGCCCCTCATACAGATTTAGAAGGAGGAGTCAGATGCATTAAAGTTTACATGTGTAGCAGTGCAAAGGAACTTTTATTGTGAGTTAAAGTGACAAAATTGAGAGTTTGCACCAAAAGGGTTGACAGATGGGTAAATACTAAAAATGAAAATATTAATTCCAGTTCCATCAAGAGCAATAACTGACAAAAGAACACTCATGACATAAAACTGGAGCTACATTTCAATAAGATACACCTGCATAACAAATATGATGTATTCCATCAAATATTTTTAAAGTTGTTGATGTTAAAAACTTGTTGGTCGAAGACAATTCTCTCTTCCCAGGATCCTGACATTAAGTTACAAAGTTGCTTTCCTGATGTTTTATGTTTACAATTGCCTTTGTTATGTGTTGATTTTCATGTGCTGATGCATAACAGTTACAACAGCACTAACTGACAAGAATGTCTGATGGGAGGACAAGACAACACAAGTGAAAACCCGCGCTTCATGCTCACGCTCCCAGTTCCCAAAGACTGATGCTCTGTTTTATGGCTTAGGTACTCTTGCTTTTGTTCAGTGGATTGTGAGTCCACCTTTGTGGCTTATGTATGCTGTAATAACTTGATTCAACTTAAATGAGTTTAGGGGAATTTCTTGAACCTGTAAATTAAGGGTCTTACAACCAGTCAATTTTGAAGAAATATAAATTTTATGGTAAATTTCCTTTCTTATTATACCTACCGCAATTGTTTACTACAGGCTTGCACTAAAGTGGAAGACCCTAACTCGGATAAAATACTCTCTATTTTAAAATCTTTCCCAAGAGATTTGGGAAAGAAAAGTGGTGTAAAAACAGCACGAAAAAATAAGCCAAAACTGGGTCGAGCGCCATGCGCACACCCAGTAGGGGACACTCTTCTCTTAGTACAATTCCACGACTTCCGTTAACCAGTGCGCAAGCAGTCATCAAACCATTCTTGTGAGTCTGCCAACATAGGAGTTATGTGATCATCAGGGAGGAAGGATTCTTACCCGAATAAGAAGACAGGAGGGCCTCCATGTAAACAATTACGGTAGGTATAATAAGAAAGGAAATTTACTATAAAATTTATATTTCTTATCAACCTACCTTAAAATTGTTTACTACAGGCTGAATAGACAATAGGATGGAGGGAATCACATAACCAACCCACACATAACTCAATTGCACTGGAACCGTGGACAGAGGAAGAGATCCCCAGTCCTATCAAACCATAGCATCCAAAACATTAGTAAAAGACAATGAAAGATGAGGCATATGGAGATGTGCGACGCACAGACAGAAAGGGCAGTAACAGCACGGAGCTGGAACTGGCCCTGTAAGAAGCTGAATGGCTGGGATAGACAACAGCCTGAGCACAAGAAAGAGGGCCTGTTGGACAATGGTCCTCTGTCTGCTCCTGCAACTGTCGCAGATAAATGGAGAAGGTAGCATTTCTCCAGTAGGCTGCCAGCATAACATCCGACAACATGACAGAGTTAGTATAAGCCCCGAGAGGAAGACAATGCACGCACCTCGAGGCAGAAAAACGATTGGTAATACAATCGCCTGTAGCTAGACGAACGGAAGCTGCACGAAAAGCAAGACAAATCCATCGAGAATCCATGATTCAGGAGAGATCTGGCATGTGAGAAAACACATATCCACCCGGGATAAAGACGCGAATGCCCCCCTCCCCCCCAAGCAGAGCAGCACCCAAGAAAGTGTCCATCTTGGAGTAAACTGCAAAGTCCTAGGCCTTTTGAAGGAAAAGAGCTGAACAAGCTTGGAGAGGCAAGGATGAGTGCCGAAACGATGCGGTACCACATATGAAAAAGGTCTCCGAAGCATGGACTTTTACCCATTGCTGGAAACCCCTAGAAACAAACATATACCAGAAACTCCGCAATCGGTGTGAATGAAGGAGTGACAGAAGCAACAGAAGCAACAGAGTGATCACACACCATCGACAGGAGAACCTTCTACTTAGCCACAGAGGCTAAACCAGTGGAGTGAGTGCCTCCTTGAAGAAGAAAAGCAACTCCACTGCTCGTCTCTAAAAACCACTACGGAGGAGACAGGACCCGATAAAAGACATGCACGAAGGCACAATGAAGTCGCGTCAACCTGAAACCTCCTCGGGCGACTTTGGCAAAGAAAGTCGCGACGTAGAGGGAGACATGCCGGAACTGCCGCTAACAGAGAGCGGAGCAGATTGATCCACACCCTCCGAGGAGACAGGGGTGTGATCGAAAGGATTCGACAACTGCAGGTTCATATCTGGGCTAGAACCTGAGGCAGAATCGGAACTGGCAGGAAGGCATAGCTGACAAGACTGTCCCAAAGGAGGGCCAGAGCGTCCACAGCGAAAGCCAGAGCATCTGGACACGGGGAGACGAAAGTGTCCCCCTGATGGTTCCAACGAGTCTCAAAGAGCTCGATGGGGGACGACCCCAGAGATCGCACAGAGACTGGAATACTGCCATGTGGAGCATCCACTCGGTGGAAAAGAACCTGCCCCGTTGCGGGCAGGGAGTCAGCTAGGATGTTCAGACAACCGGGAATGTGACGAACCACCACTCCGGGGCTGACATCCTGAGCGAGCAGTAGAAGATCCCGAACCAAATCGTACATGGGAACATAGTGCGTTCCACCCTCGTTCTGAATGTAAACAACCACTGTAGAATTGTCAGACCACAGAAGGACATGACAATTCGAAAAGCGAGGGATCCACTGTCAGAAACACAGAAGAAGAGCAAGAAGCTCCTTCTGGGTGACATGAAGAGCTGCTAGATCCTGGTCCCATGACCCGTGAAGGAAAAGACCAAGAGGATCCAACGTCACACCCCATCCGAGATCGCTGGCGATTACCGTCAGAACACGATCAGACGTGGGGAAGTCCAACAGAACTACCTGCATAATCCACTGAACATCTGTCAGGGGAGAAGGTGACTGGGAAGAGACTCCAGTAACAGAAGCACCAGAACCAGAGGATTGACATACGGCCTCCAACGACTGAGCAAAAAGTGTTGGAGAGGTCAGACATGCAGTTCACCTGGAGGAATAAGATCCATCACTGAAACATAGAGACCCTCAGTCGGGGAAGACTCCGAGCTGATGAAGTCCATACCAGATGACAAGACGGAGAAGGGACCAGGTCCGACTTCTCTCCGTTGACTCTGAACCCTAGTGACGTGAGTAGGCTCAACAATGTGACGACATCCGACTCCAGAAAAGCAGCATTGGATTGCCTCTGGAGGATATCAACTAGACAAGCCGAAGAAGACACCTTGGACTGTGTGCGATGTAAGACTAACACACGAGACATCAGACAGGTGAAGGACCAAGGATCCAGGCCGAGGACAAAGGGAATGGCCTTGAATGGAAAACATCGTGGGGAATGGGTCGGCGAACTGATCTGAAAGCCTCCATGCTGAACTGAGGAGCAATGATAGACTGCGTCAGAATACTCAAATTGATAATCTATCCGAGGCGGCCCTCCTTCTTCGGCACCAAGAACATGCCGGAACAAAATCCCACTGAAAGAAAGGTCTTATGACCTCGATTGTCCCCATTGACAGGAGATCGCCTACCTCCATGGTCAAAAGTTCCCAACGTGTAACATTGAAAGGGACTCATGTTGGAAGAGGCACTCTCTACTTAGTGGAGTGCCTCAACCTGGGACGAAATCGAGGTGACTACTGCCTACGCCTACCCCACCCTGTGAGTGAGTAGAAGTGGTGGTAGGAGGATCAGCCCTTAGCTTCGCAGATGAAGCAGAAGGGTACTGGTTAGGCTTTGGACGGCGCCTGCCTCCAACAGAAGGCCGATCAAGCTGACTAAGCAGCAGCAGCAGCAGATCAATGGAATGACAAAAGGAGCCATCCCGGACCGTCACCATGGAACCATGGAATAGTCGCGGACCTAACGAAAGAGGCAGATCGAAGAGCAGTGCACTGCCCCTCAACAAGGGGACGTCCAGCACAGCGTACCTGCAAACTAATTCCAAGCTAGCCGCGTAACAGGCATGTGTGTGAGAAGATGCATGAGCGCCTTAAACAGCACACACAAAACAAAAACCTGTTTGTCGTCAAACTCATCTGGGAGCAGATAAGCAGCAAAGCAGAGACGACGTGATCGAAGAGAGAATGCATTCCAGCATCCCTCTCGATAAGCCCAACCTAGACTCCAGAGTCTCCATATGGCTGAGGAGTTGGAGTCCCAATCCAAGACCGTCACAGTCTGGCAGACTGACGGATTGGCGAAATTGGGCCAAAAGTGTCAACCTTGATGAAGAACGGAGCCTTCATAGCCTTGGAACTCAGCTTAGAGTCCAAAGCGGTAAATGCTTCAACCACCTGTACCGACAGACACGGTCGAAGGTGCCCAGAAGCATGTTGCTCCACAGGCTGTAGGCGTGCGACTGATGATCGCAGCTGGGCTGACACTGTCGGCTGGTTTGACGGTTTGAACCTGGAAGGAACCCAAACACAAAGTCAAGGGCTGCCCCCAAGTCAGAAGACTGTTGGCTCTCGACGTCAGGAATGTCAGACTCATCCCATGAGTCGGAAGACACACAGCCCATCATGGGAAAACCAGCCGATGCCTCCCATGGTGTGGGCACACCAGGGGATCAGAAAGCAACCTTTTTCCAATCCCGGGAGGTGGTGCCACAGGGAACGTCCGGAAACCACTCGTAGCCTCGCTCGAAGCAACGGGAAAGGCTCTTGGATAGAACCTAAGTGAGCAAGGAGAGGGCCTCCCAAAGCTCACTGACTGTCGGAACGGAGCGACGTGGGAACGAAATGACAAAGTGGCTTCACTCCTGACCCATTTACCAGCGAAGGGTCATGATCCTCAAATACACCCGATGCGGGGTGACGGGCTGCAACCGAAAACATATGAAGGCAGATGTGTAGTGGGGTATCACATACACCGAGGATCAACAGAGTGGAAACAGAAGGTCCAGGCTGCACAAAAAGCGTTGGTCACACAAAACTGGTCATGGGACCAGAATGCGTGGACGGAAATGCCACGGAGCTCATGGTGACCCTCCCATGAACATCCAAAGCCAATGAGAAAACTGAGGTACTCGACGGCTGAGAGACCACAGTAGAGGGTTTGGCCGGCAGCCCCTTCCCACTTCGCCAAGTTGAAGTCAGGGAAGGCTGAGGCCAATACCCCACGTCTACACTACCAGACATCCCTGCACACCCCTGCAGGGATAAAACTGCTGTACTCAACTGATGAGAGGACACAGCATGGGGGTTCGGTCGGCAGCCACTTCCAACTTCGCCGAGTTGAAGTCTGGGAAGGCTGAGGCCGATACCCCACGTCTACACTACCAGACACCGCTGCAGGGAGAAAACTGCTGTGCTCAACGACCGAGAGGACATAGCAGGGGGTTCGGTCGGCAGCCACTTCCGACTTCCCCGAGTTGAAGTCAGGGAAGGCTGAGGCCGATATCCCACGTCAACACCACCAGACACCTCTGCAGAGCCCTGCAGGGATAAAACTGCTGTGCTCAACGGCTGAGAGGACACAGCAGGGGGTTCAGTCGGCAGCCATTTCCGACTTCGCCGAGTTGAAGTCAGGGAAGGCTGATACCCCACAACCACACTACAGACATCACTGCAGACCCCTGCAGGGATAAGCCGAGGCTGGCTAAAATGGTGACCGATGACGTTGTAGACGGAACAGCAGTAGCAGCAGATACGACGGGAGCTGTTGGAACTGGCAGAAAAGGAGAGAGAGCCACCTAGCTCGGCCTCACAACCCTAGTGACAGCCTCAGATGTCGACACTGGAGAGGGTGCATAGTCCCGGAACCAGGCATCTCTTCACCAGAAATCCAACAGCTCCCGCAGTATCCACCACGGTAAAAAAAACCAAAAAAAATGCACATCCCTCACGGATGGGGAATAACTCTCACCAGACATGGTCGTGTAGGGAGGCCCTGAAACAACAGTGTTCCCCACCCCCCGCAGGTGCGGGATGAGCTGCACATCCCCCACAGAAGGGGTGTAACTCTCACCAGACGTGGTTGTGTCGGGAGGCCCCGAAATGACAGTATTCCCCACCCCCCAAGGGTGTGGGAGGAGCTGAACATCCCCCATGGAGGGGGTATAACTCACACCAGAAGTGGTCGTGTCGGGAGGCCCTGAAACGACAGCATCCCCCTCCCCGCGGTTGCGGGAGGAACAGCCACGAGAATGCACCAAAAGCGAGGGCAAAAGGAATTGCCCTAAAGGAACCGAACTGGAAATAACAGAGATGAGAGCAGTAGAAGAAAAAGGTGAACTCAACAGATACATAAAGTAGAAGAACACCCCCAACTACAAGAGAAGGTGGCAGAAAAAATAACCGGTGGGTACACGACAGAACCCAGACGGCCGACAGGGACCTAAAAAACAGAAATTCAGCCCTCAACAGAGTGAAGAAATCCTGTCCATACAGTCCCTCATTGACACCTAACTCCAATAATAATAATAAAATTTATCAACCGAAACATTTTATTGCCGAACCGCGATGTCGAAAAAACATTCACGAAAATGGAATAATATAAATAAAACTCAATGAGAATGTGGTTTAAAATATTAACGAGAATATATAAAACACAGTCCTGTTACTATACGATCTTCAGATCCATACTTCCAGTCACAGGAAAACCATTAAAGACGAGTTGAATTATCACTGTTTCATAAAGCAAAATGGCAACACGTCCTCCACGTTTCGCGGACAAAAAAAGAATGGTTTGATGACTGCTTGCACACTGGTTAACGGAAGTCGTGGAATTGTACTAAGAGAGGAGCATCCCCTACTGGGTGTGTGCCGATGGTGCTCGACCCAGTTTTGGCTTATTTTTTTGTGGTGTTTTTACACCACTTTTCTTTCCCAAATCTCTTGGGAAAGATTAAAATAGAGAGTATTTTATCCGAGTTAGGGTCTTCCACTGTAGTGCAAGCATGTAGTAAACAATTATAAGGTAGGTTGATAAGAAAAAATGATTTCAACAAATCTTCTGTAAAGCTTCTTCAATGGTACTCAATCTTCAACTTGGTCAATACAGTCTTTTGGCTGTGAACTGAAATATGAATTCAATATAAAATGAACATATATTGGGAAAATACTGAGAAAATTATTCTGGGGAAATTTTGTGACTTCATGTCACTGAAATTACATATTTTTGCAAAAATTATCTCCATCTTCCAGTAGAGCTGAAACGGTCAATGGATTTTCTTGATCGATTAATCATGTGGATTAACCTTGGTTAACCAATTAATCACTTGTCCAAAGAGATATCTGAATAATTGCCATACCGTTGATGATTTTTTACAAAAATCTTCATTCAAATTTATTATGTTTTCAGTTGTTGTCTCAAAAACATAGCTTATGATCCCTCATTGGAATGAGCTCGCTGAGCTCATTCCAATGAGGGGTCATAAGCTATGTTTTAGACAAAAATTGAAAATTTTGAGTAATTCATGAATTTATTTTGCAAGTATCGTCTGCTACCCGCAATGGGTAAAGGGTTAAGAATGATCATTTCCAGCACCTGATACATTATGATGATCATGCAAGTAAACAAGTATGTCAGCAAGTAACTTGCATGCTTTACTCTGTCTCATATAACTGATGTGGGTCAGAGTGACAATGTTTACCTGTTTTGGAGCAAGTTTGTACCTTTGTTGACCCATATAATACAGTAGTTCAAAAGTAACGATTAATCAATCAATTACTTTTTGGATCGATCAAGATGTTGATCATTGATTAATCGATTAATCAGTTAACCATTTCAGATCTATCTTCCAGACACATAAAAATGTCTTTTAAGCATTGACTGATGTCTGAGCATCTGCTAGTTAGCAACTGAAGTGACATATAAGATGAGGTACATTTCTAATTTTCAGTTTTTTAAATGCTATCATACAGAATTTCTAAAACATGGAAAAAACAACAGGATAATACAAACTCTTGGGCCATCCACTGGTTTGTCACACTTCACATATGAGGCCTCAATTACTGTGGGCCCTCCAAATCTTGTTCCCTCCCATGATCTTTCTCTCCTTCAAAAAACGTGAAACAATCTGTTCAATGTTATTCTGTTCTCCCAATTTCACATATCAGCACACTAACCCTCTCTTTAGTATAATCTAATAATCACCTGGCAATGAATACCCCACCCCATTTCCTCATTACACTCCCTGTGAATCTTGTTCTGCCACAGTGATATTTGGGATATTCTATGAGAAAGTGCTCCATGATTTTGGAACAGACAACATTCTGAGGATACCAGATATTTTGCAAACTTTTCAATTGGAGCTTGTTAGCTGATTCATTCTGTTCCCCTTATCTATTTTACATGTCATTGTAATTTGAAAGCACAAGCATTGAGGATTGCATATTATAAAGGGCTTTTTTGTACTGAGTACTGAATGAACCCACAACTTAGAAAAATGAAACTTTCTGGGGTATGTGTGACAATGGATGGGTTTGAATTGTTATATATCACAGACAGATCTTTTATTCTAGTTTTTGACATAACACTTACCTGAGTGAAATCAAATATCTGGCAAAATCCATAAACAAAATGTCTGCTGATGACTTTCTGTAAAAACAAACATTACCAGAAATAACTACATAGAGGAGGAAATAAACTTATCATGATATCATTTTTAATCGTCTTTATAAATTGCTAACCATTTTGTTTTATCTCAACAAAGGTAACATCTCCTTAGATACTAATGTGTTGATATGGTGAAAACTCAGTATCTTCAAACTGAATTTGTGTGGATAAAAAAAGACACTAAGTGGTCTTAATTGCTCACCTAAGAAAGTTGAGGATTTAAAGTCACATTCACCATCTACATGTTAATCTCATTAATCTAATTTAGGTTGGGGAGTTGAGGTGGAGGTGGAATTTGGGAGAAGGGTCTGTAGGTTGAATTGTTTTTTGTTTTTAATTTTGCTAAAAATCACTCAAAACCCATCAAAATTTACTTCAAATTGAAAGACAACAAAGGCACCCAATGCCCCCACCACTCACTCCCCACCCCATCGGACCAACTAATTTTTATTGTGGGGGGGGGGGGGGGGAGGTGGGGGGTAATAAAATCAGTCTCAAAGGGAGTCCAATTATGAACCTTAGGCCTTGATTTGAACAAACTAATCTGACTCCTCTAATGCTTCTGCACACTGATTTGTATCAAAAGAGTTTGCCCAGTTGATTTTAACAAGATTTTTAAATGAATAGCCTAAATACTGTGCCAAGTCAAAAGTCTCCACCCACCCTCCCTCCACTCCCCCCCCCCCCCCCCCACTCCACACCCACCACACAGCCTGGTGACTTGATTTGAACAAAATTGAATATGATCCTTTTTAGGATGCTATGCCTCAAATTTTCAAAGAGTGTGACTGGTGGATTTGAAAAATGAAAAAAATTTTAGTAATTTATATTTCTTTTCAACCTACTCACAATTGTTTACAATTGGCTGTAACATAAGTGCAAGCCCTACTTCGGAACTAACTCAAGCTTTTAGAATCTTTTCCAAACGAGTTGGAAAAGTACTAGAGTGCAAAAGCAACGAAAAGATCGAAAAAAGGGTCGAGCGAGACCAGCGCTCGAAATTACAGGTACTCTCTCTGCAAACCTCTTGCGTTTACCGAGCGCATGCGCAACAACCGTGACATCAATTCCTTTTATTTCTGCCATTTGTACATGGTCGGAAATTTTTGTGACTCGTGCTTCTTTGCTGTTATTCTTCATGAACAACTTATTCTATGTGCTCTGCATTTCATTGTGTGCAAGTGGATTGTATCCTTTTATCAAGCTATCCAAAATTGTTTTTGATTAATGTTACTTTTGATCATAATTGCTTGTTTCTTATCAACCTACTCACAATTGTTTACTTCAGGCTTGCACTACAGTGGAAGTCCCTAACTCGGATATAATACTCTCTATTTTTGTCTTTCCCAAGCAAGTTGGGAAAGAAAAGTGGTGCAAAAGCACCAATAAAAAATAAGCCAAAACTGGGTCGAGTGCAACCGGCGCAGACCCAGTACGGGACGCTCTCTCCCAAGTACAACTCCACGACTTCCGTTGCCAGTGCGCATATACCGTCTCTAAAGACTCATTCTTTTTATAATCCGCTTCGTGTCGAGATGTTTTTGCACGCTTATCAGTGTTCCACCAGCTCGATGTTTGATGATTCCTGATTCATTGTACCACAGTGTATCCTTTGTATTCTCAGGAACAGTGTTTTTTTTATATTCTCTTTTCTATTATATGTCCTTAATGTATATTTATTTGATCTCTCTCGAGTCGCGCGCGAATTTCGTGTGCCACGCGGTTCGGACTTAGATTATTTCACAATTATTGTTAATGCTTTTTTTGCAAAATTTTCTAATTGTGTTAGAGTTAGGTGTCAGCGGGGTACCACTCCTACAGTGTTTCTTCTTTCTTTTGAGAGTAGTCTTCCTGTTGTGACCATCTGGGGTCTTTGTTTCTGTCACCTTTCTATCTTCTTTGGGGGTGTTCTGTTTTCTGATTTCACCTTCTCTGCTCCTCTCACCTCTATCATGCCCAGGACAATTCCTTGGGCAATGTCTGCTGCCAAAGCATGTGGACGATGGGCATTCGTCGTGTTCCTCCTGTAATGGGTGTTCGGCCGAGCGGCCATGTGGTGTCTGTGGAGCATGGTCTTCCACCTTCTGGGCGTCAGTAAACCGTGTCGTTCGTTCTCGTGGCCGTGCCTCCCGCTCCCGCGGGAAAGGAGAACGTGGTCGTTTGGGGCCTCCCGAGCCGACTTTGTCTGGTGAGAGTTATTCCTCCTCCTGGGGGATGTGCAGTCTTTTCGTGTGGTGGATACTGCGGGAGCCGTTGAGTGTTCTGGTGAAGAGGTGCCTGGTTCCGGGACTACGGTCCCCCTCCAGTCGACATCTGAGGCTGTCACTAGGGTTGTGACTCCTCCTTCGGAGCTGAGCCGGTGTGCTCTCTCCACTATTTCACCAGCCTCAACTACTCTCGACGTATCTACTACTACTGCTGGTCCGTCTGCTTCGTCGTCTGTTTCAGCCGGCCTCGGCTTTTCACTGCAGGGGACTGCAGGAATGTCCGATACTGTAGACGTGGGATATCGGCCTCAGCCTTCCCTGACTTCAACTCGGCGAAGTCGGAAGGGGCTGCCGGCCGAACCCATCTCTGTGGTCTCTTCGCCGTCGAGCACCACAGTTGTGTCTTTGGATTCGGATGTTCGTAGTGGAAACACTATGAACTCCGTGGCGTTTCCGTCTACTCATTCTGGCCACACGACCAGTTGTGGGGGACCAACGCCTTTTGTGCAGCCTGGACCTTCTGCCCCGCAGAGGTCCGCGGTGTCTCTCATGAGTTCTCGCCATATTGATCCTCGGGGTGCATCGTACCCCTATACACGTCTGCCTTCAGATGTTTCGGCTGCCGCCCGTCGTCCCGCGTCGGGTGTTTTGGAGGATCGTGACCCTTCGCTGGTTAAGAGGGTCAGAGGTGAAGCCACTTTGCCGGTTCGCTCCCCTGTCGAACCGGTCGGTACGGGCAGTGAGCTTAGGGAGGCCCTCTCCTTACTCACTCAGGTTCTTTCTAAGCGCCTTCCTGTTGCTTCCAGTGAGGCTATGAGTGGTTTCCAGGCGCCTCCTATGGCGCCGCCTCCCGGGATTGGAAACAGGCTGGTTTCTGATTCCTCTGGTGTTCCGACAGGGTTGACACCTTTTTGCCTCCTGTGCATTATCGTTCCTACGATTCCGCCAATCCGTCAGTCTGCCAGACTTTGACGGTTCTGGATCAGGACTCCACTTCCCTCGGGCTTTCCAAGCCCAAGTCTGCCGTCATTCCAATGACGACTTTGGAGTCCACGTTGGGCTTATCTAGAGAGATGCTTGGCATGCTTTCTCTCTCAGATCACGTCGTCTCAGCTTTGGCTGCTTATCTGCCTCCAGATAAGTTTGATGAGGTACAGGCTCCTTTGCGTGTGCTGTCCAAGGCGCTTATGCACCTTACTCACACGCATGCCTGTAACAAGGCTAATTTGGAATTGGTTCGAAGGGACGCTGTGCTGGACACAGGACGATCCCTTCCTGAGGAGTAGCGTGCTGCTCTTCGATCTGCTTCTTTGGCAGGTCCGCAACTTTTCCATGGTTCCGTGTCGACGGTCCGGGATGACGTCCTACGTCATTCCAAAGATCAGCTGCTGTTTCGTCAGCTTGATCAGCCTTCTCGGGGAGGCAAGGGCCATTCCAAGCCTAACAAGTCCCCTTCTGCTTCCTCTGTGAAGCAAAAGGCTGGTCCTTCTGCCGCCGCCTCTACTTCTTACTCACGGGGTAAAGGTAGTGGTCGGCAGAATCGAGGGAAGTCTCAGGATTCTTCATTTAGCAGAGGAGGTGGTTTCTCCTCTCGCGGGCCTCGTCGGGGCTCGAAATGAAGGTCCTCACCTCGACTCGTCCCAGGTTGGAGGAAGGATAGCAGAGTTCGCAGACCATTGGGCCACCATCACATCCGATCCATGGGTGTTAGATGTTGTTCGGTCCGGGCTGCGCATATCCTTCCGACGGCATCCCACTCTGTCAAGGGTGCCTCTTCCAACCACAGTTCCTTCAGACGTTTTACGTCGGGAACTTTTGTCCACGGAGATTGCCAATCTCCTGGCAAAGGGGGCGTTCGAGGTCGTCAAGAACGTTCAGTCAGTGGGTTTCTATTCCCGCCTGTTCTTGGTGCCGAAGAAGGAAGGCCGACTCCGAACGGTTATCGATCTGAGTATCCTGAACCAGTCTATCATTGTTCCCAAGTTCAGCATGGAGACTTTCAGGTCGGTCCGCCAATCAATTCACCAGGGAGATTTCGCAGCCAGCATCGACCTGCGAGACGCTTACTTCCACGTTCCGATGCATCGGGCTCACGGAAGTATCTCAGGTTCGCTTTTCTGGGGCGAGTTTACCAGTTCAAGGCCATGCCTTTCGGCCTCAACCTGGCTCCTTGGGCATTCACCAGACTGATGTCGCATGTGATAGCGTTCCATCGCACACAGTCCAGGGTGACTACTTCGTCATATCTGGACGATATCCTCCAGAGGCATTCCAATGCTGCCTTACTGGAATCGGATGTCGCCACTCTGTTGAGCTTGCTCACGTCGCTAGGATTCAGAGTCAACGAGGAGAAGTCGGACCTGGTCCCTTCTCAGTCGTTTTGTCATCTGGGGATGTCTTTCCAAACCAAATTCAATTTGGTGGCGGTTCCCCAGGCCAAGGCTGTGATTCTCTCAGCTTTTGCTCTGACTCTGTCCCAGTCCAGGTCCACGACCGCTCGGAGTTTTCTCCGGCTGATCGGTCTCTGCGGTTTGGTGACGGATCTCATTCCTCTAGGTCGGCTGCGTGTCAGACCTCTCCAACACTTTCTGCTCAGTTGTTGGAGGCCGAATGTAGATTCTCTGGATCAGGTGCTTCCGTTTCCGGACTCTCTGTATCCTCACCTTCTTCCCTGGACAGATGTTCAGTGGATTACGCAGGGTGTTCCACTGGACTTACCCACGTCCGATCGCGTTCTGACGGCAGATGCCACCGATCTCGGATGGGGTGCGACATTGGATCCTATCGGTCTTTCCCTACACGGGATGTGGGACCAGAATCAAGCAGCTCTACACATCAACCAGAAGGAGCTTCTTGCTCTTCTTCTGAGTTTCAGGTAGTGGATCCCTCACCTGTCGAATCGCCAGGTCCTTCTACTATCCGACAATTCGACAGTGGTTGCTTACATTCGGAACCAGGGCGGCACGCACTCGGTTCCGATGTATGAGTTAGCTCGGGATCTTCTACTGCTCGCTCAGGATGTTCACGCCGGAGTGGTTGTTCATCACATTCCCGGTCGTCTGAACGTCCTAGCTGACTCCCTGTCCCGACAAGGCAGGGTTATTTCCACCGAGTGGATGCTTCACAGGGCAGTGTTCCAGTCGCTTTGCGATCTCTGGGGACGTCCCCACATCGACCTCTTTGCGACTCGTTGGAACCATCAGGTGGACACTTTTGTGTCCCCGTGTCCAGATCCTCTGGCTTTTGCCGTGGACGCTCTGTCACTCGATTGGAACGGTCTAGTCGGCTACGCCTTCTTGCCGGTTCCGATTCTTCCTCAGGTTCTCGCCAAAATTCGAACCTGCAGTTGTCGAATCATTCTGATCGCTCCCCTGTCGCCTCAGCAGGTGTGGATCAATCAGCTCCGCTCGCTGATGGCGGCGGTTCCAGCACGTCTCCCGCTATGTCGTGACCTTCTTTGTCAAGGTCGCCCGAGGAGGTTTCACGTCGACCCGACTTCGTTGTGCCTTCACGCATATCTTTTGTCAGGTCCTGTCTCCTCCGTAGAGGTTTTTCGAGACGAGCAGTGGAGTGAATTTCTTCTTCAAGGAGGCACTCCACTGGTTTAGCTTATGCAGCTAAATGGAAGGTCTTCTGTCGATGGTGTGCTGATCACTGTGTTGATTATGCCAATCCTTCGATTTCACAGATTGTGGAGTTTCTGGTATATCTGTTTGATTCTCGGGGTCGCCAGCCTGTTACCATCAAGGGTTACAGGTCTATGCTTTCAGAGACTTTTTCTTATGTGGAGAAGCGTCGTATCGGCACTAATCCTTACCTCTCCAAGCTTGTTCGGCACTTTTCTTTGAAAAGGCCTCGGACTTTGCAGCTTACTCCACGATGGAATCTTTCGTGGGTGCTGCTTTGGGGGGGGGGGGGGGGGGGGGGGGGGGGGCGTTCGAACCTTTATCCCAGGTGGATATGCATTTTCTCACATATAAGACGGCTTTTCTGATGGCATTTGCTTCGGCCAGACGGGTTAGTGAGCTTCACGCCCTCTCGGTTGACCCGGCCTTTTTTAGGAGCTCTCCCAACAGTGTTACTTTTACCACTGATTGCTCCTTTTTGGCTGAGAATCAGTTACCAGATACTACTCCTCCTCCTCTCTGTATCAGGGCTCTTCCTTCTGTTGAGGGTACTCGCCCTTTGCTCTGTCCGGTCCATGCTATTCGCATTTATTTTGATCGGACACACTTCATACGGAAAGGCAGAAAACGTTTTTTTCTGTCTCTCATTCCGGGTCGACAGAAGATCTCTCCTCAATCCATTTCTCGATGGATTTGTCTTGCTATTCGTACGGCTTATAGTCGTTTAGCAGCTGCCGATTGTATTACCAATCGTATTTCTGCCCACGAGGTGCGGGCACTGTCTACCTCTTGGGCTTATTCTAACTCCGTCAAGTTGTCGGATGTTATGCAGGAAGCCTACTGGAGAAATGCTTCTACTTTCCCCACCTTTTATTTGCGCCAGTTGCAGGAGCAGTCGGAGGACCTTTTTGCCCTGGGTCCTCTTTCTTCTGCTCAGGCTGTTGTCTGCCATAGCCATTAGGCTTCTTGAAGGTCAGTTCCAGCCTTGTGCTGTTACTGCCCTTTTTCTGTCTGTGTGTCACACAGGCTCATATGTCTCTTTTCATTGTCCTTTACCAATGATTGCGACATTATGGTTGATAAGCCTCGGGACCTCTTCCTTCTACTTCACGGTTCCAGTGCACTGGGGTTATGTGGGGGTTGGTTATGCGATTCCCTCCAGCCTTTTGTCTATTCAGCCTGAAGTAAACAATTGTGAGTAGGTTGATAAGAAATCTAAATTTTATAGTAAATTTCCTTTCTTATTATACCTACCACAATTGTTTACATGGAGGCCCTCCCGTCTTCTTTACGGGTAAAGAATCTTTCCTCCCCGCTGATCACATAACTCTAACGTTTACGGATTCAAAAAGAATGAGTCTTTAGAGACGGTATATGCGCACTGGCAACGGAAGTCGTGGAGTTGTACTTGGGAGAGAGCGTCCCGTACTGGGTCTGCGCCGGTTGCACTCGACCCAGTTTTGGCTTATTTTTTATTGGTGCTTTTGCACCACTTTTCTTTCCCAACTTGCTTGGGAAAGACAAAAATAGAGAGTATTTTATCCGAGTTAGGGACTTCCACTGTAGTGCAAGCCTGAAGTAAACAATTGTGGTAGGTATAATAAGAAAGGAAATTTACTATAAAATTTAGATTTCTTCACATTTAATCTTGTTTTTCCCCCACGTGTGAACACAACCTTTGTGCTGTCTTCCGTCGGCGGCAAGCTTGATTCCATTCATTTAATGCCAAAGACTATTCCTTGTACCTCTTGCTTGCAAGTGAAGCATGTGGACGACTCTCATTGCACATGTGTCACTTGCAACAATTGTACTCAGGCCCAATCATGTGGTATTTGTGGGGTTTGGTCCTCAAAATTCTGGGCTTCTGTTAACAAGGTGGTTCTGTCCAGAGCTAGAACCCCTCGTTCTCGGGGTAAGGGTAGCCGTGCTGTAGCAGACATTTCTGCTGGTGCACGTGGTGACTCTGTCACACAGGATTCTGATCTGTCTTCTGTGGCGAGTTCCTCTGCAACTGTTGACGGTGCTAGTTCAGTGATACCTGACGAGGAGACAGTGGTCTCTTTGTCTTCTGCTGTCACTCTTGAGGCATCTGTTTTCGTAGAGAGCTTCTCTGAGGTCAACTCGGCAACCCTCTCCGATCTGCCTCCTACACCGTCGACTGTTGCTGAGGAAGTTGTTACTCCAGATCCTATTCTGTCTGATGGTGGCTCTTCCATCTCCTCTGGGGATGGTCTACAGTCTTGGGGGATCGAGGCTGTATCTGCTGGTGTGTCTGTGTGCTCTCAGCCTCTCCTAGCCTTGCGGCGGGGCTGTGCGGGTTTGCTGTCTGCTCTGTCTCATCTGGCTAGGTTTGCTCCTAGTCGGTTGAGCCAGTCGGTCGCTTCGGCAGCGATTCCTCGTCCCTCGAGTGAATCATTTTTTGTTCCTCCTTCCCCTGCTAGTGTGCCGCCTAGCGGGATGGTGTTGGGACGTTGGCATCCAGGGCCTGCTGTTCGGCAGCGGTCAGTGACAGCTCCTGTTAGCTGTCACTCTCGGAACCTTCCTCCGGTGATTCCTCACTGTGTTCCGAGTCTGGGTGTCGATCGATGCTTGCCGTCAGTCTCAGAGGATAGGCAGTTGGGGCGTCTGCCGCGCAGAGGCCAATGACAGGTTCCTGTCATTCTTGGGACAATCCTCCGGTGTCTTCTCACCGTGTCCTAGGTCCAGCTACCGATCGACGTGCGCCGTCGGTCTCTTTAGAGGATTCGCAGGCAGGACCTTCTGTTTCGCAGAGGTCAGTGATGGCCCCTGGGCGTCACAATCGGGACTATCCTCCGGTGTCTTCTCACCGTATCCCTTTTCTGTCTGCCGATCGACGTTCGACATCGGTCTCTTCTGAGGATTTGGGTTCTTCTACCAGAAGGGTCCATTGGGAGGACGCTCCATCGGGCGATGCTGCTGCGACAGATTCTCAGGGTGACCTGCATCAGGCCGTTTTGGCGCTCACCCCGGTTGCTTTCTGGCAACCCTCAAGTTGGCCTCCCTGTGCCTCCTGAGGCACAACCTCCTTTGGTCGGTCGCCGAGATGTCTCGCCTGGCCCCTTGGATACTGCACAGTATTCACAGGAGGTTTCTGCTGGTCAGCCCGAGTTGGGCTACGTCTCCTCTGCTGCGGAGGATGACGAGTATCTTGAAGGTGATGGGGCCCCCCTCGTCAGTCTTGGGGCAGGCTTTGGATTTCGTCTTTGGCTTATTGCCGGACGTTCAACCTACTGACCAGCCTTCTGTGACCGTCCGGCTGCGGTCCACTGTGGAGCGCCGTAACCCTGTTGAGCCTTCTAGCTCCGGGGCTTTGCGTCCTCTGCAATCGGCTCAGGTTGTTGAGTCCTTCCAGGGCTTAGACGCCAAAATGCGTTCTAAGGCCCTCAAGGGTTCCTTCTTTTCTAGAGCTGATGCATTTCTGCCTCCATCGCGGTTTCGTGTTTACGATTCCGTCTCTCCACCAGTCTTCCAAGGGATGACTACTGTGGATGAGGATTCTTCTTCCCTCGGGTTGACTAAGCCTAAGTCGGCAGTTCTCCCGATGTCGGTAGTTGAGTTTGTTTGTTTGTGGGTGGTTAACGTCACATATTTATGCACTATGGCTAATCGTGACACAACATGGAGATGAAGTCATGTTTACTCAATCGTTGATCTACATGTTGCCCATTTTAGAGGACTTTCACCCCAAGCATTGGTGACTGGGTCCTATTTTACTAGTAAAGCGGAACTGGTTTACCACAGTAAACAAGTGCTGCTTACTTCCCGGGGTTCCCACGGGGACGGTAGTTGAGTCTATGGTGGGCCTGTCCCGAGAGATGCTGGGTATGTTATCTCTCGCGGACCATGTCATCGCTGCTCTGGCTGAATATTTTCCACCTGGGGAGTTTGATGACGCTCAGGCGCCTTTTCGCGTTTTGTCACAGGCTCTTATGAACTTGACACACGCTCACGCCTGCAACACGGCCAATTTGGAGCTGGCACGCTGGGATGCGGTGTTGGATTCTTTACCATCCCTTCCTTCTGAGCAATGTGCTGTTCTGAGGTCTGCCTCTTTGGTGGGACCTCAGTTGTTCCATGGTTCCATGGAAGCTGTTCGCGGCGAAGTTCTTCATCATTCGAAGGACCAGCTTTTGCTGCGACAGCTTGACCAACCTGCTGCTGCGGATGGGGGTCGTTCCAGGCCCGCCAAGCGAGCTGCTGCGGTTGCCTCGTCGGCTACGCCTTCGGCTCTGCCTTCGGCTCCGTCTGCTCCTTCTGCACATAAGAAGCGCAGACGTGGCCAGGCTCGCTGGCAGCCTCAGGCAGGAAAGTCTCAGGACTCTGTCACTTCCCGAGGTGGTTTCTCCTCTCGGGGGCCTCGTCGAGGCCGCAAGTGAAGGTTCTCACCTCGATTTGCCTCCAGTCGGGGGAAGGCTGTCGCTGTTTTATGACCGTTGCACAGAGATAACGTCGGACTCTTGGGTCCTCGACGTCATTCAATCCGGTCTGCGACTGTCCTTCCATCGGCATCCCAGTTTATCTCGGGTGCCCCTTCCGACTCAGGTCCCTTCCGATTCTCTGTGTCGGGACCTTCTGGTACAGGAGATCGACAATCTCCTCTCCAAAGGGGCGATCGAGGTGGTCAGGAACACCCTTTCACCGGGGTTTTACTCGAGACTTTTCTTGGTGCCGAATAAAAACGGCCAATATCGTCCTGTCATCGATCTGAGTATCCTGAAGGAGTACATAATTGCTCCTCGTTTCAGTATGGAGACTTTCCGGTCGGTTCGACATTCAGTTCATCAGTGCGATTTTGCGGCCAGTATCGACCTGAAGGATGCCTACTTCCATGAACCCATTCATCTGGCGTCACAGAAATACCTTCGGTTCTCGTGTCGGGATCGAGTTTATCAATTCAGAGCTGCTCTCCCATTCGGTTTGAACCTGGCTCCTTGGGCTTCACCCGACTGATGTCACATGTGCTTGCTTTCCACCGCACTCAGTCGGCAGTGACTTCGTCAGCCTACCTAGACTACTCCTCCAACGGCACCACGATGCTGCTGTTCTGGAGTTTGATGTCCGGCAGTTTCTTTGCCTGCTAGCGTCGCTGGGTTTCAGAGTCAATCGCGAGAAGTCGAATCTTCTTCCTTCTCAGCGATTCCGTCATTTGGGAATGGATTTCGACACTCTTCACAATGTAGTGTCGGTCCCCCAGGCTCGGGCGACGATTCTTTCCGCCTTGACTCGGAACCTGCTTCAATCTTCCTCGGTCTCGGCCAGGACTTTCCTTCGGATGCTGGGCATTTGCAGTTCGGTGACAGATCTCATTCCGCTCGGTCGCTTGTTTGTCCGACCTCTCCAACACTTCCTGTTGGATCATTGGCGTCCGAATGTAGATCCGCTGGACCTGTAATTCACTATTCCTCGGTCTCTGCTTTGTCACCTCCGCCCTTGGGCCAATATTCCCTGGCGGACACAGGGTGTTCCGTTGGATCTTCTTTTGGCCGATCGCATCCTTACTGCGGATGCCAGCGATCGGGGCTGGGGTGCGACGTTGGATCCTCTCGGTCTGTCTACTCCCGGAGAGTGGGACAGCGAGCAGGTGGGCCTTCATATCAACCAGAAGGAGCTCCTTGCTCTTCTGTTGAGTTTTCGGCTTTGGATCCCTCATCTGTCGGACCATATTGTCCTCCTTCTTTCGGACAATTCGACAGTAGAGGCCTACATACGGAATCAAGGAGGCACACATTCGATTCCCATGTATCGGCTGTCTTGGGATCTTCTTCTGTTGGCGCGGGATGTGAACGCTCGGGTGTCCATTCGACACATTCCCGGGCGTCTCAACGTCCTAGCAGACTCCCTGTCCCGACGCGACAGTGTTCTTCCAACCGAATGGATGCTACATCGGTCGGTGTTTCAGGCGATTTGCGAGCAGTGGGGCCGTCCTCAGGTCGACCTTTTCGCTACTCGCTGGAATCATCAGGTAGAGACCTTTGTCTCCCCTTGTCCAGATCCTCTGGCATTTGCAGTAGACGCTCTGTCTCTGGACTGGACAGGTTGGATCGGCTATGCCTTTCCTCCTGCACCGATTCTTCCTCAAGTATTAGCGAAGATTTGTGCTTGCAGTTGCAGGATCATTCTGATCGCACCCCTGTCTCCACAGAGGGTGTGGATCAATCTGCTGCGGCCTCTGTTGGCCGATCGACCGATTCGTCTACCTCTACGTCGCGATCTTCTTTCACAGGGTCGTCCCAGGAAGTATCACAACAACCTGGCGTGCCTGTCCCTTCACGCCTGTCTTTTATCAGGTCCAGTCTCCGACGTAGAGGTTTTTCGAGATGATCAGTGGAGTGCATTTCTGCATCGCGGCGACATTCCACTGGCATGACTTATGCCGCCAAGTGGAAGGTTTTCTGCCGCTGGTGTGCAGATCACAATGTGAATTACCGTGATCCGCCAATCGCTCAAATTGCGGATTTTCTGGTATATCTTTTTGACTCCAAGGGCCTCCAGCCTATTACGATTAAGGGCTATCGGTCTTTGCTGTCTGATACTTTCTCTTATGTGGGAAAGCGGTGCATCGGTCGTAATCTTTTTCTCTCCAAACTCATTCGGCACTTTTCTTTGAAGAGGCCTTGAGTTTTGCATCTTACACCCAAGTGGAACTTGGCATGGGTGTTGCACTGTTTGGAGGGGGCGCCATTCGAGCCTTTATCTGAGCCCGACATGCCTTTTCTCACCTATAAGACGGCTTTTCTTCTAGCGTTTGCTTCTGCTCGTCGAGTCAGTGAGCTTCATGTGCTATCTGTTGATTCTGCCTTCTTCCGAAATGAGGCGAACAGTGTCACCTTCACTACTGATTGCTCTTTTCTGGCTAAGAATCAACTTCCTGATTCGGTACCTCCTCCCATCTGCATTCAGGCTCTCCCTGCTGTAGATGGCCGGAGGCCTCTTCTTTGTCCTGTTCGTGCGATCAAGACTTATATTACTCGCACTCAGTTCATTCGGAGGGGTCGGAAGAGATTCTTTCTGTCTCTCATTCCAAAGAGGCAGTCTATCTCTTACCATTCTGTTTCCAGGTGGATCTGTCTTGCAATCAAGCTGGCTTATTCTCGCTTGTCTGTGTCGGATCTTGTTTCGAACTGGCTTAATGCTCATGAGGTTTGTGCCATTTCTACATCCTGGGCGTTTTCCAATTCTGTTTCGCTCCGGGATGTTATGAATGCGGCTTACTGGAGGAACGCTTCTACCTTCTCCTCCTTTTATCTCCGCCACCTTCAGCAGCAATCTGAGGACCTTTATTCTTTAGGCCCTCTCGTTGCTGCTCAGGCTGTTGTGCACCCTCGTTAAAATTGTTTTTATCGAGGTTGTGCTTCGCTCAGCCTTGTTCTTTTCAGGTGCCTTCTCTCTATCTTCATTACAGGTTTCGTTATTGTTCTCTGCCATCCTTGCTTTTCTTTCTGTTACTCTTGTTGGTATTGGTTATGTGATTCGCCTCCTCCTATTGTTTATTCAGCCAATTGTAAACAATTGTGAGTAGGTTGAAAAGAAATTAAAATTTTTTAGTAAATTTTGTTTCTTAACATACCTACCGCAATTGTTTACCGGAGGCCCACCCTCCTTGGGGATATCTTTGATATCTATGCCTCCCCGCTACATCACAAACTTCTCGTTGGCGGAAATACGGAATTGATGTCACGGTTGTTGCGCATGCGCTCGGTAAACACAAGAGGTGTGCAGAGAGAGTACCTGTAATTTCGAGCGCTGGTCTCTCTCGACCCTTTTTTCGATCTTTTTCATGCTTTTGCACTCTAGTACTTTTCCAACTCGTTTGGAAAAGATTCTAAAAGCTTGAGTTAGTTCCGAAGTAGGGCTTGCACTTGTGTTACAGCCAATTGTAAACAATTGTAAACAATTGTGGTAGGTATGTTAAGAAACAAAATTTACTAAAAAATTTTAATATTTTTTATACTTTCCAATGACCCAGACTTAGCTGGTGCTAACCCAAAAATATCTAGGGCCAAACACAAATTTTGCCCCCCCAGTCCCCAAAATTTGCATGCAAAACTGAAAATTAGAAGTCCTAACTGGCCCTCCATACATTTTACCCTCCGCACATGCGCAGATGCCAGGAAGTCACCGAATCTGGCACCAATAAAATCATTCTTTGTAGAAAAAGATTATAATAATTCAGCGGGAAGGTATGAGTGCCCAGTACTGCCAACTCATGGGAGGGCCATTCCTGTCTGGGTCATTGGTAAGTATAAAAAATATATAAATTACTATAAATTTTTTCATATTTTTACACTGTACCAATGACCCAGACTTAGCTGAATCGTAAAAAAGGCCGAGGGCCTAGAACTTCCGAAATATTAGATCAACATAGATCAAATCCTTCAATCCATGATGAAGACATTTCCCATAAACCTACGCCACACAATAATACTGCAGCTGATCGCCGAACATAGTACGGATAAGACAGCTTCCGCAATAGCTACATACCCCATAAGGCAGAGAAGTGGACAAAATGACCCCCACCCCCCCTTTTTTGAACATAACTTCAAAAGAAAGAGGGGAGAGCTCTGGAATCAATAAGCAGAACCTGGAAACGATATAAATAAATATCGATCAGGCACTCTAAAAATTAATTCATGAATAATAAATGGTGCTTAACGCCACTTCAGAAGCCAAGGCCATATCGATGATTTTGGTAAATAACATTATCCGCTATAAAATATGCACTGCAGGCGCCGTATTCAGGTATGACGATTATAACATATACATACAAAAGCGGGATAAGATGAACAATCTCTGCAGAGAAAACACGCTTCAAGATCATTCACAGGAGGCTTCTGTAATATTAAATCCGGTAAAAAACACTCTCCAACGTGTACGATTTGGTATCTACAACTATAAACACGTGTGAATATGCGATTGCGAACCGACAAAATAGAGACCAGGATCTAGAAATGGAGGTAGGTATGATAAACTGGCTCCAAAATCAGAAAATAAATACCAGAAACAAATGCAACAGAACTGCATATATGCGTATAATGGTGCTATCCAACATGACCCAGATGCAAAGTATGTATGTATTCAAAAATATGGGAATTCGAATATATGTCGAAACCTCCTCACCCACATCACTTAATCATTGCTGGTGCAGACAACAATAATATAGAGACCATAAAGCTCTTTCATGTCTGAATACTCCGTAATGCCACTGAGAGCGGAGAATGAGATGAAGAATAAAACTTCCCTTAAAGAAGAAAACCCTCTAATGGGGAAGCTTCTGGAGAATGCTCAATAGCAGACCCCATAACCTCAATGAAATCAATAGAAACAAATGAATTGAAGGATACACATATCCTATCATTCATTCCCTGAAAATGGCTGAGCGTCAATGTATGTGCTCAAAAGCCTTATACTAGCGACACAAATAATGGAAACTATTATTCCCATGCGCCGAAAACTTAACTATCCTGAAGAGATCCCATAAGATCATATAATAGCCAAACAGCAGTTAGAATAAGCGCAAGATATAATAATAACACTTTGGCCGGCCGCTGATTTGTCGCGGTTCTCATATGAGAAGGCCTTGGTTACCCCTGTTCTACCAACTGCCTCCCTATTCCCACGCTTCTTCTCTCCTCCCAACACTCGGAGACGAATTGCTTGATGACATCCCTTGCCCCATTCTTCCCAATCTCTCCGATTAGCATATTAACCCTCTCCTTTGAGTCGCCCATTAACCACATGTCCTTCATTCTCCCATTCCACTTCCCCATTATACTCCCTGTGAATCCTGTTCTTTTACACTGGTATTTTGGGCATTCTAGAAGGAAGTGTTCCAGGGTCTCCACCACGCCCAAATTACACATCTGGCACTCCTTTTCACTGTTTTTCCAAATTTTTCCCCTCAGCTCCAGGGACTGCGACCTCAGCATGAACAACAGTGACCCCGCAAAGGTGCCATCAAGGTACTCTTCAAAACCAGGCTTCTCTTTATCAGACAGACCACCCAAAGATCTCTTTGATTTGACCCCCCCCCCCCCCTCTCGCCAATTACAGTTACAATCCTCCATGACCCTTTCTCTGACGATCTTTTTACCCTGGTTTGCCCCAACGTCAAGGTCCGAGATCTCCAATGAGTAGTTTTCTACTAGCTCCCTCACTTGGACCATCCACCCAGTCTTGATATTTGAGTTGAAAGTTCTCAGGAACATTACTTTACACCATTGGCTATCAGGGAGATTTACCAAATAATTAAGATAACTGAGTTTCAATAGGTCTATACTGTCCTTGATCCTCATCCACAAAAGCTCACCCCTGATTGCTTCTAGCGCTGCGGCATTACTCGACCCTGTTATACATCGGCCTGTATCATTCTGCAGGATTTCCAAGCTCTTAACAGCCATCTGGTTTAGGGGTACAACTTCCATACCGTATGTTATACTTGGCAGACCCACCATTTCCCAAATGGTTTTCCCCACGAAAACCTTATTGAAACTGTTTCTCCCTATAAGTTTCATTTGGTTAAGGATTCGCTTCCCCTTCAGTATTAATTTATTTGTGTGGTTTCGGTAGATGCCTCTTCCTGTGATGTTTATATTTACCCCCAGGTACTCATAGTCACCAGTCTCTCCTACACTAAGAAGTCTGCTGCTACCTTCTGGAATGCAGAACTCCCCCACTCTCCACCTTCGAGTGGGGTCCACTTTGTGGCCCACAGGTATAACTTTGCTCTTGCTTTCATTAAGTTCGAGTCTCCATTTGCTCCCATATTTCCCAACAATTCCCAGCATCTTTGCTAGCCCCTCTTCGCTTTCTGACACTAACACCATATCATCTGCAAACAAGAGCACCGCTGGGCATTGCATCATACGCCCGTGAACTGTTCAAATTGTACCATTTTAACACATTTGCAATTTTTTTAGAGTGCGAGAAATTTATACTGGCATATATATATATGTTACGGTCATTTGAGAAAAAGACTTGAAGCCAATCGAAAAACAAATACTAAAGTTATCATCCGGAAACCAAATATTTGACGAAGAATTCTAAGTCCAACAGGGGCCATAATTCAGGCAAAAATTGTTCAGACCGACCCCATATTCGAACTTGACCTGTATTTTGTTGTGATTAAACCACATACCAAGTTTGGAGCCGATCGGAAAACAAATACTAAAGTTATCATCCGGAAACCAAATATTTGACGAAGAATTCTAAGTCCAACAGGGGCCATAATTCAGGCGAAAAATGTTCGGACCGACCCCATATTCGAACTTGATCTGTATTTTGTTGTGATTAAACCACATACCAAATTTGGAGCCGATCGGAAAACAAATACTAAAGTTATCATCCGGAAACCAAATATTTGACGAATTCTAAGTCCAACTGGGGCCATAATTCAGGCGAAAAATGTTCGGACCGACCCCATATTTGAACTTGACCTGTATTTTGTTGTGATTAAACCACATACCACATTTGGAGCCGCTCGGAAAACAAATACTAAAGTTATTGTTCGGAAACCAAACGGACGGATGGACGGACGGACGGACAGACAGACAGACGGACGGACAACGCCATACTATAATACGTCCCGTTTTTTCAAACGGGCGTATAAAAATAGCCCTGGGATCTTCAAGTCACCAACTGCAACCCCCTTGGCGCTATGCAAGAGTTCATCTCCTAAACCTTTGATATACAATGCAAAAAGAATTGGCGAAAGGATACACCTGTTTTAGGCCTATCTCCATAGGCACATGTTTTGTTGTAATGTTTCCCAGGCTAAGTTCACTCTGTACATCTTTATATAATTATTTCATAATCCCACCAAACTCGCCTCCCAAGCCCAGAGCCTCCAGCTTGCGCCACATACCCTCCCTCCATACTCTATCGTATGCCTTTTTAACATCTAAAAAGGCCATGAACATCTTTTTCTTTTTTGCTTTCGTGGATTCTATAATGTGGGATAGCGTGAAAAGATGGTCAGTGACTCTCCTTCCCTTCCTCCTTCCTGAAGCCATTCTGGATTTCTCCCAAAAAACCCTTCTCTACAATCACCTCCTCTAATCTCCCATACAGGACTTTACAAAAGACTTTTCCAATGTTGCTGCTGACAATCCCTCGATAGTTATCCAAGACGTCTTTTTCCCCCTTTTTGTGAATAAATGTCACTTTACTTTTCCTCCACTCCTTTGGGATCTCTTGTTTTTCTATGGCTAAATTGAATAGGGCAGTTAGGCTTTCCAAGAATTCCTCTCCCCCTTTTTTGATAAACTCGTTAGGAATTTTGTCCACCCTTCCCACTTTTCCATTCCTTAATTTTGAGATCACCCTTCGCAGCTCCTCAGTTTTGATTTTGCTGCACACGAAGTTCGATAGATTTTCCTTGACCTGGTTCGGACACTCATGCCCCATCGCTTATCGTTTACCTTTTCTCAGTGCTTAACTAGTTCTAATGCGATTTGATCTTGCTCTTCTGTAACTCTGCCATCTACTTTAATACACTGTGGGTTACTCCCTTTGTTACGTTTGTTCACCCATTTCCAAAATACGTTCGAACTCGACCCCCGTCGTTCTTATCGTCCTAATAAGACTGCTATTTTGCACTCTCCAGTTGTCGTCTTTAATCTTATTTACTTTATTTCGTGCTTGTTGGTATTCTTCCTTTGCTGCCATGGCCTCATTGCTTTCCACCCTCTTAAGTTTTCTACTTCTCCTGTATGCGGCACATTTAGCTTTTCTACCCTTTATGGCCCTTTTCAGTTCTTCGTTCACTCTGTACCCAAGTTCCCATGTTGGCACCCTAATCTTTCCTACACTTTCCTTCTCTGCCTCCACTAGGCTCGCAACTATGGCGTCAGCCATCTTCTGGACACTGCCTCCCTTGTGTACGGTTGCAAGCTTTGGTTTCAGTTTTTCTTCGAACTTCGCCCAGTCGGCATCCTTTTTGAGTTCCCAAAACTCCTTGAAGCTTCCTTTGCTTTTATCTAGGTTTTTGGCCCTGATCGTCACTGTAATCAAGTTGTGATCACTGTCAGACTCCATTTTGCCCTCATCATCCACTTCTACCCCTATCACCTCCCTCCATGAATTAATATCTGTGAGAATGTAGTCAATTATTGATTTTCTGTCGTTTCTCTCCCAAGTCCATTTCCCCTTACATCTCGCATCCCTGTTCAGAATCTTCAGACCGAGCTCATTTGTGAAGTTCAACAGCTTTATTCTATTTCTGTTGACTTTCTTGTCCCCACCCTCTATGCCTTCTTCCTTATGACCTGTGTCTCCATTAGAATTATACCGAGCCCCCTGTTTTCTAGTTCAGTGATATTGGACCTTAGTGTTGAGTATATCGTGTCATTCCACTGGGGTTTACTTCCCTCCACCGCACAGTACACAATCCCAAGGGCAATACTTTTGTTTCTCAGACTGATCTTTCTTTACCCATCCAATTTCTTTTGACACCTCAGCCGAGGTGCTGACATCTTCCAGGTCTGTAATCAGCGACAGTTTTAAATTACCCCTCCCCCTTTTTCTGGCCTTCCATTCGCCCTACACCTATCCACACACACCCGCTTACTTCGTCTACCCGTTCCTCGTGTCTTACCCAAGTCTTGCTTAACTGGTAGAGTGCTAAATTTTATTTGGCCAACAAAATTTGTTCACATGTCTTTGCCTTGTTACAATTTATAGGAGAGTGCCTGTGGGCACTCTCCTATAAATTGTAACAAGGCAAATCTTAACAGACTAAATAATATCACTTCAAAGACAATATGAAGCACAGCCACTGAATTTGAAGCCTTTAAGTTGCAGTACCTGCACTTCAGAATAAAGCCCAAATATGGGCTTCCAGCACTTTACCAGTTAAGCCCATGACATCAACCTCCTCTGCCTCGATCAATGTAGCAATTTCACTTACTTTCCGGTGGAGACCCCTGGATGTTGCTATAACCCACGTTCAGGGTACCGAGGTTCATCGGCTTCCGCTTACTGGGCCCATTGTTTTCTGGCGCTAGCCTTGGTAAACTTATTCTGTCCCCCTCAATCTTGTTCACCCCACCTATGTCCATTCTAGTTATACTTGCCTCTGACCTCCCACCCCGCTCCTCTCCAAAAAAGGCTCTGCTACCCGTAGAATTTTATCCCCCAATACCCATTTCCCCATCCTGCTAAGATGCAGCCCGTCACGCCCATACATGCTCCCATTGCCCCAAAACGTGTCCCAATGGTCAATAAAGGGTATTCCCAGATCAACACAGTAGTCCTCCAACTCTTCATTTAGCGCCAAAATTCTTGAGTTCCGTTCGTCCCCCACCTCCAAGGACAGGAAGGACCCGGATACGACTACCCTTGCATTCCTACTTAGCAGTTTGCCGACTAAGCCTCTATACGACTCCACCAAACTTACTGACCTTCTCTTCCTGATATTGTTGGTCCCCACATGGACAATGTATGCGCTCAAAAGCCTTATACTAGCGACACAAATAATGGAAACTATTATTCCCATGTGCCGAAAACTTAGCTAGCTTACATATGCGCTGAAATCTTAAGCATTAACTGCTAATTGGAAGATAAATAACCCAAGCTGTAAGAATAGCTAACTGACTTATTTAACAATAGAATGAACATAAACGTCCCTTCTATTGAAAAATAATGACAACAGAAGCATTACTTCTCTTCTGATAAACTCTGATGTGCATAGAGAGACCCTCGGACTCAGGATTGTAACGCAATATATGAACTCACGTCCGAAATAATTTGAGAAAACCGTAATATATGCCCAAACTTTACCTTATGTTAAAAGATTCTCTAAATCAAAACAGGTCAAGAGGGAAAAACGTCTACAGCTCCAGTTAATAACTGGAGTAGACATGTGTGTAAGCGATCGATCTGCACACAACTCCATCCGGTGCATAAAACTATAGCTGTTAATGCGTCAGATAACAGATAAAAGCGAGCCAAACAGCTGTTAATTTGCACTGTGAAACAGATGAACCAGCCAAATGAATAGTGGGATACATGAATCCTATCATAAATCCCATGAGACATTATCTAGTTCACACAACAAGTGATCTAAAGAACTATACTGGCTACAATTTCGAATGTTTGCTTATCAACTGAAAGATAATCATAAAAAACCTAATTATCCACTTCCAGTCAAAATCGTCCGAACCAAGTTCTATAAGAGCCTCGAACCACTGGCTCAGGGGAGTCTGATCAGTAACTCAGTCTGACGAGAAACCCCTATCCAAGAGGCTGTATAGACAAACCTAAAGAATTATATATAGGAGAGATACCTATACCTTCGCTAGGAGTCTTATAAGCGAATTGTGTCTAGGACAAACTCTCTTACTCTTCTGTTGGCTATGGTCGATTTGACCCCAACTTAAAGAGTTGAGAATAGATGCTTTCTTGTAGTTTAATCCTACAATAATGAAAGCTTACCATCAAAGACTTAGGCATATCAATACCTTGCTATGAGTCCCATGGACGATTTGAGTCTAGGACAACCTCTCGTACTCCTTCTGCTGGTGATGGTACATAAGACCCCAGCTTAAAGAGACGAGAATTGAATCTTATCATAAAAACTAGAGTTGGAAGACTAAAGCAACCTATGGCAAGTTTTCCACCTAGTCAAATGCAAAGATGAAGACACAAGGCTTCGTTGCATCAGAATAACTCCCACTTAAGATTAGTTAAGACCGAGAAATAAATACTAGGTCTGGAAAGAATTTTCAAAGGTACAAATGACCACAAAATTCCTTCGATATAGATGAATGCGTCACGGTACTTAAAATTAAAGTACATAAGACCATGAGACTAAATTCGCTCTAAGAAATTATCTTCTCAATTGTGTCCGAGCGAACAGCTAAATGATGAATGTAAGGCCAAAACTAGGATCTTAGCTTGCCCAATCAACGCTGAGGAACTCTCCTCATCTTCCCCTGTTGTTTTTAAAAGTATGTGAACCATCACAAACGATTAAAAATACAGAGGAAGAAGATAAGAAACCGAATTACTTTTTCCCGCAGGAAGTTAAATATGGTGTCGTCTACAGAATCAAAGACCTTTGTCACCCATGTAGACTTAACCGGAAAGAGATCTTATTACCCTGCTCTTCACACGGATGAAGTCAGCGTCGAACTACGCGAGCAGTTTCTCATAATTGCTCGCAGCATTCAGAATCACTGGAACAAGTTCAAGGAAATGATAATGTATGGTATCTATATCATCCAAGAGTTGTTCTGGAAGGAAAAGTTATCCTTTCCATCATACGTTCAAAACAGTTGGAATCACAGTCACCAGCATCTAAACAGGCAGGTGACTAGACCAAATAAGCACTATGCAACAGCTCAAGATTTGAGACTGACGTTGAGTGTTTAAGCCTTAGCAGGAATACTGCGATTAGCTGGGCAGCTGCGACAGCAAGTCCGTTACAGAGGCCTGAGGAGCAGCGGTCATGAATAGCCTCTTCGCCGGCTGCTCCTAGGATAGGGAGTCCAATATAGTTATTACTGCGGATGACCAGATGAATGAAGCCTCATCTCCTTGGCTACAAGATGGTGTGACTTTCTTCACTGAAGATGGAGCTTTTGACGATGCAGACTGGAAATCCTGAGTCACTTAGCCAAGGTGCGGTCGGGAGTGCCTGGTAGATGCTAAAGAAGCAAAACTGTAGCCATCCTGGCTAAGAATTGAACTAAGTGTACCGGACAGTAGTTATGTACGTAAGCTCTGACTGATGCAAGATCCTACCAACAACACCTGGCTCCAGATGTTGTTGAAAGAGAGAGAGGGGCTCCCTCTTGCTCGCGATCTGGTAGAACTTGCCGTCTTCTTCCTTCCATCAACACTAGGTGAGCATGGATTCGATCAACAGTGCTCGCTACACCCTTATTCTCTTTTGACCGCCACGGACATACCCGGCACCACATCACCCACATACGAGTGAGATCTGCCAGTTGAGCTAGCTGTTTTTAGATAAGGGATGTAAGCCTCCATGAAACTTAGCCCTTGTCATTTTTAAAATCATTGAGCACTTTTCCACTAGCTCTAAATACAATGCATATGCGACACATCCGGAGTCACGGTCCATGAATCCAATCTTAACCGTTTCACTGGCGACAGGGAACTGACACCACTCATCGGGTTTTATAGCCCTGTGCAATATAAAGATCACTTTGTCTGTTATGTGGAGGAAACCATAAGACTAGCCAGTCCCGGCTGCCTATTAGACAAGACATCCTGGACAGGAGGCATGGACGTATACTCCGACTGACTCAAGTTCCTACCAACAACATCTGGCCCGCGGCCAGATGATGCTGTAAGAGAGAGCGGCCTCTCTCTTGCTCGCGGTCCTGGAGGACCTGGACAAGCGTACCGCAGACCTTGCCGGTTTCCTCCTTCTGTCGTCGCTGGGTGAGCATAATTGCATATCATATTGTTCGCTCCACTCTATATGATCTCTCTTTCTAGCCCGGATCGAATACACCCGGCATCATAGTTCTCAGGGACCTGAGTAAGCGAACTAGCGACAACGGACCTGCGCGGTCGTGTGCTTTTCGAACATAGAGGAAGCTATAAGACTGGCCGGTCCCGACAGTCTATGGAAGGAGCGTCCCGTGGACGTAAGTTCCAACTGACACAAGTTCGTACCAACAACCTCTGGCCTCAGATGTTGTTGTAAAAGAGAGGGACCTCTCTCTTGCTTGCAGTCATGGAAGACCTGGATGAGCATACCTCAGAACTTGTCTGACTGACACAAGTTCCTACCAACAACCTCGGACCGCAGATGTTGTCATAAGAGAGAGAGAGAGGGGGGGAGGGGGCCTCTCTCTTGCTCACGATCACAGAAGACCTGGACGAGCATACCTCAGAACTTGTCTGACTGACACAAGTTCCTACCAACAACATCTGACCGCAGATGTTGTAATAAGAGAGAGGGGGGCCCTCTCTCTTGCTCGCAAACACGGAAGACTTGGACGAGCATACCTCAGAACTTGTCTGACGGCAACAAGTTCCTACCAACATCTGACCCGAGATGCTGTAATAAGAGAGAGAGGGGCTCCCTCTTGCTCACGATCCGAACTTGTCTACTTCCTCCTTCCCATGCTTCCTCCTTCCCTTCGTCGGAGGGTGAGCATGTTCGTATGTTTATAGTGCTCGCTACACCCTTATTCCTCTTCTTGACCGCAATGGACATACCCGGCATCATGTCCCTCACATACGAGTTAGATCTGCCGGTCGAGCTAGCTGGCGACAAGGTCATCAATCCTACTAAGGGTCTAGGCCTTGTCTAATACCTGAGCACTTTTGCCGCTAGCTCTTGATTGATTTGCGGCGACAACAGCACACTCCTTGACAGCATCACAAAGCCACATCATGTTCTTGTTCCTTCTGTAAATAGAAACTAAACTAGAGGTACTGTGATCAAGCTCACAAAGTGATACCCCCCCCCCCCCCACCACCTTAAATGTATAGGTTAGATTATCTACCCTTGGAAATGTCAGAACGGGATTATATTGCTTCATGCACATCTTCATATGGAGTTCTTCCATTGTGTAAAGTTTCATGAAAATTCTTCAAACAGTTTAGGAGGAGTTGCGCTTATAAGGATGGACAGCGCCTGAAATGTATAAGTTACATTATCTCCCCTTGGAAATGTCAGAACGGAATTATATTGCTTCATGCACATCTTCATATGGAGTTCTTCCATTGTGTAAAGTTTCATGAAAATTCTTCAAACGGTTTAGGAGGAGTTGCATTTATAAGGATGGACAGGTGGACAGACAGATGGACAGGGTGATTCCTATATACCCCCTCAAGTGGGGGGGGGGGGGGGGGGGTATAACAAGAGGCCCCAAGGAGCCTTAATCGCTCACCGGCCAAAGTGGTTCAAAGAAGTATTTGGGGTCACATTCAGTTAGACATGGTTCATCAACCCTAAAAAGGAATGAAGTCATGAAAGACAATGGAATTAGGGACATGGATTGAACAAACTTGAATCTTACCCCCCTAAGGATGCTGCATACCAAATATCAAAAGCATTCATCTGCTGGATCTGAAAAAGATTTTTAAAGAAAATTCCTCATTTTGAACTAAGTTATCATTTGGACTCCCACAGTGAGCCCAAATATGAACCCAAGGACTTGGCTTGAACAAACTTGAATCCCACCCCCTAAGGATGCTGCATGCCAAATATCAAAACATTCTCACTGCTGAATCTGAATCTGAAGAAGAAGAAGAAGAAGAAGAAGATTTTTAAAGAAAAATTCCTCATATTGACTAAGTTATAATTAGGGCTCCCACAGGGAGTCCAAATATGGACCCAGGGACTTGGCTTCAACAAACTTGAAACTCACCCCTATAAAGATGCAACACACCACATATCAAAACATTCTGACTGCTGGATCTGAGGAAGAAGATTTTTTAAGAAAATTCCTCATTTTGAACTAAGTTACAATTCAAGCTCCCACAGTGAGTCCAAATATGGACCTAGGGACATGGCTTCAACAAACGTGAATCTCACCTCCCTATGGATGCTGCATACCAAATATCAAAACATTCCGACTGCTGGATCTGAAGAAGAAGATTTTTAAAGAAAATTTCTCATTTTGAACTAAGTTATAATTCTGGCTACCACAGTTAGCCCAAATATGAACACAGGGACTTGGCTTGAAAAAACTTGAATCTCACCACCCTAAGCATGCTGCATACCCAATATCAAATGATTCTGCCTGCTGGATCTTGAGAAGAAGATTTTTAAAGAAATTTGCTTGAAATGCACTAAGTTCAAATTTGGGCTACTATACTGGGCCCAAATATGAACCCAGGGGGCCGATTTCAACAAACTTGAATCAGATCCACTCCACAATGTTGTATACCAAATATCAAAAGATTCTGCCTGCTGGATCTGGAGAAGAAGATTTTTTAAGAAATTTGCCTGAAATGCACTAAGTTCGAATTTGGGCTTCTACAGTGAGCCTAAATATGAATCCAGGGGGCCGATTTGAACAAACTTGAATCAGATCTACCCCACAATGTTGCATACCAAATATCAAAAGATTCTGCCTGCTGGATCTGGAGAAGAAGATTTTTAAGAAATTTGCCTGAAATGCACCAAGTTCAAATTCGGGCTTCTATACTGAGCCCAAATGTGAATCCAGGGGGCTGATTTGAACAAACTTGAATCAGATCCACCCCATAATGTTGCATACCAAATATCAAAAGATTCTCCCTCTGGATCTGGAGAAGATTTTTTAAGAAATTTGCCTGAAATGCACTAAGTTCGAATTTGGGCTTCTGTAGTGAGCCCAAATATGAATCCAGGGGGCCGATTTGAACAAACTTGAATCAGATCCACCCCATAATGCTGTATACCATATATAAAATGATTCTGCCCACTTGTGCAGGAGAAGAAGATTTTTTAGTAATTTCTCTAATATACATAGGGTGCTATCAGAGTTATGCCCCCTATGGAGCCCCAAGTGGGCATGTCCATTTCATTTGAAAAAACTTGAATTGACATATGGTAATGAACATCCATACCAAGTTTCAAGCAAATCAACCTAGCGGTTTCAGAGGAGATGTCGTTTGAAAAATGTTCATGACACCGGACGGACGGCAAGTGATAAGTTTAGCGCTCCCTTCGGTGAGCTAAAAACTATAGTGACCTATTGACGAGAGGACCACGGAGTCCCCTCACCGCGATAGGACCGATAGTGTCCTCTTGCCTAACTCAAACCATGACGACCATCATTCAGATTATCAAATCTGAGACATGGAGTAGAATTAGTGGTAGTACATCAAGTAAACTCATTACAACGACCAAGTAAATAAAGAAAAGGTTTCCTCTATTTGCCATTCTATTAGATAAAAATAATTACCTAAAACTAATATATGTCATTGTACTACCACCAAATCTACATATAATATAAGATAACATTAAATATAATCAATGAGATAAATATATCCAAAAGAAAAACTCTTTCAAAAATAAAATGAAAATTTTTGAAAAAATTTTCCTAATATAAGAGCCCAAGTTCCCAAAGGGAACGATGAGCACAAAAAAGCCTAAGTGTGGACAAAATTATAAAAACTGTGTAAAATTAACTACCAAACTATCAGAATATTTAATGTTACTTACAACTGTTGTTCCTAAACAAAAATAGGAAACTACCTGGAGTAATGTAATGTAAACAAAACACCGGAATAAAGACCCAAGGCAACACGTCCCGAAGTCAGTAACAGAAACAAGACTATCTGATGTAAAGCAAGATCTTCCTTAGAAGAAAAAACGATACATTGGATGTAAGATGCATGACCAAAACTCCCGAACACCCTGAGGATGAGGATGTAACAGAATAATCTTCTGCATAAAACATTAAACCATAAATTTTTTTTTATTAAAACAAGCCAAAAAGCTTGGGAGGTTAACTGGGGGGATCAAGGGAAGGGGGAAGGCAGGGAAGGTATACTAAATAAACAGTGGATAGATCATAATCAATCAGTGATAACATCAGGCTCATGTCCCGAAAATTAGGGAACATGAACTAATTTTAATAAATATTATAAAATTACAGCCCTGAACGTTTCAAACCACCGTTTCTTCCTTCCTTCATCCAGTTCTGTCCTTGGATCCACCAATTTAACCATTATTTGTGTCTGGCTTCATTATTAATTGAGATTAAAAAGCACAAATATCAGTTTGTTGTTATCTGACAAGGGCCAAACAAAGAATGATTTTATTGGCTCCATATTCGGTGACTTCCTGGCATCTGCGCATGCGCGGATGGTAAAATGTATGGAGGGCCAGTTAGAACTTCTAATTTTCGGTTTTGCATGCAAATTTTGGGGATTCGGGGGCAAAATTTGTGTTTGGCCCTAGATATTTTTTGGGTTAGCACCTGCTAAGTCTGGGTCATTGGTACAGTGCAAAAATATAAGATTTTTTAAAACCTTTCCTCATATTGCAATTTGAAATTTGGTTTTCCATAAGGCTTCCAAATATGAACCTAGGAATTTGATTTGAAACAAATTTGAATCTATCCTCACTAAGGATGCTGCAGATCAAATATTAAAAGATTCTGACAAATGGATCTGAAGATGAAGATTTTCAAAGATTTTTCCTCATATTGTTGAAATTTGGGTCCCTATTGGGTCCCCATAAGGTCTCCAAATATGAACACATGGATTTGATTTGAACAAATTTGAATATAGTTCTATTAAGAATGCTGCATTCCAAAATATCAAAAGATTCTGACTGGTGGAGTGAAAGAAGGATTTTTTTTATTAAAGAATGGCCATCATATTGCTTGCTTAAATTTGGGACACCAAAGGGTGCCCAAATGAGATACCAGGGACTTGCTTTGAGCAAACTTGAATTCATAACTCCTAAGGACCTTTCTTATATATGACATATATAAAGATGCTGACTGGTGGATCTCAAGAAAATTTTTATGGATCTCAAGAAGATTTTTAAATAATAACCCTCATACTGCACCAAGTTAAAACTCAAGCACCCACCATATGACCAAATATGATCTCCAGTCACAATTAACCACTGTGCAGAAATATGTGACCTTAACTGGTAGAGTGCTAGAAGCCACTATCAGGGCTCTACTGAAAAGTGCTGAAAGCCACTTATAGTGGCTCTACGCAGTGTGCATTAGCTTGTCGTTTGTACAGTAGTAGACAAAGAAATGTGCTCATAAAACTGTATTGTTACATTTTATTGGAGAGTGCCAAAAGGCACTCTCCAATAAATTGTAACAAAACAAATATTGATGATCAAAATTTTGTAAAACTAAGGCTTCTCTTGCTGGTAGCATTGCATCCTTGAAAAAAAATACTCATGTTAGAAATCACCTTTGAAAAATAATTTAGCACTCTACCAGTTAAAATACAAATAAACAAAAGGGGCAATGCAAAGCATGTGCCAATGTCCTCGACCCGGCAAAAATTGTCTAAGTCGAAAGAGGGAAAAAGGGCTATAACTCTGGAAAAATGTGTGGCAGAAACTCACACTATACTGATGTCGTTCCCCCATGAGGCTGTATCACAACACCAAATATCATTCAAATTTGAGTAGCTGTGGCTGAGATACAAGGGAAAATGTTGGGATGGACAGACGGATGGATCAACAGATGGATGAATGGAGGTCTCCACTAGATACCCCTTCGAATTTTTCAAGTTGGGGGGCATAATAAATATGACCCCATGGACACGATTTGAACAAACTTGAATCTGAGCTGGCTGTATGGCAAACATAAAAAGATTTTGAATACAGTAGAACCTGTCATGAGAGACCACCCCTTTTGCCAAGCAAAAGTGGTCTCTCAAGACAGGTGTTCAGTTTTAATACAAGTACAAAGGCATTGTTTAATAAATTACAGTTAAATGTACATATACTGAAAAACATTTTGAGATAATGATATGAAGGGGCTGGTCCATCCAAAATAGTTATTTCTTACTTTATACAAAGTGTTCTCCTCTTTATATCAATATTTTCAAATGAGCTATTTTTGAATGAATGAATGGAAGGTTTTAGCGCACCGAAGGCGTGCAGGGACGATGTGGGATTTACAAATCCCTTGCGACCCGGTTAACCTTATTTTATTTCACTTGGATCACACAGACCAAGTTTTCCTATTGCCTCAAATGGGGTCTGAGGGGGTATGCATGCAGTTAGAATTCCCGGCAGTTTATGTTGGAGTGATCGATTGTCAATAATCAATCCCTCAATGCCATTAAGACTATTAGAGAGTGGGCTCTATTCGGTTCCAGCTTGGCGATGGTACAGGTTTGAGTCCCACCATGGAGGTGAGCCAGAATATAATGTTGTGCGATGGCAAATTTAAGGGAAGAAGAGAAAAGAAAACCAAACAAAGTGTTCTCCTCTTTATATCAATATTTTCAAATGAGCTATTTTTATATAATAATTTACAGTTATATCTTGAAAAGTCAATGTTTTTGTGTCTGTCAGGTTTTGTTTTAATAGCAAATAATTTCAGCCACACTTTGAGTAAAAGTAATCCATGTTTTTTCAATAATAATCTTTATCTTTTCACAGAGATCTTGATAAAAAAAAATCTCAGACTTGAAGAGTTAGGCCTAAAAAAATAAAAAAATCTGTTTCTCAGGCCCTCCCACATGGTCTTTTTGGCCTCACCAGCTCTCTTTTTATAACCAATGTAAAATTAAAAAAAATAAAAATTAAATGGTTTATGTCTGATATTTTACCCAAGTTAAAGAAAATTGATAAATTTGACCCTTGAGTGCAAGAAGGCTTTGCAATGCTTTAGCATTGCAAAGCCTTCTTGTTCTCAAGGGACGAACTACACCACCACCCATGCTATTCAGTAGATTATGAGGCTTAACACATAAACCAATACCATGAACTTTTGATGGCAAAGAAATAATCACAGAAATAAAAAATAAAATAAAAAACCGCTCGCCCGCATGCAATTTTACAAATAATGGCCTGAGAAACAGAAGATCTACTTTGTGTGGCCTTATACAACTGAATAACAATACAATTTGAAAGCCAATTAATTTTGTTTTCAGATAATCTAAAGTGAGAGATATTTGTCATGCATGTGTATGATTTCAGATGTTAAAAAATTTATAGTAATTTATATATTTTTTATACTTACCAATGACCCAGACTTAGCTGGTGCTAACTTTAAAAATATTTAGGGCCAAACACAAATTTTACCCCCCAATCCCCAAAATTTGCATCTAAAACCGAAAATTACATGTCCTATGTGGTCCTCCATACTTTTACTCCACTGGACATGTGCAGAGTCAAGGAGGTCTCGAAATTGGCGCCAAAAGTCATTCTTACAACCAGTGCCTGGTAAGCGTTATGTACTCAGCGGGGAGGTATGAGTTCCCAACTCATGGGAGGGTCATCCCTATTGCCCACTCGTGGAAAGTGACCAGTCCATGGGTGCCATACTGTATGTGAATATTCACAATGAAGCACAGGGTTCATTGATTAAAATTTTGCTGATGATTTTTATTACCTGCTAAACGGATGTGTGTACATCACTAACCACACGTGGATTACGACCAGTCAACGGCTGCTGCACTGTACAATCAAGAATGCTGGTATGAGATAGATTATTCAATTAAACTTGCATTATTTGAGGACTGACACCTCAGTGAAACATCACAGCATCTTATTAAATGTGAAACCACAGAATACAGTTTCCCCAGTTCAGCATACTGGTACTTGATCGGTGGTCCTGGTCCCTTATCAATGCCTACTTTCGTGAACTTATTTGGTAAATCAAATTGAAGTAACTGTTTTTTCTGTAAAAAAAATCCAGTAAAAAAATGCAGTGACTGAATTTCCAGTCAATGTAAATTAGAGCCGAAACAGTTAACCAATTAATCGATTAATCAATGATCAACATCTTGATCGATCCAAAAAGAAATTGATCGTTAACAGTTACTTTTGAACTACTATATTATATGGGTTAACAAAGGAACAAACCTGCTCCAAAACAGGCAAACATTGTCGCACTGACTCACATCAATTACATGAGACAGAGTAAAGCATGCAAGTTACTTGCTGACATACTTGTTTACTTGCATGATCATCACACTGTATCAGTAGCTGGGAATGGTCATTCTTAACCCTTTACCCATTGTGGGAAGCAGACGATACTTGCAAAATAAATTCATGAATTACTAAAAATTTTCAATTTTTGTCTCAAAAACATAGCTTATGACTCCTCATTGGAACAAGCTCAATTAGCTCGTTCCAATGAGGGGTCATAAGTTATGTTTTTGAAACAAAAATTGGAAACATAATAAATTTGAATGGAGATTTTTGTATATAGGCCTAGTCAGTTTTGTTTGTTACGTTGGGTAAAGGGTTCATGCTGTAAATCATCAACAGTAAGGCAATTATTCAGATATCTATTTGGACAAGTGATTAATTGGTTAACCAAGGTTAATCCACGTGATTAATCGATCAAGAAAACCCCTTAACCATTTCAGCTCTAATGTAAATGTCATGTAAAAGGGAATCAGTAAAATCAATCAATTATTCAGAACAAAACAAACACAATCTTAACCCTTTACCCAACGAATTGCCCGCATCCACCCACGTAATATGCAAATTCAGCAGCTGAAAAAATATTAGTTTTCGAAAAATTTCAACAAAACCATATCATGTGACCCCTCTGTGGAACGAGCTCATTGAGCTCGTTCCAAAGAGGGGTCACATGATATGGTTTTGTTGAAATTTTTTGAAAAAATTAAAAAAAATAATTTTAAAATAATAAATTTTGAAATGGTCTGCGTTGGGTGAAGGGTTAAACATTATTAGATGTGTATACTACAAATGAATTTAGTCCCAGTTGATTCCATAGATAGCTTTTCACAATTAAATTTAGTGTGTTGGAAGTGTTATTTAAATAAAGGTGTGACTGTTCCAGATGGGCCTGTCGATACCCTCACCCCCATATTCTGACAGAAAGGGGCGTAACTCTGGGGAAAAAGGTCCAATCAAAACTATAATTGCAGGTGCACAGATTCCCATGGTAGTGATCATCCATAACAAGTTTCATCCAACTCGACCCATAAACAACTGAGGAAATCTCCGGACAAAATTCTAGGCTATTCAGGCATTCTGAGATGAACAGGAGCATAACTCTAGCAAAACAAGTCAGATCAAAACCATAATTGCAGATGCACAGGATCCCATGGTAGTGAGCATCCATACCAAGTTTCAAAGGAATCAACCCATAAATATTTGAGAAAATCTCTGGACAAATTTAAGATATTCTAAGAAGAAAAATGGCATAAGTCTGACAAAAAAACGTCCAATCGAAACTATAATCACAGGTGCACAGGTTCCCATGGTAGTTAACAACCATACCAAGTTTCAAAGGAATCAACCCATACACATCTGAGAAAATCTCCAAACAAAATTTTAGGCCTGCTGTTTCAAGATGAAAAGAGACATAATTCTGGTACAAATAATCTGACTGGAACTATAATCACAGAAGCACAGGTTCCTATGGTGGTGAACATTCATACCACGTTTCAAGCAGATTGGTCCATAACTTCCCAAGAAAATCTCCAGACAAAATTATGTCTATGGGTGGATGAATGGACAAACAAACAGATGGACAGACAAGGTGGTTCGAATATATGACCCCCCCCCCCCCCCCCCCACGTTGCAGGGGGTATAATAACAACATATGACCCCTCTTGCAATAACATGAATTGCATATACTGCTCATTGGAGTGTTGGAAATTCTCACAGGCAAACAATTTGTAAAACTGTGTATGCAAAAGGTTTGTATGGACAGTTTTCTAAGTCTCTCAAGGGCCATAACGCTGGTAAGAATATGTGGACAAAATGCACAACCTATGAATATCCTTTCCTCATGATTGTCTATCATCATACCATGAAACATCAAAATCTAACAAACGTTATGTCAGTACGGACATAGACCTCAACTATCTCCTTCAGAGATCAGGGGCCTAATAGTATGGGACAGCATTAAATCTTTCACCCCATGTATATAAAACCACAAAATGTGCAACAACAAGAGGCCCCTTCGGGCCTTAATCGCTAACCTGATAAAGTTATTTGAGGAAGGATTCAAGGTTAACATCTATATGTTAATATAGTTAGTGTCTAATTTAGCTTGGAGAGTGGGGTGGAAGGGTCTGTTGGGGAAATTTGTTTTTTTGTTTGTTTTTTTTTTTTTTGCGTAAAATCACTCAAACCCCTTCAAAACTCATTTTGAATCGAAACAAGAAAAAATAAAATAAACCAGTTGATCCCATCCACTTCCTTCCCCCACCCTCACCCCCAACAGGGTGAAAGGGGGTTTTTTTTGCATAAAATCACTCAAAACTCCCCTCCAAATCTTGTTCTCCAACAAAGAAACTAAACATTTTAATCAACAGACCCTTAAGATTGCTGCAAATCAAATATTAAAACATTTGGACTGGTGGATCTGAAGGAGATTTTTAAATAAATTTCCACATATTGCACCAAGTTAAAATTTTGGTTGCCATAGGGAGACCAAATATGAACCCAGGGACTTGATTTGAACAAACTGGAATCTGACCCCAATAAGGACACTGCAACCAAATATCAAAAGATTCTGACTGATAGATCTAAAGAAGGTTTTGTGGGGATCTGGAAAATTCTGGGCTACATTTTATTAATAAGTAATGATAAGACATTTGATCCAGATCATATCTTTAATATATCTGCTTCATTATATGGAAACTCACATAGTTAGTTGGTGTCACTTGCTCAAATTATTTTATATTGCCACCCTGTTCGGTGGAATCGGGCATTTAGGAAGACCCTCAGGGGAGATTTAATTTCGTCAGCAGTCTTGTAAATGTAAATTGCACAGCCACAGTGCAGGAATAGTCTCTGTTATTTTTAAGTTAACAACTGTTTTTCAAGTTGCCTAAGGGCTAGAACTGTTTACATTCGGGGCTTTTGGTATTAATGTAAAGTAAAATTTGCTTTTATTGATACACAAGTCACTGCATTTGCATTTGGATTCCCATAGTAAAATATCCTGAGTACATATGACTCGAAATTTGGAGAATATTTAATACCTTTTAGACTACAGTGTTTTTTTTCCATTGACGACAGTAGTAATCTTTCCTCCTCTCCCCATCTCAAGCTGATCTGGGCAAAAACAACCATCTATCCATTCAGTTTATCTTCTCATGAAAAAATAGACTGAAAAAAATATAGGTCGCCATGTGAATTTTGCCTTTAAATTTGGGGCTTCCTGTACTCCCATCCAGTTTCACACTGAATGGAATAGACATATTTTTACCTACCCCCACCCAATTTTAATCTTCTATCATACATTTCAGAAGACAATAGTCACCAATATTTTATATCTTTTCCGAAACATGCACTTTAAAATTTTATTTACACTTACAAGCTCAGTTCATTTTCCACCAATCGGATAATTGCAGGAACTTTTATCCTTCACAAAAACACTGTATTGTAACCTAAAATTTCTACAAAGTCAATAAAAATATATGTAATTATGGGTTTAAATTAAAGAAAAATTACTGTCTAATACATAAAATATTTTTTTTCAAATTTCAATGCTCTTTGTCTGATCTATCAGCATTACAATTAACCCACCCCGATTGGTCGAGTGAAAAATCATTTTTCCCAATAAAATGATTCCAAACAACAAGTTTAATAAATTTCCTGTCCTCAAACTGTCATCATTTTGCACCAGTATACCAACAGAGTGGCTGTATAAACTATCAAAGTCAAAAAGTTATTCTCAGAGTAATGAAAGCCAAAAACATTAACCCTTCCATTATTCTCAAAATAAAAATTAAAAAAATGTACTTTTGTTTCATAAAGCTGTTTGGATAAAGTACAATTTGCAGTAGAAGTACACCATATGACAGAAGCACACTCTAACATGAGATAATCATATGACCTGAATGAAGAAAGAAACAAAAGAACAAGCAGTGCTGGCTATATGACCCCTACCCCTGCAACCAGTTAAGCAGAAAAACCTACATCCAACCCTTTCGAGTCCACACACTTCAATTCTAGTGTCAGAATCCCCAAATGTTTCCCACATATACAGCGCACAGAGTTAACAAGAGACTTGGAAAATTAATAAATCATACATTTGGGTAATACAGACACTGCCAAAATGAGATGAAAGTGGAAATTTCCCCTGGTTCTGAACTGAGACCAGATTAAGATCTGAACTTTTCAAAGTCTATGGGGCCGTAATTTTGGTAAAAATCAGTGGAGCGGAACAAAACCCAAACTTGTTCTGTAGGCCACCATGTTAGACTAGCATATCAAAAATCAGCTCAATATCTGGAAGCGTGTAGGAAAAAAGTCCGCAAAACTGTAATTTTGATGAACTTTTCAAAGTTCAAGGGACGTAATTTCGGTAAAAATCAGTGGAGCAGAACAAAATGCAAACTTGATCTGTAGGCCACCATGTCAGACTAACATACCAAAAATCAGCTCAATATCTGGAAGCGTGTAGAAAAAAAGTCTACAAAACTGTAATTTTGATGAACTTTTCGAAGTTCAAGGGCCGTAATTTCAGTAAAAATCAGTGGAGCGGAACAAAATGCAAACTTGATCTGTAGGCCACCATGTCAGACTAAATACCAAAAATCAGCTCAATATCTGGAAGCGTGTAGAAAAAAAAGTCCGGAAAACTGTAATTTTGATGCATTTTTCAGAGTCCAAGGGCCGTAATTTCGGTAAAAATCAGTGGAGCAGAACAAAACCCAAACTTGTTCTGTAGGCCACCATGTTAGACTAACATACCAAAAATCAGCTCAATATCTGGAAGAGTGTAGGAAAAAAGTCCACAAAACTGTAATTTTGATAAACTTTTCGAAGTTCAAGGGCCGTAATTTCAGTAAAAATCAGTGGAGCGGAACAAAATGCAAACCTGATCTGTAGGCCACCATGTCAGACTAACATACCAAAAATCAGCTCAATATCTGGAAGCGCGTAGAAAAAAAGTCTGGAAAACTGTAATTTTGATGAATTTTTCAGAGTCCAAGGGCCATAATTTTGGTAAAAATCAGTGGAGCGGAAAAAAATGCAAACTTGATCTGTAGGCCACCGTGTTAGACTCACATACCAAAAATCAGCTCAATATCTGGAAGCGTGTAGAAAAAAAAGTCCGGAAAACAAGTAGGACTGACTGACGGACTGATGGCCGGACCAGTCAAAAACATTATACCCCTGCAACTTCGTTGCGTGGGGTATAATAAAGAATGATCCCTGTTCAATGACTGTTTCTCACACTGTAAAATGTAACAAATCATACATTCAGCAAGCATATGCAGACAGAGGAGGTTAAATTCTGGAATAGGAAGAAATGATACTTCTACTAACTATATTTGGGATGGGGGTTAGTTAGCAAGTGGAAATCAATAATAAACTTGACTGAATGTTTTTCATATTGAAAATATGGTCCATTCCAAGTCCTTCCATAGGGGGTTAAAACCTGCTTATTTTGCACAGACAACATTTAGCTCAGTTAATACTGCCATTTCATATTGGCCTGCCTCTGATTGACTACATACACAACAAAATAACCAAACTCTACCATCTTTTCTCCACCTTAGATTCACTGTTCATTTGGCCTGCATTTTATGCATATGGGCACTCAGAAATAGGCTATTTTTCATGAAAAATGGGCTTCCAACATCTTCAAAATGACCTTTTCTCTAAAATTTCCATCCAAGTACAAACCGACTTGGCTTCAGTCATCAAAGTAATAACACTGGTAGACCCAACATCCAAAACTATTTTTTATAAAATCACTCGACAGAAATCACAAGAAATACTGCTTTAGGTTACAATACAGTTTTTTTTTCTCCATTGACAGCAGTGCTAATCTTACCTCCTCTCCCCATCTCATCAAGCTGAGGGCAAAAACAACTGTTTATCCATTCAGTTTATCATCTCATGAAAAAAAGATACTGAAAAAAAATATAGAAAGTACTAATCTTTCTCCTCTCCCAATCTCATCAAGCTGATTTGGGCAAAAACAACCATCTATCCATTCAGTTTATCTTCTCATGAAAAAATAGACTGAAAAAAATATAGGTCGCCATGTGAATTTTGCCTTTAAATTTGGAGCTTCCTGTACTCCCGTCCAGTTTCGCACTGAATAAAATAGACATATTTTTACCTACCCCCATTCAATTTTAATCTTCTCTCACACATTTCAGAAGACAACAGTCACCAATATTTTATATCTTTTCCAAAACATGCACTTTAAAATTTTATTCACACTCACAAGCTCAGTTCAATTTCCACCAATCAGATAATTGCAGGAACTTTTATCCACCATTAAAGGTTGGATGCAAACCACGAAAGGAGCTGTTTGCATGAAAACACTGTATTGTAACCACTCTGACAGTCCATCATAGCGATGTAACTTACGAAGTTGAACGTATTGATCAACATTATGCACACATATTTACTGGATCTTTCTCATTCCGAGTTATTTAATGTATTTTATTCGAAATTTCACTCTCGAAAATGCTGTTCTGTTTATTACTTGAAGAACTTGAATATTGTACAATAATAAATGATAGAATATTCATGGTGGGGGTGTATTATTAGCAATTAAAAAAGACCTTGAACCAATGCAAATAAATGAGATAAATAATAGCATTGGAATCTGTTTCGGCGAAGATCGAATTACTTGGCAAATCACATTATTTTGGGTCTTGGTACCGTGAACCAAATAGCCCTCATGAAGAAATTTACCTTCTCAGTGAACAATTAACTAAGATTAAGAGTGGACACTCACAGAAAAACCAACCCGAAATACATCTTTTGGGTGATTTTAATTTTAATAAAATAAATTGGAATACACTAATAAATAAGGATGAGACATCCTTGATGCCCTCTGAAGGCCAGACACAGATAGACATAACACGCGATCACTTTATGGAGCAAATGGTAAAATTCCCTACTAGACTTGACAATACCCTAGACCTAATTTTCACTACATTATCAGGTTTAGCTAAAGATGTAAAGTCCCCAGGGTGCTTAAGTGACCATATTGCTGTTGCATTTAATCTTGACGTGAAATATCAACCCAAGAAATGACCCCGAAGGAAATATTATTTGTTTAACAAAGGCAGTTATGACTCAGCTAGATTGGATACCTTAAAATTTAGCGACAATAGGTACTTTAACGGCGAAGAGACTACCAGGGATATAAACTCCGATTGGGAATTAATTAAACAAATTTTAAGAGAAGCTTCGGAGAAAAACATCCCCTCTAAACTTTCAAAATCACGTTCTTCATTACCATGGCTAACCCCCCAAATTAAGAGGCTTATTAGGAGAAGAGACAGGATGCATGCCAAATCTAAAAAATTTAAAAGTGATAAACATAGGGAAAAATGGAAATCATTGTGACTTCTGATTAAGAAAGAAATCCAAATTGCCCACCAAACATATGTGAAAGAAATGATCGGAGATATTAAAAATAACCCCAAACCATTTTGGAAATATATTTCATCTAAAAAGAAAGATACAGAAGGAATTCCCCCATTAACCCTTTACCCAACGCAGACGATATCAAAATTTATTATTTTAAATTTCATTTTTTCAAATTTTTCAAAAACTTTCAACAAAACCATATCATGTGACCCCTTGTTGGAACGAGCTCTTCAAGCTCGTTCCAATGAGGGGTCCCATGATATGGTTTTGTTGAAATTTTTTGAAAACTTAATATTTTTTCAACTGCTGAATTTGCATATTACGCAGCCGGATGCCGGCGACACGTTAGGTAAAGGGTTAAAAAATAAAGTGACACAGCTTTGTGCTACTACGGATGCAGAGAAAGCAGCGGTATTAAATGAACAATTCTGTAGTGTATTCACCAAAACAGATAATAATGCCATACCATTTATGCCATGTAGTTTTCCATGTATGCCAGATATTTCTATAACGGCATCAGGAGTATCGAAAATATTAAAAAACTTGAATGCATCTAAGGTGTGTGGCCCAGATGACATTCATCCAAGATTATTAAATAAAATTGTCAGAAGAGTGAGGCGTGCCCCTTGCTCACCTGTTTCAAAAATCTTTTGATAAGGGTGTGGTACCCGATGATTGGAAACTTGCAAATATTTGCCCCCTTTTTAAAAAAAATGATAGATCACTTCCTGCAAATTGCAGACCAGTATCTCTAACTTGCGTATTGTGTAAAGTCCTTGACATATAGTCTGTTCAAATATGATGAGTCATCTAGAAGAACAATCAATATTATCTGCAAGGTATCATGCATTTAGAAAAATTCATAATTGTGAATCACAACTCATAACTGCTGTTGATGATTGGGCAAAATATTCAGACCAGGGGAAACAGGTTGACATTTTTATACTGGATTTTGAAAAAGCTTTCGATACTGTCCCCCATGAATTACTGAAACCAAAATTAAATAAATATTGTATATCTCTAAATGTTATCAAATTGGATTGGTTCCTTTTTATGTTACAGGAAGCAGTGTGTTATAGTAAATGGGACAAAATCAGAATGGTCACCGGTAGTATCCGGGGTACCACAGGGTACGGTTTTATTTTGTTTTCATTACATATGACATCCCGGATAATATTAGCTCAGAAATTTGTTTATTTGCCAATGACTGTGTCTGTTATAGAACAATAAATTCAATTAAAGATTCAAAATTGCTTCAGAACGATATAAATTCATTAGGAAATTGGGCCCGTTAATGGGGTATGAGGTTTCAACCAACTAAATGCAACATAATGCATGTAACAAGGAAAAAGAAAAATTCAAACAAATATACTTATTCTTTAGAAGGTACGGACCTTGCACCTCTTAGTGCCATAAAGTATTTAGGTTTTACAATAACTAATGACCTTCGTTGGGATAAACATATAAATGATATATGTGTCAAGGCAAATTGTACATTAGGCCATATTAAAAGGAACCTTGCCCAATGTAATGTAGATGTCAAAGAAACAGCATATAAGGGTTTAGTTTGACCAATATTGGAGTACGCTAGCCCTGTATGGGATCCGTATAATATTAACCTACAGGAGGAAATTGAAAAGGTCCAATGTAGAGCCGCTAGATTTGTCTTGTGCGATTATAATTATGAAGTAGGCTCCGTGACTACTATTTTGAATAAGTTAAAATGGAAACCACTTTTGCAGAGAAGGATAGAGAATAAATTAATTTTGTTATACAAGAGTATTCATGGTCAAGTTGCAATTCCAACTTCAGATTTACAGTGCACGGAGCGAAATACTAGAAGTTCCAGTATGGATAAATATATCCAGCTTTTTGGTAGAACAAATGTTTGTAAATATAGTTTTTTTCCCTCCACTATACGAGAGTGGAATTCTTTGAATAATCAGATTATTACGAATTCTAAATTCTCCCAACACCCAGTAGAAACATTTATAAAAGATATAAGGAGTTGGGATATTTAGGCCAAAGTGCCCTTCCAATTGGCACAGCCGTTGCACAAATATCTAGCGACGTAGCAACTATAAAGATGAAGGTATGAAGGTTTACGCGTATTGGCATGTCAACTTTGACACTTCGAGATGGATTCCTTCAGTGGCAGAATTCTAGGCTTAAGAAAATTGGTGAAGCTTTCTACAGAAAGCACATATCTATGTAATGTTGGTCTCATTCGATGCACTGATAATTACTGAAAAAACTCTCCATAATATTTTTTATAGCATTTTGTAGATTTCATGATTTTTTTAATGGAAATTCAGAGTAGCTATGCTCGTGGGGTCACATGACCTTGCAGTCATCCCAGTGAATCCACCCTGGTCAGGCGTATTTATAGTGTATAGAGCGGTGTTTTCAAAACATCAGCGGAGCGTTTGGTGATACAGTAGAATCCTCTTAACTGAATATCCATTTTGCCAGTGAAAACTATTCAGTTAACAGGAGTATACAATTAACAGGGATTTGGTCAGTTTCCGATGTTCTGGAGGTAAACTGAGTATTTATTCTATTATATCTTGTTTGACAGAGCTCATAGAGCTCTGTCAAACAAGATATAATAGAATAAATGCCTGTATTGGATGTAGTGAGGCCAAAAAGGTTGATAAATAAAGGGAATTTGGTGCGTGTCCAGTAATTTTTTCGACATATTATAAAAATTTATATACAATTAACAGGAGTTTACTCTACAACCCATATGCAATTAACAGACCAAATTTGTACTGAAGGTATGGTAAATGGTTTTGTGTTTGAAAATTATATTCAATTAACAGGGATATACAATTAAGAGATATCCAATTAAGTGGGCTCCACTGTACCAGAGAACTCCCATTAAAGATTAAATTCCTTCAAGCTTGGTAATTCCTACGGAAGGTAAGAAAAATAATTATGGTAACACAGTGAGTTCTGAGAAGTAGAGGGGAAAGGGTAGGGGTGTAATATGTTAGCGCTGTGGCATTTATCAGATTAATTGAGGTTTTAATTGAGTATAATTTAAGCAAAGTTGTTGAGCGTCAATTTTTGACAGTTAGTATAGTATATACAGCACCCAGCTATAAGCTGAACATGTGTTATAGGCTAACTAAAAAGTGTTTTATTATAATTTACTGGAGAGTGCCTGGGTAACCTTCAGTGAATTCTTATGAGACAAAAATAATGTTTGATCACAATTTGGTGTCTGAACTTTGATGGCTTATAATCTGATAATAGTAGTAAAATATTTAAGTACTTTAGGAGAAATTACAGGAGTTGGGTGAAAATTTATTTTGGATCAGTTATGGGAATTTGTATTGGACTGTGAATCTGTGGTGCAAAATTTTCTTGTTGCATTGATGACACTGGCATAGTGTCATGTGATCGGAATTATAATTTTGAGCTTGAAATTTTATGGGCTAACAGTGTTTAGGGAACAAGTGAGATTAGTCTTAACTGGATAAGGCCTCCCAGTTAGTGAAGCTATAATTATATTGCTCATTGCCAGTTAATCTGCTAGGTATTGTGTTAGTACTTGGCGTACTGTTAAGTATTTGGAACATTGAGTTTTATGAGGGAATTGTTGCACCTTGCTAGAATGAGCTCCCCTATGATGTTTTATATTTTACTTACTATGGTGAATTGAAGAGTTTATATTTTCTTTTTGTTTTACAAACCATGCTAACATAGTTCACTTTCTATGCCTAAATGAAGAATGAGATAAACTGCAAATTTTTTTAATTAACTAATCAGTTAATCACTAATTGCTATCCTAAGGATAGCAATTAATGATTAACTGATTAATTACAAAAATTTACAGTTTATCTCATTCTGATAGTAGCTTTCCTAGTTGGAAATCATTGTGTCTATTCACAGGGACTGACTGATGTGAATTGTAAAACCTAGCTGGTAAGAGCTGTGCTGGTTGGAAACCAGTCCGTGCATATTGGTTAATTGATTAGTGTTTGTTAATTAAGAAATTAAGATAAATTTATAAGCATCCACTAGTTAGGGCCTGTATGACATTGTGTCAATTCACATGTCATACCTGGTTGGAAGGCATAGTGTCTATTTACATGGACTGACCACTGCATTTTAATCAGTAATATTAATTAACTAATAAATAATAAATTAAATTACCTAGCTAAAGTGTACTAGTTAGAGACTGTAGGGCATTGTCTCAATTCACATGTCATACCTGGTTGGAAGCCATAGTGTCTATTCACATGGACCGACCACTGAATTTTGATCAATAATATTTATTAACTAATAATAAATTATAAATTATCTAACTACAGTGTACTACTTAGGGACTGTATGGCTTTATGGTATTGTGTCAATTCACATGTCATACCTGTTGGTAGACAGTGTTAATTCATCTGGCTCCAAACTGCATTCTGTAAAGCCTCCTTCATTTATTTATATTTATTTATTGGTGTTTAAGGTCACATATTTCTGCACAATGGCTAATCATGACCATGACAGTTTTACAGGTGGAGAATCACCAAGAAACGGCAAGCAACTGTCAGCTCCCCAACTCCACACAAGCAGGGTTAGCATTGGTTGAAGACAGGTGCACCATCGATGCGCAGTACGCCTTAGTACACAATGCCACTGTGCCCCCACGTGGGCAATGGGGGTGAAGTGTCTTGCCCAAGGACACACTGCGGTTGCCGCAGGTGGGATTCGAACCGAGGACCTCTTGGCTTGCAGCCTGCACCTCTACCAACTGAGCCACCGTGCCTTCCCCCCCCCCCCCCCCAAAAAAAAGCCTCCTCCAAATCAAGTGTATGGATATTTGTGAATTAAGGGAGATAACCAAATAAACATTCTGAAAGTTTTAAATATCTTTATAAATATGCATATTAAGGGAGTTCACTCTGCCACTTGAGTGACTTGAGTGCATGTGAAAACTGTGAGGCACTGAGTGATAAATTATTTAGCTAAATCTTTTAATTAGCTAATTAATCCACCTATAATACAATAAAACACAATATAAATAAGTGAATCTTAACACAAAGTGTTGATGGAAATAGGAAAAGCACCCTTGTCTCAATTTGTTATCACAGAACTAAAGATTTTCCCATAGGCCACCATTATAACAATCAGGTAAAAAAAAATATGATCGCATCACTTTAATTTTGGTATTGAAATATCTTTGTCAAGTATAGCCCTTCAGAAAAACTTCTTCTGCCCTGAAAACAGGGGGGTCATGCAACAAATAAGAGAGAAAAATGGCACGAAGTGAATTACCAGTCACATGCACATATTTTTCAGGGAATACCCAACAAAAACACAAAAAGTAAATTGTATTTTTTAGGTCCAAAACTCATCAAATCATCCTCTTTTTTATCAGGAACATTCAACAATAATGCAAGATGTCAACAGAAAGTTTCAAACGTTTATTGAAACAATATATTTTCCCAAGGCTGTTTATTTTTAGAGACTGCATCATTTCCAAGTGCAAAATTTCAAGGCGGGTGACTCTAATTCAAATTTTTAGTTCAGCGAAACCATTTGAGTTATTCTCAAACAGAGTGAAAAAGGTGCTTTGACAGTTTTTTAATGATCTCTATGACCGTAAGTATTTTTTTTCTATAGGCCATTATCATCCACTGCCAATTGCAATGAATAATTGTTGTTGTTGAGTATCTGAATATGTTAAAACTCCTAAATTTACGTTTGAAGAATATGGAGAATAATTTAAAATAAATGATAAATCTTACTGAAGTGTCTACTCAAGGTACAAGTCACATACTCCCCAACACAGCATACGCAGCTGTGGTTGTTCTCTCAGCTATGTCTTGTGTGCAGTGCCAGGTAGTGTTTGCAGAACTTGAGACCTGAATGTTACTTCTTGTTCTGTTTGCACCCATGCCTGGACCTGCCAACTGACCCACCCAAGGCCATATCCCATGTCCCATCACCCTTTGAAACCTACAAAACTGGAACTAGGTGAGAGAATAGAGAACGGGCCTGGTTGATAGAATACAGAACTGGAACTGGTTTATAGAATACAGAAATGGAACTGGTTGAGAGAATACAGAACTGGAACTGGTTGAGACAATACAGAACTGGAACTGATTTATAGAATACAGAAATGGAACTGGTTTATAGAATACAGAACTGGAACTGGTGCATTGGATAATGGTATTGTTGAATGTTACAGAAAGAGAATGATGTATACAGATAGATATTTAGAGATCCTTCCCATCCCATCTATCCTCACCCCTGGGGTTAGAAGGGTCCCTTCCCTGTCCCCAGGTAATTTATGGGCCCTGGATAGTTCCATGCCATTCAGACATCCTGGTGTTGAGTACCTAGGGTGGGACATGGAGGACTGGTTGGGAGATGTGAGCCTCACGCGATGGTGTCGATGCTTACAGCCCCAAACCAGTGTGTGTTTTATTGATGATAATAGAGATGCAGCATTGTCAATGTTGTGTATAATACATGTAGTCCTGGCTAGAGTGTCCAACCTGGTCCCCTTGAGTTTGATATTCTGACCAGAGCATTACAGTTTCTTAAAGAATATTCCTCATATTGCTCTGGCCCCTACAGGGAGCTCAAATATGACCCCACAGACTTGATTTCATTAAAATTGAATCCGAATCTCTTAAGGATACTGCATATCAAACATCAAAAGATTCTGACCAGTAGATGTGAAAAGATTTTTAAAGAATATTCCAGAAATTGCACTAAAGTTAAAAGTTCTAATGCAGTGAAAAAAAGTGACATATTTCTTACCAGGCTGACTTTGACACTGCACATCGTAATTTTTAATTATATCGTGCATTACAATGGGAGGTAATGAGGCACAATCTGCTAGAAAGTGGATACATGTCATAAATATTTTGTCTGTCAGCTGTCCGACAGTCTTGTTTGTCCGTGTCTATCCATCCCTCCACCTTACCTTCTGCCTGTCTCTAAATTTGTCAGCCAGTCTCTGTCTCTCTCTCTATTTTCTTCCTCCTATCTCTATCCTCTTTCATATCCTCTCCCACACCCTTTTGCATTTTCATTCTATACTTCTAGCTTACAATGAGCATTATAAATTAATAGACTGTAGTATATTGTTATATACTTAGTTATATTCAGTTCATGCATTCATTCATTCATTCTGTGATGTATACATATAAATGACTCATTCAATTCATATTTTTATCAATCTGTTTATTTTCCACTCATCCACTCACTTCATGCAGCACAACTCGTGAGCTCATCCTCATTCACTAAAACACACAAAAATGAAATTATTTGTCTATCTCACATTTATTTCATTCAGTTCTTCCCTGTTCATAATTCCTCTTTCCATATTAGCACATGGAATCGGGCTGTCAAACACATTTCAAATAGCTCAACGCTACTATTTAACACACATACAGCTGTCAATCGATATGGCAGGAAACATAACTTTAGATGAGGTCCAGACTGACTTGGAATATGACTTCATAGCCCAGTATAACAATACACCCCCCTCTCCCGACAATGATGAGGATTCTCCATTCCACAGTCATAAACCCGAATGTAAGTATTATTTGCCAGAAAATTTTCGATCGATTATCAATAATGAAACCCAATCTTTCTCACTTTTTCATATTAACTGTCAAAGTATTAATGCCCACTGGGAATCTTTAAACGATCTTCTGTTTAACCTGCAAGGAACCGAAAATAATTTTGACATCATATGGCCTAACAGAAATCTTCAATGTCCCCTCAAGTATATCATACTGCCTTGATGGCTATCATAATCTTATAAAAACACAATCGCCCTGACGGTGATGATGGTAGATGGGGAGTCAGGTTCTTTATTAAAGAGAATATTGATATTAAAATTCATCATGACCTGTCGACTTTCATCATTCACATCAGACAATCTCTTTTTATTGAAATTAATGTTAATAAATCTCGTAGAATCATTGGGGTTATTTACAAAATTGGACATTGATATATTCTTAAAAAAACTAAACAAAATAACTGACAAATTAAATCAGGAAAATGCATCTTCCTATATAATGGGCAATATTAATATTGATCTTCTTAAATATGACTGCAATGCCAAAACAGATAATTATATCAACCAAATGTTCAGCCAGGGATTTTTACCTGTCATTACTAAACCCACCCACTTAACTACACATTCAGTCACTCTCATCGACCACATACTTACAAACAATATTTTATCCACTGCAGTATCTGGGATAATAATACTGATGTCTCTGACCACTTTGGTACTTTTCACGCAGAAAGTGTGCCCCCAAAAACAAAGAAAAAATCATATTCATGGACTCGAAAAGTAAATGCTGAAACTATTGCAAACTTCAAATTACTTCTATCACAATGTGATTTTTCCACTGTTCCTCTGGGTTCAGATAACCCTAACATGGCTTATAACAATTTTTTAGATATATATCTAGGATTATTTGATGCAGCTTTCCCCCGAATATGCATCTGTACTCATAAAAAATTCATAAAGAGGCAACCCTGAATGACAATAATAAAAGCATATTTTATAATAAAAAGTTAAAAAACCCAGCTGAACTTAGTATAAACCAGAGGCTCAAGTGAGCCTAAAATGCTCACCTGGATCAAATTGTCAAAACAGATGAGTGTATCAGTAAGTAATCAGCAGCAAGAGCAATTTTTTGATTTGCTATGACACAATCAAAGGCAATTTTTTTGGCCATTCATTTCTCTGTTCTGTGAAGTACTAAAAAACAACAACTGAACAAAACTTTTGTTTTGTTTTTAACTACTGTGGTTCTCTCTACCACCCCCACCCCAATTTAAAAAAAACAACAAAACAAGCGACTCGATTTGAACAAACTTGAATTTGACACTCCTAGAGATGTTACATACCAAATATGAAAGGATTCTCACTGGTGGACCTGAAGAAGAATTTTCAAGAAATTTTCTCATATTGCACTAAGTTAAACTTTGGTCTTCAATAAAAAGCCCAAATATTAAACCAGAGACCTGATTTGAACAACCTTCAATCTAACCCTCCCAGAGGTGCTGTACATCAAATATCAAAAGAATCTGACTGCTTGATCTGAAGGAGATGCTTTTAAACGATAATTCCACATATTGCACCAAGTAAATATTTGGGATCCCTTGGGGAACCCAAATATTAACCCAGGAACTCGATTTGAACAAATTTGAACCTTACACCTCTAGAGATGTCACATACTAAATATGAAAGGATTCTCACTGGTGGGTCTGAAAAAGAAGATTTTTTAAAACATTTTCTCATATTGCTCTAAGTTAAAATTTGGGCTCCAATAAAGAGACTAAATATTCATCCGGGATCCCCTTTGAATAAACTTGATTCTTACCCCCCTCAAGATGCTGCATACCAAATATCAAAAGAATCTGACTGGTGGATCTGAAGAAGAAGATTTTTAAAGAATTTCCCCCATATTGCACCAAGTTAATAATCAGGCTCTCATAGGAAGCCCAAATATTAACCCAGGACTCAATTTGAACAAACTTCAATCTGACCACTGTAGCGCCCAGAACCCTGTATTGAGCCCAAATATCAACCAAGCTCGATTTGAATATACTTGTATTTGACCATCCTATGGATACTGTAGCTGTATACCAAATATCAAAAGATTCTGATCAGTGGTTCTGAAAATTTTTTTTCAATTTTTGCAAATATGCTGACTCAGCATTTTTAGCTCAACTTGACAAAGTCAAGCTGAGCTATTGCCATCACTTCTCGTCCGTCGGCGTACGTACGTATGTACGTTAGTACGTACGTCCACAATTTCCTTTGGCACACCTCAGAGGTCGCATTTATGATCAGATTACTTTGAAACTTGGTATGTTTGTTTGGGGTGACCTCTAGATGGGAGCTATCCATTTTCTTCAATTTCCATCAAAAAATGTTGCCGTGGCCAACGTTCTTAGAACTTAGTTTAATCAAACTACAATATTTCCCTTTGGCACACCCTACAGGGCACATTTATGATTTGATTGCTTTGAAACCTGGTATGCTTCTTTAGGGTGACCTCTAGATGGGAGCTATCGATTTTCTTCAATTTCTGTCAAAAAATGTTGCCGCGGCCAACGTTCTTAGAACTTAGTTTAGTCAGAAGACTCAATATTTCCCTTTGGCACACCCTACAGGGCACATTTATGATCGGATTGCTTTGAAACCTGGCATGCTTGTTTGGGGTGACCTCTAGATGGGAGCTATCGATTTTCTTCAATTTCCGTCAAAAAATGTTGCCGCGGCCAACGTTCTTAGAACTTAGTTTAGTCAAACCACAATATTTCCCTTTGGCACACCCTCTCGGGCACATTTATGATTTGATTGCTTTGAAGCCTGGTATGCTTATTTAGGGTGACCTCTAGATGGGAGCTATCGATTTTCTTCAATTTCCGGCAAAAAATGTTGCCACGGCCAACATTCGTAGAACTTAGTTTAGTCAGACCTCAATATTTCCCTTTGGCACACCCTACAGGGCACATTTATGATCAGATTGCTTTGAAACTTGGTATGCTTGTTTGGGGAGACCTCTAGATGGGAGCTATCGATTTTCTTCAATTTCTGTCAAAAAATGTTGCCGTGGCCAACGTTCTTAGAACTTAGTTTCGTCAGAAGACTCAATATTTCCCTTTGGTACACCCTACAGGGCACATTTATGATCGGATTGCTTTGAAACCTGGCATGCTTGTTTGGGATGACCTCTAGATGGGAGCTATCAATTTTCTTCAATTTCCATCTAAAAATGTTGCCGCAGCCAACATTCTTAGAACTTAGTTTAGTCAGACCACAATATTTCCCTTTGGCTCACCCTGCAGGGCACATTTATGACTAGATTGCTTTGAAACCTGGTATGCTTATTTATGGTGACCTCTAGATGGGAGCTATCGATTTTCTTCCAATTCCGTCAAAAAATGTTGCCACGGCCAATGTTCTTAGAATTTAGTCTAGTCAGACCACAATATTTCCCTTTTGTACACCCTACAGGGCTTTGAAACCTGGCATGCTTGTTTGGGGAGGCCTCTAGATGGGAGCTATTGATTTTCTTCGGTTTCTGTCAAAAAATGTTGCCACTGGCAAAAAAAATGACGTTGGTACCAATGATCTTCAATTTTGCCATTTCATTTATAACTTACCAAGTTCAAGTTTGTCAAGTTGAGCTACAGTGTCATTGACACTTTCATTTCAAACGCCCCCTACAGAACACCCTGACACAACCGATAACCCTTTTTTTTTAATCCATTCTACTGGTCAAAAGGATGCTTCATACCAAATAACAGTTCTCTGTTCCGTGTAGTTTGGGAAATATGGACATTTGAATTTTTTCTATTAGTTCCTGGTGCGAAAAAAAAACAAATTTGGGGCATCAATCAAGTACTTTGGACCCACTTATACTACATGCCAAATTTGGTTCAAATCGGCCCATTGGTTCTTGAAATAGAAATTTTGGGCAGAGCCCAAAGTGAGTTTGTGCCCACAGAGAGCCCAAATATTGATCTATCAACTTCCCTTGAACAAACTTTAATCTTCGACACCAAAGAGTGTTCCATTCCACATATCAAGGCAATCTCTCTAGTGGTTCATGAGAAGAAGATTTTCTAAGATTTTTAGGCTTTGGCATCATTGATCAGAGCCCGAAGAAGGCAGCCGCTTCATTTGAACAAAATACAAAGGGTATACTTCAGGGATGGTTTGTGCAATATATGTTTGAATTTGGCAAATGGCTGTGAAGAAGAAGCCAAATTTGCAAAAGTTAATGGATGACAGACGACGGACGACACATGATGGCAATAGCTCACACTGACTTACAGTCAGGTGAGCTAAAAACTACAAAAACTACTGTAAAATATTCAATAAAGTAAAAAAGCAATGCAAAGCAACTTATTTTAAAAGTATTCTAAACGAGCACAAATTTAACGTGTAAAACATGGCAAATACTAAATGATGCCATTAAAAATCTTGATGGAACAGCCAACTTACCTCAATTTTTTACTTATAATGATAAAGAAATAAATGACTTGACAGAAATAGCTAGAGAATTCAATACTTAATTTGCAAATACAGGAAAAGGACAAGTGATAAAATACCTGGTACTAACAAGTCGTTTCACGACTTCATGGAGACAAATTCTACTAACAATTTTTACATAAGCCCTACATGTGATTTTGCAATTAAGAATATTGTTAAATCCCTAAAGTCAAAAGGAAGCAAAGATTGTAATGATATTAGTTCAAATCTACTTAAACTATTGACACCATCCTTAACCCATTTATGCACATCTTCAGTTGTTCGTTTTCTTGTGGCACTGTTTCAGACAAAATGAAAATCGCAAAAGTTCTTCCTATATTTAAAGCAGGCGACCAACATAACTTTACAAATTACAGACCCATTAGCATTCTTCCGACATTCTCAAAAGTGTTAGAAAAACTTATGTCAGTAAGACTTTTAAAATACTTAAATCGTTTTAGTATCCTATATCCAAATCAGTACGGTTTTAGGAAAAATCATAGTTCGGTGCATCCTGTCATACAATTGTTGAAAACTATATCAGAAGAAAATAATAAAAGAAGTAAAAACAGCACACCTGCATTATTTTAGATCTTTCAAAAGCATTTGATACAATAAACCATGACATTTTAATAAATAAACTATAAACATATGGTAACAGAGATATATGTAATGACTGGTTTAAAAGCTATTTATATGATAGGTCACAGTATGTCGCATACAGCAACCATATATCTGACAGAGCAAATATATCAAACAGAGTTCAACAAGGCTCAATACTCAGCCCAACACTGTTCCTGATATATGTCAATGACATCTATCATGCTACATGCTAAAATCTCCTATCTTTTACTGACGACACTACTGGGCTTTCTTCAGGCCCCAAACCAAATCAATTAGCCCAACTCATAAAGAGCTTGAAAAAGTGTTTGAATGGTGTTGTGCGAATCAACTTGTATTAAATGCAACAAAAACTAAATATATTTTAATCAACCATTCCGCCAAAAATACAACAATTCACCAAAATATTTTAATTAATGGCCAAATCATAAGTAGAGTAGGTTAAAAAATACAGAAAAATCTCTTAAATTCTTTGGAATACATATTGATGATAGTTTATCTTACAAACATAATATATCTCAACTCTCTTCGAAGATTGCTCGGGCAAATTTCACACTAAATAGAGTGAAGACCATGCTTCCCCGTGAAGCTCTGAAAACACTTTATTACGCCCTGATACACACACATTTAGTGTATTCTATGGGATAAATGTATGAGGAAATGCTAGAACGACCAAAAAGATACTGCTTCTTCAGAAACGCTTCATCCACATAATAAACAATAAGAAATATAATGCGCATACTGATCCCTTCTTTTGGGAAAATAAGATTCTTAAAATAAATTACCTCTTCAAACTCCATGCATGCCTGTTTGTTTTTGACTGGTATCACGATAACCAGCCAGTATCCTTTAGACATTATTTCCACCCTGTAGTCAACACTATGGGTAGAGCTAGTAGAAGGAGAGATACTCCTCCAAACTGATAGAACAAGAACAAGGTCTCTTGAGAATTTTCCAACACACATGTACCCCAAACTCTGGAATGATTTAGACCTTGATTTACGTAATATAAACAACAGAAACATTTTTAAAAACATTTAACCTCAAACTTATTGCCCCAATACTCCGATAACATTGACTGTAATAATCCTTACTGTACTGACTGTGCTTTCTAACAAAAGGTAGAATATTTTCTGAATAAACCGAGTGGGTATGCATTTTCAAGATTATACCAATTTAGCGCTTTTCAAGCACAGTGCCGACAGACGTGGGTAGTGAAATGACAATAGGGGAATTTTGTTCCTGTCTACTCCTGTTGAGACTCCAACTCTCAGCATCGGTCTGTGGGGATCTCTCTTTGAGAGCACCCCACGGAGTGGCATCGGAGTTCGGAGTTTGGAGTTGTCAACTAGGGAGAAGTAGTTACTATCGACCCATTTCTGCTGGTACTGTATACGACTGGACAAATTCTCAACTCTTAACTCAATTGTGTTAGTTACACTAGCCACCAGTGACCAAGACCAAGTATAGATGAATGGTTGTTGGAGCACCCGATTCCAATGTTGCACGATATAGTCCCCGGGAGACGACAGGTAGACAGCCAATCTGGTTATGCCGTCTTCCTGCAGTATACAGGTTTATTAGATCATTTTTGTTCTATAATTATGTATATATATTTTTGTTCTATAATGATGCATGTATAACTTTTTGTTTTTTGGTTTTTGCTATATACTGCTAAATAAAGATTCATTCATTCAAGTTCCAAGTTTCACCAGGGAGCCAAAATATGACCCCATGAGCTTCATTTGAACAAACTTTAATCTCACCCCATTTAGAGTGCTACATACCGAACATTAAAAGATTCTGACATGAATCTGAAGATTTTTAAAGAATATTCCCCTTATCAGACAAAGTTAAAATTCAGGCTCCCACAGGGAGTCCAAATAATATGACTTCAGGGGCATGATTTGAAAAAAATTCAAGCTGACCACCCCACCCCCCACCAAATGCAGTATACTAAATATCAAGAGATGTGGACTGGCAGATCTGAAGGAGATTCTTAAATAAATATCCTCATTTTGCACAAAGTTAAAATTAGGGTTCACACAGGGAGCCCAAATATGAACCCAGGAACTCGCTCGCTTTGAACAAACTTGAATCTAAACCTTCTAAGGATACTGCATATCATAAATCACAAGATTCTGACTGAACAAAGTATTGATTTCTGTTACTCCGGTTTCCTGCATATTCAGAAAAAAGCATTTGTAAGGCTATTTTCAGTTCACTTTCAAGTACTTTACCATTTAAGGCTCTTTCAACAGCCAGCTGAGTAGCGGTGAGTAACTGCGAGGCAGCAAACCTCGCCTGACACTTTGCAATTGTACCTTCTCACAAGTCATTAGAATTTAGTGTTTCGCTATAGAATATAATGCAGGTGGCACAGACCTGGTCTGAATTGCCAACCTTCCAGTCGAGTGCAACACACTTGTCAATGAGCATCTGCATTCACCAGAACTTGGTGATATACATGACTATTTTGCAAAAAAGAAAAAGTCCCAGCCTGTCAAATAGAAAACTACAAGTAGAACCCCAATCAGAACACCCATCCCCACACATCCCTTACTCCAATGCTGAAAATGAATGAACTAGTACCTGTTTTAACCCTTTACCAACCTAACGGCCAAAATCGGCCAGCGCTATTCTAAAAAAATCGCCAAATAATTTTCATTATTTTTTTCATTTTCTGTCTCAAAAACATAGGTTATGACCCCTCATTGGAATGACCTCGTTCCAGCAAGGGGTCATAACCTATGTTTTTGAGACCAAAGTACCAAAAATTAGTTGTTCAAGAATTTTGTTTGCAACTGTTGTCTGCTTTTCATGTTAGGTAAATGGTTAAGGAGAAATTCTGTATGAAACATTCTTAAACTGAGAAACCCGAATGACTATGTTTGAGTCTCAGGGTGATTTTTGTTGGCAACATGTCAGAAATCTATCCCCTATAAACTGTGCGCTGTTTTACCCTAACTAATATGAGTAGTGCTTCATTTGTCTTTGGTCAGGCAGAAAGAGAGAATACAGACCATTTGGCCTATTTACTACCAAGAGGGAAAAAAACACGGTAATGTGCGTACCTTGAAATATTTTATTTCACACCTATATACCTGTTTAGTAGTAAATTGGCCACATGGTTGGCTTTCTCTCTTACTGCCTGTCCAAAGCTTATTAACTGCACTACCAAATGAAATGCTACTCATATCGGCCAAGGTCTGAAATCCAGAGTTATGAGGGATGGATTTCCGATACCAAACAAAGAATCACCCCACCCCCCCTCCCCAACATCACATTGACTGTTGACAGGTCCAGTACAACATTGAGCTAACTGCCTCTGAGTATTCTGCACCTGATAATGCCTAATTTATTCAGAATTGAATAATGTGTCTAAAATCAAGTGTAGAAATGAGTAGAAACAGAAATCAATAGAAAAAGGAGCAAATACAGTGGCAAAACCAGGTAAAAACAGATATTTTCAACATATTTCACACCTGTTTCTGCTTCACCTGTCTTAAAACTGTTCAGGTAGAATGCCAGCACATGCTGTATACTCTGATTAATCACCCATGTATACATTAACAGCCAGTGTCTGTGAGAATGTTTTGAATATATTCATAAATGTGCCAAGAAAGGAACCAGAATCCAGTTACAAACTATGGAGAATTTTCTGTTTTATCTGAATTGGCTGGTTGTGGGTAGATTAAAAGTCGGGAATGGCTACTAGAATGATACAATGTTCCAGAAAAAATACCTCTTGAAATTGCCAACGAAAGCAGATTATGTGAGATTTACTTCAAAAAGAGATGGGTGGGCCCCCAAGAGTCGAAAAAACCCCGCTTTTTGTGCCTTTTTCCCAAAATTATTATCTGCCCTCCCCCCACCTCTGAAAGCAAATTGTTCAGCTCTGCCATTACTGTAATATTTATTTCCTAAATGTAAAATGTTCAGGCTTTAACTGAGGAGCGAAACAATTCTATTCTGTCAAGGGGAGAATACCACATATAGGGGCGTGTCGATTTACCCAATAACACCAAATAATTCTACAATAAATCCCCCCCCCCCCAAACATAACTATAACTAGTTAAGTGCTTGTACATGTCAGATAGGTTGCAAGAAACAAACTAACACAGGGCACACTAAACATGTACTACGGTCGTGTCATCTCGAAACAGCACAGCTCGTGCTAAGCACGACTTCTGATATGGGCATGGGCTAGTGTTGAGTGGCTATTTTGTTCTAAACTTCCACAGAAGGACATGGAGAATCTCATTAAAGGCGTGGGAGCACACCGTTATTATTTCTACAACTAAAGAAGAAGTAGTGACCGATTCTTCAGCCTTGCCAATCTCCAGAAGGAAAGTACCAATTAAACACCGAGGGTGATACTGAATGGCTATTCTAACCATTGGGACACCCTCCAACTAACTGAAAGGTAACAGAATACAGCTACTCATTCTTTTGATTCTGATGCTATCCTAGGATGGCCTCCTGTATCCAAACTAAAAAAAAAGTGTGCCTTTTCATTAAATGTAAGAATTATTTTACAGAAAAAAACACATCATTTTTGAGGTACCAAGAAAGGCAGGGTGGGGGATACACGCAGGTCACAGTGGTGTAACCCACATCCACCCCCCCACACCCCCTTCCAGGGGCCTTGAGATTGGGTTTTCTAAAAAATGATTTCATGACTTTATTAGGTGGTGTTTTGTCTTATGACCTCTCTAACAATGTTTCTCTTTTTGTATGACAGACCTCGGACAAGATATGTTGGATGGGGTGTTGATATGCATGCCACGATTTATTGCTTCGCCTTGCAAAAAACACTCAGTAGAGTAGGCCTATACTCAGTAGAATGGGCCTACATATATGATGTAAAGTTTCTGGTACGTCCGTAGCTGATCATCAAAAAAACATTGATGATTAGAAAAAAAAACATTTTTTTTCCTTTTTTCCAGCAAAGTGGACAAACTGACTAGAAAAATTATGCTACATGTCCCAATAGCTATAACCCTTTACCTAACATGAAAAGCAGACGACACTTGCAAACAAAATTCTTGAATAACTTTTTTTCATTTTTTGTCTCAAAAACATAGGTTATGACCCCTCATTGGAACGAACCTATGTTTTTGAGACAAAAAATAAAAAAAATGCTGAAAATTAATTGGCGAATTTTGTGAACACCGCTGGCCGGTTTTGGCCATTACGTTGGGTAAAGGGTTAAAACGTTTTTATAACTTAAAATGTAATGACCGTGGTCGGCAAAATTCCTGCAAATTGCATCGAAAATTTTGAGAAGCTGTTTCCCCAAGTTTGTTTACAGTTTACTGTCAATGGATGGGACTATTATTTGCATGTTAGATATGACAGCGACAGAGTGACATGAGGAGCTTTTTCAGATGCTTAGTATGTTAAGAAGTTTTGTATTTTAAAAGTCAGCAAACACCTTATTCCCATTGTTGGGACTATTTGATGATAGACATGTTTCGTTCAATAACTTTTGGAAATTTGGTTGTGATTTCAAAATAATTTAGTTTATTTGGTACTGTTTTAAAAACACTTTGAACAGCAGGTGTTACGATTTTACTTTCTCAGTGGGGGTGGGGGGTTTACACCTAATACACAATACTCAAAAAACTTGATCATATTCTAGAATATCCTAAATGCTCAATCATCAGCAGATATATTCATCTGGCGATTTCTCCCTAGCTCAGAGAAACCCTGCTTATCTATATTTAGGAGCAGTTTTGTTGTGGTTATTCAATAACGTCTCCAAATGGTATAGGCAGACTGAAGAGTTAAACCAAGAACGTACCCTATTCATTTCTATTTTTACATTGAATTTGAATGTAACAGCCTGAAATGGTAAATTCTTCACAAAACATACAAATTATAATTTATTTATTGGTGTTTAAGGTCACATACTTTTTCACAGTGGCTAATCATGACCACAACATAGAGATAAAGTCAAGGTCAGTCAATCGTTTATACCCCATGCTGCCTATTTCAGAGGGCTTGCACCCCAAGCATTAATGACTGGGTCCTATTTTAACAGTGAAAAAAAGCAGGTTTACCACAGTAAACAAGCACTGCTTCACTTCCCAGGGTACTGCAGGGGTACAAATTATAAACAGGTATGTTAAGTCTCAATATTTTTGAAGGAGACTCACTATTTTCCAGAGTAAATTTTTGTTAAATGAGGCCAAAATTGGGATCTTTAGCAGAATCTCACTAATAATAATTTTTACCCTTCAAGCCATATACAAATTTAATTCTCTAAAAAATGCCAGCATGCCATGATACCTAAACATTATATGGATAGTGCATAGAGCATTTTTTTGTGTGCAGTGAATGACTTGTTGCTTCATTATCTGTAGGCATTTAATGGTGTCAAAATGCAACTGTCAGTACCACAAAATATGAAATTACTTCTGCGCTTTGCAAATGAAAGCAGACGGATGAATTATCCAGTCACTCTAAACACCAAGGGATATCAAGGTGAAGGAAAATAAGGGTGGAAATGGGGTGAAAAGTGTATGTGATAGTGTGTTATCAGTATATAAATTGCTTTAACCAGTATGTGCATAGTTTTAATGCCATGTTTGAGAATTAGGGGCGCTGAAGTAATAGGGTTCATTGAAAAATCTTCCCCTCGGCATTTAGTGGGTAGTTTGGTAATTAGTATTTACAGCGACTACACCTCAGTAAGCGTCAGTGTGAATTGTTAATCGCATTGTGACATGTTAATCAGTTCTCTTTGTGGTTGTCGACAATTGTCTTCTTTGTTGAATTAAAATTGTTATGGACCAATATAAAGTTGAACAACTCTAGTAAGTTCGAGAGGATCTCAACCTTCCGAAATCCCATATATGTACTTGTCTCGACTTACCCGTTTCATCCAATAGTGGACTTCATCAGACTACATTGTCTCTTACTACTTATGCTTTACACTTCCATCCCCTCCACTTCAGCCTACAACAAAACAACAGTATGATTAGGCTCTGAGTATGGTGAAAAGTCTGATCTGATCATATACTCAAGGCAATACTTACACTACTGGCCGCAGGCCCAACACACGCCCTCCCCCCTCCCCCCCCCCCCCACCCATACTGATTCCCACTTGGGACTTCATTTCTCCAATTCACTAGGTAAACTTGACATCCTTACCAACCCTAGCTGTTTTTTTCCCTCCCCGATTCCAACCCCCCCCTCCCCCCCCCCCCCCACACACACACACACACACCGACCCATACTGATTCCCACTTGGGACTTCATTTCTCGAATTCACTAGGTAAACTTGACATCCTTACCAACCCTAGCTGTTTTTCTGCCTCCCCGATTCCAACACAACCCGACCCCCCGACCCCCAATTTGAGACAACACGCAATGCACATGCCCTACCCATGAACATTTATGCATCTTATGTAGCTGGAAAATGACTGTGGCAGATTATTATTATTATCCCCGAAATAATCGAATTATGTCATACTTGCCAGAACTCATGCATCTGCCACTTAAGGGACTTAACTCCTAGGACCTTTTGTATCTGCCAAAATGCAAATACCAAACCTGCATCCACCAAAGAGTCCCACAATACGCACCTGCCAAAACAGACATCAGCCATGAGGGTATATAATGCAGAGCCAATGTAGTCATTCTACTCCTCTGATGAAGTCCACTATTGGACGAAACCGGTAAGGCCAGACAAGTACATATACAGGATTATGGAAGGTTGAGATCCTCTTGAACTCACTAGAGTTGTTGAACTTTATATTATGTATTATTAGATCTCGAGTTCACTGTCATAGCAACACCTCTGGTGGCCGAATGCTCAATAAGCGACATTAGCTTGGGCTCTAGCTCAAGCGTGCAAACAATGATTGAGTCTGACAGTCTTGAACGAAGACCAAATGCCCAAGAGGAAACACTCCAGATTCTGCTGCCAACACATTCATTGCGGTAGACACAATACACAACCCATTTCACAAGAGGATTGAAAACTTGTGCATAAAAGAATTAAAGTTGGAACTGCAAGTGTTATTCTTACACAGTTACGTCCAAATGGCACCAAGGACCACTGGAACCAAACTGCATGTCACAGGAACTGTATTTATCTGTTACAATGCAAAATACGCAACAAACAATATGTCGGTGAAACGAAACACTTCAGCAAAAGCATCTGTGAACACATTGCAGATATCATATCATAAATAAACTTGATACTCCAATAGCCATCCACTTGTAATCAAGAAAATCATAGACTATCAGATCTCTGCTATAGTATAATATGGGTCCTGTACTCAGGCCCTGAGAAACCAGGGCCGAACATGAGAAAACTCGCCACCTTTCTATAATACCAGTGGGTATACAGTAAATGGGTAAATTCTCCTGAGAAAACCTGCCATTTGCAGTAGGGGGAAGCAAGGGTTTCTAGAGCTTTCTTTTTTATTGAATGAATATTAGGCACCACCGACGTCATCACAACGTTAAAAAACATCACGTTCAGTACCTGATGGAACAGCCTCGAGAATATCTAACACATCTTAACCCCTTACCTAACATGAAAAGCAGACGACATTTGCAAACAAAATTCTTGAATAACTAATTTTTTCATTTTTTGTTTCAAAAACATAGATTATGACCCCTCATTGGAACGAGCTCGTTCCAATGAGGGGTCATGACCTATATTTTGCCCGATCCAATAGAGGAATGCAGAACGTCACAATATGAGCTATTCATATACCCACCCACAGGTATTTGGGGGGGGGGGGTTGCGGTTTTGACTTAACTTGTTTTGGACAGTATACGTTGGATATTCCCCCTTAACTGGTTCAGTGCTAGAAGCCACTACCAAGGTTTTCAGAAAAATGAGGGTACTAGATCAAAAGCCAACATTTTCTTTGCTCATGTTTCATATTCAGTCAAACACCCACAATAGTTTGATTATACAAGTTTGCTTTATTACAAATTATTGGAGAGTGCCTATGGACACTCTCCAATAATTTGGAATAAAAATTTTGATGAACAAATTCAGACCACTAAAAATAATATTGCGCTCAACCAATTAAAATGCTGCAACCACTCGGTCTGAACAGAAAGGACTTTTAGTGTTGTTTATTAATGTTATGGACCAATATCGTGAAATCAGAAATAATATTTTCGGAAGTGGTGATTTTTCACTCCACAACGATGCAAACAAGTGTTTGACCACCGAGGTGGTATTAGTCCCCTACAGCACTTTTGTGACATAAGGTGTTTTTGTCTCATAAGACATGATCACAGTCAGCAGGAGTATCAGACCTGGGGGGAGGGGGGGGGGGGGGCAGTTTTGTTAAAATAATTAGGGACGGTTCGGCATGGGGACGGTTCGGCTTGGGGACCATTCAGGTTTCATGACAACAGTCAACAGGAGTGTTAGACCTGAGGGGTGGTTTGGGTAAAATACAGGTTATCAGACAGGATATCAAATGTGAATGGAATCTAAAAATTGAGAATTGAGAGAAGTGTAGCTTGAACCATGTTGGAGGGAGGGGTGGTAACATAAAAATAGAGAAAAAAAAGCTTAAAAAACACAGCAAAAATGGTCGCCATTCCACCATCTTAGATTTTGAAAAAAAAATATTAAGCGTGCATCATCCCTTCAGAACCATTTATCCACATACCAAATATGAAAGATGTAGCTTAAAGCATGTTGGAGGGAGAGGTAGTAACATAAAAACAGACAAGACAGACAGACAGACAGACAGACCTTCGATTTTGAAAAAAAAATTTTGAGCGTGCATAATCCACTCACAACACTTTATCCATGTAACGTATATGTAAGATGTAGCTTGTATCATGTTGGAGGGAGGGGTGGTAACATAAAATAGAGAAAAAAGCTTAAAAAACACAAAAATGGCTGCCATGGCGCCATCTTGAATTTTGAAAAAAACATATTGAACGTGCATCATCCCATCACAACCCTCTACCCATGTGCCAAATATGAAAAGTGTAGCTTGAACCATGTTGGAGTGAGGGTTGGTAACATAAAATAGAGAAAAAAGCTTAAAAAACACAAAAATGGCCGCCATGTCGCCATCTTGGATTTTGAAAAAAACATATTGAACATGCATCATACCCTCCCAACCCTCTATCCATGTGCCAAATATGCAAAGTGTAGCTTGAACCATGTTGGAGGGAAGGGTGGTAACATGAAAATAGAGAAGAAAGCTTAAAAAAAACACAACAAAAATGGCCGCCATCCCGCCATCTTGGATTTTGAAACAAAGATTTTGAGCGTGCATCATCCCCTCGGAACCATTTATCCATGTATCAAATACGAAAGGTGTAGCTTAAAGCATGTGGGAGGGAGAGGTGGTAACATAAAAACAGACCTACAGATGGACAGACAGACGGACGGATGGAGTGCAATCCTATAGTCCCCTTAGGGGACTAATAAAACTTGCTGTGAGACAATAGACATGGTGAGCAATCATTGCTGACCAATGGGACCGACAATATTTTGATTATAAAAGTTTGTTTTATTACAAATTATTGGAGAGTGCCTATGGACACTCTCCAATAATTTGTAATAAAAATTTTGATGAACAAATTCAGACCACCAAAACTAATATAGAGCTCAACCATTTAAAATGCTGCAACCACTTGGTCTAAAAAGGAAAGGACTTTTAGTGTTGTTTATTAATGTTATGGAAAAATATCGTGAAATCAGAAATAGTATTTTCGGAAGTGGTGATTTTTCATTCCACAACGATACAAATAAAACTTGCCGTGAGACAACAGACATGGAGAGCAATCACAGCTGACCAATGGGACCGAACCAATAAAAAGTTACTGATTTACGTTCCCAACAATTCTAATGAAAGTGTCAATGACACTGTAGCTCATCTTGTTTAAGACATGTACATGAATAGCATGTAACACAGCAATGACAAACATCTAGGTAATGACCTGATAACAAAAGTACATGTAAAGTATAACGGTCTGTACATAAATGCTGACCATAGCCTGTAACAAATATATAGGTAAAGTATTGTAAAGGTGGGGTGACAGTTAGATGCTAAACTAGAAAAGAAATCTTTGATTCCCAGAGTGGGTCTGACTGAACCCCAAAATATTTGTACTCATAGCACAGTGATAACAAAGGCAACCAAAAACACTCGTACCTGTCACAAGGTGATAACAAAGGTACCACAAGAAGTTTCGTGAAGATCGGTTCATAAATACAGACTCCAGCCCGAGCTGTATTGAAATGTGCACTTACTGTGTATAAGTAGCACTGAATAAATCAAAGTTCATCTAATTTGCATAATTTCTGCTCGAGAAAAAAACCTGTATTATATGTGATGTATTCCATGTTACTAAACACTCATACAAAAATATATTCAAATCAGAACTTTCATACAGAAGTTCTGTACAAAAAAACTGATTGCACTCACTAAAGTACAAAATGGCTGCTGGTGGCCATCTTGAATTTCGGACTACACCCAAAACCACTTGTTCTCGTCCCACGGTGATAACAAAGGTACTTAAGCAGTTTCATAAAGATCGGTTCATAAATACGGCCTCCAGTCCGAGCTGTATTGGCATTTGCAGTAACAGTGCTGAAAGTAACATAAAATATATCAAAGTTAGTCTAATTGGCATAATTTGTGCATGAGAAAAAACTCTGATTATATGTGATGTATCCCATGGTACTAAACATTCACCCAAAAAATTATTCAAATCTGCGCTTTCATATGGAAGTTCTGCGCAAAAATCTGATTACACCTAATAATGTACAAAATGGCTGCCAGCAGCCTATCTTGAATTTCAGACTGGACCCAAAAACAAACGTTCTCGTCCCAGGGTGATAACAAAGGTACCCAAGAAGTTTTGTAAAGATTGGTTCATAAATATGGCCTCTAGCCCGAGCTGTATTGGCATTTGCACTTACAGTGCTGAAAGTAACACTAAATAAATCAAAGTGGACTGCACCCAAAACCACTTGTTCTCGTCCCACGGTGATAACAAAGGTACTTAAGCAGTTTCATAAAGATCGGTTCATAAATACGGCCTCTAGTCCGAGCTGTATTGGCATTTGCAGTAACAGTGCTGAAAGTAACATAAAATAGATCAAAGTTAGTCTAATTTGCATAATTTACGCACGAAAAAAACCCCCAGATTATATGTGATGTATCCCATGGTACTAAACATTCATACAAAAAATTATTCAAATCAGAGCTTTCATATGAAAGTTCTGCGCAAAAATCTGATTGCACCTAATTTTGTACAAAATGGCTGCCAGTGGCCATCTTGAATTTTGGACCACACCCAAAAACACTCTTTCTTGTCCCATGGTGATAACAAAGATACTCATGAAGTTTTGTAAAGATCGGTTCATAAATACGGCCTCTGGTCTGAGCCGTATTCAATTGTTGACGGACGACTGAGCCGTATTCAATTGTTGACGGCATAAGCTCAAATTTGACTTACGTCAAAGTTGAACTAAAAATCAAACTTCGACTGATTTCTGTTTGACTATATATATATAACGTTGGTAATTGCAAAAACCCTGGTCAGGTAAAGAGGGTGGAAACCTCGAAAACAAACGGAAAACAAAAAAATAAGGCTAAATTAAAGCCATTGACAAATCAAGATTCTCATTGTTCACCATCGTCTTTGTGCGCCCCCCCCCCCCCTCCCCATTTTAAAAAAAAAACCTGGTCAGGTAAAGAGGGTGAAAACCTTGATGACAAAAGGAATAAACAAAAAATCAAGACAAAGTTAAAGCCTAATGACTAAAAAATGTACCTTATATATACATATTCTAAATACAAGTAGTAGCTTTGGTTGTAGTGGCCACAGCCATGTGATATTTATCACAGCAGTTGCCTAAGGACACAATGCAGTTGCCATAGGTGGGATTTGAAATGAGGACCTCTCGGCTTACATCATACAGTTAAACTAGAAGTCCTGTCATGAAATGCGCACAAATAGCACGTCGATCTGCGCGTTAATCTACGCCTTATGACCATAGCGAAGCTATCAAATTCTGTACATATGGCCTGTGCACAAGCAATGTTTCAGCCAAAGGACCTCCGGGCAACCCGGAGGTCCATTGACAGAAACATTGCCTGTGTTTGCTTTGAGTAACCAGGAGAACCTGCCATGCTTTCCTGATCCTCCAATCCTTGCTTTCAAACGCGGGAGAAACCTCAGAGACCTCCTGGTAAGAGCTAAACTTCCCAAATTGCATATTACAAAACAATTAACTGCAAGTCGAAATAGCGCATAGCAATGCCTGATCACAAACAACAAAAACAATAAGCTAATCCCCGTAATTCAGACACACTGACTGTGAAAAGGCTTCAGTGGATTAAGCGAACACCGAAGTGTGTTATACAAACATGTTTACACGGCTATAACAGACGAGCCGGATTCACTTAGAATCATAGACGGTGACACCTGATGCCACCCCGCCCAAGAAGCTTGGGTGTGATAAACGTCACTTTGCACGAAACTTTCTGATTGGTTGATTACACCAATGTTAGCCTATGGGTAACGGCCCCCTGGAATCCAACCCATTCCAAAAAACATATTTATATGGCCGTGACAATACCCACACATTATCTGCTTTTCTTTCACTCTGACGAGTAAAACAAGCAAACTACCACCATAATGCGCCCTTACAGGACATCCAACTTAAACCGGGAACGTGACCGACAAAGTCGTCGCAGGCATCCATACCAACCCAGGATTCGTATGCCAACCTTAGATGCCTCCATTGGCAAGCACGAGGCACTGAAAAAGCAACGCACTGAATTTGCTGCCTCTTGGAAAGCTACGGTCCAGTCCAATGAATGGACCTACTCTGTGAGGCCTCCAATGGTCAAAGGGTTTCTGGGTGAAGAAGACTTGGCTTCCAAATTAGCTGAAAAAGCAGCGGAACACACCCAGCAGATGTCGGACTGCATTATCCAACATCTTGACGAATGGGCCGCACAGGAACCAACCACCAGCTTGACTGAAGACGAAAGAATAGCAGCCATGGCAACCAAGATTTCGATAATGGTCGCCCAATCCTTACTGAAACAGGCTCCAATCCAGGCATCAACGTCTGACGTTTAGGAATCAGGCAGCATCAACGGCCCTTTTCAGGGCCCCCAAACTTTCAAAAAGAGTAACTTCACACAAACAAACACTAATGAACCCTCAAAGGGTCATGAGCCGGGAAAAACTTCCCATCCAAACTGCCTTAAACGGCATGAATCATATAAGAAGGAGCCATAACAAGCTTCACCTGTGAATATTAGTAACATCCTCCACAGGCACATGAACTTCTACGGGCATCTGCTAACGCAGAAAATAAGTCCCGATAGAGGGCAAGCGGTATGTTCATTAACCTTGCCACCTCAATCCAATAAGGGGTCATAAGTAGAAATACTACACTATTGGTACAACCCCTGGAAATTGCACATAACCGTGTCTACACCTAACAGTCAATAATCAGATTAAATGATATTCTGTTACGCACAATTATTAAAACAACAAGAGCTAACAGACATTGCAGACGTGTTCTCGGTCGTTCGTGTTGAACACTTGTATGCACCTGGCTAAGCGCCCAATGACGCTAGGCCAATCCTGTACTGAGCACACTCACTATAAGCTTCCACTCCCAGGTCAAGTACAGGGAGACTTCAATCAAGTTCATATGTGCTCACTTTCACAAGCTTCCAGGCTGCTCTGGGCTACTCGGTGGTTGAATGCCCTCCCCTATTTAACCAAAAACAAACACACTAACAATTTTTAGTTGGCAATCTGCTACAAGCAAAACTACGGCTGTATACAAGTTATAACACCACATCGAAAAATAAATGGTGTGTCGAAGTCCCAACATAAGGTGACCGATATTATACAATTTTATATTCAAATATCGACCACGTTTCGATAAACTCGGACGTTTCAATAAATTGAAGTCCTGAGGTATTTGTTTATTTGAAAAAACTGTAAAGGTTGAAACTAGTCATACATAGCGGATTAAATTCCGGGCAAGTACCAATGGGCTTCGGGTCAAACAAATTATACACCGAAGCAAATATAAGCACTATAATAAAATTAGCTTTTTCGTCACGAGCTCAAAGCTCCAAGAGCTGACAAAGGACAAAATGCATTGCTCAAGTGCTTTCAGTCCAACGACCATGTTTCTTTAGTGTCGACAGTTATTTACTAAGGCAATGGTCCTGGCCTAATTATTAAAATGAGCATATCTCAAACAATGCAGCATGATCATACCGATAAGCCTTTTAATACGGGCTTCATACATCTTGCATGCCCGAAACTGATACGATCTTACATGTTGGGAATTATTCCGACCCAATAATAGGGCTGCATCCATTCACTGGAAGACTAACAGCCCTCACAAATGCGCCCTAGAGCGAGTGCTAGTATAATATGGGCTGCATCCACTGAGTGACATACGCGCCCACGCCTATGTAGCATGCGTTCACAGATGAGCCTTAGAGCGAGGGCTAGGGGTGGATGGAGGAAACGGGTAGCTAAGCCATTCACCCTTGGTTCTCCACCAGTGCCATCGCTTAATACGCATAGCTAACATCGAAGCGATGCCAGAGAGCAATCATACTAGACGCTGTATAATATGGGCTGCATCTACCAAATGGTAAACATACGCGCCCCAGCAACAGGGCACATGTAATGCCTACATCATAGTTGATCGACCTTCCATTCTATCAGTTCGGCAGTATTTTCCAACTCAACTGTCGTATCACCAACGCCAGTCTGAATTACCTACCGAACTGTCTTCGGGCAAATACACGTTAATGTCAATAATGACATACCAGATAATGGGCTGAAGTTTTGAGCAATACCATAACCAACATGCTAAATCACGAATTGACAGACTCTGCAAAACCGTACTCGGCAAAGGGTTAAAATAAATGCCTACTCTCATCGAGCCAAGAACGAGTCATTTCAATGTAATAGGCAAAGGGTTAAAGTGTATACCTATTCCTGCTAAACCTTTCACTGGCCATTTAGCCAATTTCGCCGCACTTGTGAGCGCGCCTAACTTCCATAACGAAACAGATGGGCATCTGCTGACGCAATATTACACTCGCGACCAGCAGTAATATTCTATAACACCGCACGTACAAGAATTTGCTTAAGCATTAAACCTCCCATCTTAGCGCAAAACGCACTGTAGGGAGGAGCGGTATGTTTAACCCTGGAACGCCCACCCAACATGTGGGGAACAAGTTACATTGTACTTCATTCATAACAGTACCAATTAATTTTACACTACGGCGGTCAAACACTCATGACCCTTTAATGGTGCACAACCTTGTGTTTTGTAGAACAGCACTTTATAACATTTAACAATGAATAATACCAAACCATGTGCTGTTGTTTCCGAACGAGTCATTCAGAAAATGACGAATAAACAGTGCCTACCGGCCAATAATCACACAATGTGATATCCTGTTGCTTACAATGATTAAAACAACAGGCGCTAATAAAAACTGCAGACATGTTCTCTGGCATTTGTGGTTGAATACTTGTATGCACCTGTCCAAGCGCCCAAGGACGCTGGGCTAATCCTGTACTGAGCACACTTATTATAAGCTTTCATTCCAAGGTCAAGTACAGGAAGACTTCAGTCAATTTCATATGTGCTCACTTTCATAAGCTTCCAGGCTGCTCTGGGCTACTCGGTGGTTGAATGCCCTCCCCTATTTAATCAATTTGTGGTATGCACAATTGATTTGTGGTGACCCAGCAGAGGGTACTGATGCATAAGGGTGCCCATGGCCTGTTTGTCTGATACTCCCCCACAAGATAATGAAAGTATGTCAAACAAGAGGGGGGAGGGGGGGATACCCTCATGGTGCATACAGCCAAACAATGACAAGAAAAGAAATGAACCATGATACTGTGAAAGCTATTCCCATAAACAATCTTCATTCCAAATTTCATTGAGAGCCACTAATCCCAAACCAGAGATATGAAGCGGACAGACAAAAAATTGGCCATTTTACCAAGCAAACAGCAAAATTATTGTCTTTGTTTTACATCAAGGTAATTGTGAAGGCCAGAAACACCTGTTACTGAAGTCTAGCGACAATCGGATCATCCGCATAAGAGTTGTAGAACATACATAATGCCACCTGTGTGGAGGTGATTTGCATGTATTTTCTTTGTTTTACTGCAGGGACATCAGGCCTCAAAAAAACAAGATTTTGATAAACCTTCCAGTATGTTGCCTCATTTGACAAGGGTTAACCTGTTGATCGGTTACCTAGATTTTCTTCATAAACCTATTGCATTAAAAGTATTAATACTGACAAAGCTTCTGACATACCCAACTACAGTTCCTCCCAAATTAGTTTGGCGTTTAGACACAAGGGACCCAAGGCAGGAGAAGTACAAAACAGGTACATACACACGCCACTCTCCACCCCTTACACATGCACATTCACGTGTGCATGCATTAACATTTGTTGTTCTTTGCTTTATATGATTTTTGTGTCTAATGAAAATTAAAGAATTTTAATTGTTTATTTTGCTGCGTGGCTTATTATTTCAGAAATGCAAACACATTTGTCTCGAACTGGGAGTGGGAATTGGGCATTTGTGTGGGGATGGGGTCAAATACCGTCGATGGACGTCTGTATCACGAATACATTGAACTTTAGGGCATGGGAGTTTCATTGGCAGTCTCTGATTAACATTGGAAAAGAAATAAATGTAAATCGTATCTACCTTCCCCAACATTTCGGAATCCGGAGAATGTAATCCAAAATTCCAAACTAAAACTTTATTTGTGCCACAATGTTCGAAATCATTTGGAAAAACCCATATTCACAACCATGCTGGCTGTTTATTCAAATGGAATAAGCACAAAAACAAGAAGTCAGCATTGGTGAATAAAAGACGTTTCCATAATGTGTTCGAAAATTTTTATCATGGATTGGTAGGGTAAAAAGGGGTGGAATGCAAATAATTAACAACAGCTCATTTGATTTTCAATATGTCTCCTTTTTATTGTATTGAAGACATATTTTCAGTTTCGTGCAGTGCGAGAGTTAAAACCTCACGTGCGGTAAATGTATTAACAAAGCAATTAGCTCCCTTTAGCTGTAATAGACAATCGTCTTTCTCAGAATCGAAACAAATTAATTGTTTCGAGAGCCAGAGGGCGCTGCGAGTTGGTACTGCAGATCTTCAGTACCGCTAATACTATAGATTTATACCCCCACAAGTACAGTAATGATTGAAACACGCTGTATGATAACCACGAGCATTTTGTTCGTTTGTTCACTGCAGTGCTTCTTTTAAATCAATGGGAGGAAAAACCTTGAAAACTTTTCTCATCCTGTAACAACTAACTTTATCGGCCATCGGCGCGATTTTTGTTTAACCGATCGAGCGTTCGCCTGAAAACAAATCTGCATAACCGATAGGCGAATGGTACGAGCGTTCGCCTCTTATTTCGAGGCCTGGGACATAATTCACTTGAAAGTCTTTCCTACAAACAATCTTCATTCCAAATTTCATTGAAATCTGAAAACCCTAACCTTATAGAACAAAGACACAATGCCACATGGTATTTTCTTTGTTTTACTGCAGCGATATGACTCATTTGAAAGCCTTTCCCATAAATAATCTTGATTTCAAATTTCATTGAAATTTGATAACCCAAACCTGAAATATGAGGTGAACAGACAAAAAATTGGCTATTTTACAAGGCAAACAGCAAATATTCAGTTTTATTTATTTTTTTATTTGTATTTAAGGTCACACATTTTTGCATAATGGCTATATCATGACCACAACATGAGTATCAACTCAAGACCAGGGGTGAGCGTTAATAAGCCATGTTGCCCATTTTAGAGAGGGTTTGCACCTCCCAAGCATTGGTGACTGGGTCCTATTCTACCAGTAAAACAGAACCTGTTTACCGCAGTGAACAGGCACAGCTTCACTTCCCAGTGTTTTTGTGGGGAATTGTCAAAGTTAAAAAGGGGGAGAAGTCTAAAAAGTGAAAAGTAAGAAATATTAATAGAGTCTCATTTTTCCCATAAACAATTTTCACTCCAAATTTCATTGAGATCCAAGCACCCAAACCTGAGTTACTATTTTTGTATATTCAAAGGGCCATAACTCACAGAAAAAATATTCCAACAGCAAAACGGCTGATGCTGATTAAAGATCTCATGATAATGAACATCCGTTTCAAATTTCATCAAAATCTGAGCAGTAATGTTTAAGTTATATGAGCAGTTATGTTTAAGTAATATTGTGAAGACAGCTAAGTCCCAATGGACAGACATACATACATGGACAGGCACAATCCAGTATACCCCACTTTTTATAAAAATAAGTGGGGTATAATTACCTTTGAAATCTATATATTGAAAAAAACGACTGCACCAAACTGCTGAAAGCAGATTGCGCATGCAAACCTTCTTTAATAATTACTGCTTTTTATGCTGGGCTTAATGTTGCTTCAAAAACATTAATCGTAAAAGAGCACTGATTTTTGTAAAAACAAAGACAACTTTTCACTTTTTTACAAAGCATGTTTTCTCTTCCATACATCTTTTAATTAATTCAAACATTTTATTGCATGCATATATGCCTTTATTTTCATAAAATACAAGCTTTTTCAGCAAAAACCGAAGCAAACAAAAAATATTTCTGTATTGTCCTTGAACAATAAGGATCACATGCCAAAGGCTTCCTCTTCAATATTATCCCTCTTGAAAACTTGATTAATAGAAAACTTGATTAATAATTTTTGAGTAAACTGTTGGCGTGCAATAAATACAGAACAGCACACACATTCGAATTGTCATTTTCACTGCAGTCCATCGATTCTGGCAGCAGGATAATATTGAACTCGAAGCCTTCAGCTTCTGGTTCAATATTATCCCTCCGCCCATATCGATCTTGTGCAGTACATAATGACAGTTTGAACGCGAATGCCAAACTCATGAAAGCAGATTCCACATACAAATCTTCTTTGATAATTACTTCTTTTGAAGCAGGGCTTGATGTTGCTTTGTAAGCATTAATTATCAAAGAGTGCAGATCTTTATAATGATGCGGGAAAGGTTTACTGCCACATTATTAAAAAATTCTGAACTTTTGACAATGCCCTATTCCAACTGTTCTAGGATCATTTCCATAGTTCCAACTGTTGTAAACACCAATGTATTTCTTGTCGTGAAATGCGGATGGCAACTGACCCCTATGAGAAATAAAAAATGTTATAACAGTGCACTTTAATCACTAATTCTAAGCTTTGAAATAAAAGATTAACATATAAGATATTCATTTCACCTGAAAAAAGAAAAACGCATGCTATTTTTGCACTGAATGAACTGCTGATTAAAAGTGATTTTAATTAAATGACATTTTATTTATTTATTTATTTATTTATTTATTTTGGTTTAACAACACTTATGTCAACCAGCACCTCTACCTACCATGACCCCCCCCCCCCCCCCCCCCCCCAACATTTCATTTACTTAGATTCATTTAATGATGTTTCAAGTCACATCCAGCATCTGTGACTATATCCATATCACAACTAGTTTTCAATGAATGTTACATTATCCAAATGTTCAACCCACTTCCCACCCATGGGAATGTTTGGGTATCATTGAACTAATATTTGAATTAGAATTACATATATTAACGTTTGAAACATTCAAAGGACATCTTGCATTATTGATGAATATTCCAGGCAAATAAAGAGGATAATCTGATGACTTCTGGATCTAAAAATACAATTGACTTTTGGTGTGTTTTTAGTTTAAACACGATTTATGGAAGGAAACAAGTTAAATGTATACATGCGAACAAGGGTGAATACAGTTAACACATAACATACTACTCAAAGTTTGCTAAGCACCAAGAATATCCAACTACCTGTTTTACGTTTTAGTTGAAATATGTTATGAAGTGTGTTTTTCTTTTTTATTTAATTATATATTTAATGATTTAAGTACAGAAATTAAGATTTTGTTTGTGTTTGACATTATTTTTTAGCTTTTGAATACGATAACCATGGAAAATGGATATTATTGGTAAAAGAGGAAATTTTTCAAATTTGTCAAAAAGTTGGAGCGAACTGGTGTGGGTTCAATGTTGAGTATGAGACCCATTACTGTTAATTAGAGCTTGACAACACCTTCTCATGCTTCCAATCAGGTTCCTCATGGTCCTTTGTAGGATGTTGATCCATTCTTGGAACAGCATGGCACAAGCTCCTGGACACTTATTGGCTGGACTGGACAGGCTGAAATTGCAAGCTGCAACTCATTCCAGACATGTTCAATTGTATTGAGGTGAGGGGATCTTGCTGGCCAGTTCATCATTATCTCATTCATTTATAAATGTTGAAATCAGAAAAAATGATGAACATTTGTTTCATATAAAACATTGATTTTAGTGGACAACAAATTCAGTGTATTTACCTGCTGGGATTCAGACAATCATAAGAATTGACAGATTCCACTCACTCAGAACCTTTATTATGGGAACTGATTGGCCATCACTCATTTTTATATTGTTAACATGCATTAAATTTTAGCATTAATTTCAGCACATCAGATTCCTGTAGCACAGCTCTTACAGATTTGAAAGTACATGTACCCTTTTTATGATAAAAAAATTCTGATATGTTTGCTGATGAGTGTTAGTCAATGTACAAATTCAGCAAACCTCTGCAATGATGAGTCCCCTTTGTTCAGTGAGCAGAACAGAATTTTAACTCTTAGAAGCCGGGGAATCAGAATGAATTTATTGAACATGACATACCGCGAAAAACTTACAGTAAAGCAGGTGCTTCTAGTCAAGTGTCGTCTGCCTTGACTACAAGCACCTGCTCACTGTTACAAATTTCTTGATATCAAGCATGTTGGCTCTATGAATTCCATTTTAGTTGAAGATTTGCATTCAACTCTGTTTTGTTCCATTTTAATGATTTCAGAAAGATCGATGTGGGGATGACCCCAGAGTTTGCAAAGTGACTGGAACACTGCCCCATGAAGCATCTACTCAGAGGAAATGCCCCTGCCCCCATTAGGGCAGGGAGTTGGCTAGGATGTTCAAACGACCAGGAATGTGACAAACTACCACCCTTGCATTGACATCCTGAGCTAGCAGTAGAAGATCCCAAGCCAATATGTACATGGGAACCGAATGCGTGCCGCCCTGATTCTGAATGTAAGTGACCACTGTTGAATTGTTGGACAAAAGAGGACCTGAAAATTCCATAGGAGGGGGATCCAGCGCCGGACACTCGGAAGAGGAGCAAGAAGCTCCTTCTGGTTGATGTGAAGCGCTGCTTGATCCAGGTCCCATACACCGTGAAGGGAAAGACCTAGAGGATCCAATGTCGTGCCCTATTCGAGATTGCTGGCATCTGCCATCAGAACATGATCGGACATGGGCAAGTGCAATGGAACTCCCTGAATAATCCACTGAACATCCGTCCAGGGAAGAAGGTGATGATGAAGAGACTCTGGAAACTGAAGCACCAGATCCAGAGGGTCGACATTCGGCCTTCAATGACTGAGCAGAAAGTGTTGGAGAGGTTTGACATGCAGTCAACATAGAGGAATGAGATCCATCACCAAACTGTACAGACCGAGCAGCCGGAGACTACTCCGAGCCAAGGCGAAAGCCGAGAGAATCACAGGTCTCGCCCAGCGAACCGCCATCATATTCAGTACAGAAATCCATCCCCAGATGACAAAATGACTGAGAAGGGACCAAGTCCGACTTCTCGTTAACTCTGAACCCTCGTATGTGAGTAGGCTCAACAGTGTGTTGACATCGGACTCCAGAAGAGCAGCATTGGAGTGCCTCTGGACGATATTGTCCAGATATGCCGAAGTAGTCATCCTGGACTGTGTGCAGTGGAAGGTTGTCACATACCACATCAGACGGGTGAAGGCCAAAAGGCACGGCCTTGAACTGGTAAATTTGCCCCAGAAAAGCGAACCTGAAATACTTTCGCTATATCCAATGAAAGACAGGAGATTATCTATCTGCGTGATCAAAAGTTCCCAATGTGAAACGTCTGAAGGAACTTGGGTTGGAAGAGGCATTCTCGACAGAGTGAGGTGCCTCTGAAAAGATATCCACAGACTGGACCGAACAACATCTAACACCCAAGGATCGGATGTGAACGTGGCCCACTGGTCTGCAAACTCTGATACCTGGGACGAATTGAGGTGAAGACCTTTATTTCGAGCCCGGCGAAGCCCATGAGAGGAGAAACCACCTCCTCTGCTAGATAAAGGATCCTGAGACCTCCCTCTGGTCTACCGACACTTACCCTTACCATGTGAGTAAGAAGAAACGGCGGCAGGAGGATCAGCCCTTGGCTACCCAGAGGAAGCAGAAGGGCGTTTGTTAGGAGGGGGTGCCTGGAAGCCACCAGTAGCCTCACTGGAGGCAATGAGAAGACTCTTGTAAAGAACCTGCGTGAGCAAGGAGAGGGTCTCCCTAAGCTCATGGCCCGTATCAGATGATTTGACGTTAGGATGGCCGGGCAAAGTGGCTTCACTCCTGGCCCTCTTAACCAGAGAAGGGTCACGATCCTCTAGAACACCTGACACGGGACAATGGGTGGCATGAATGCAGATGCTTATAGGGGTATGAAATACCATGAGGATCTGAAGTGCAGGAACTCAGGAGAGTCGCCACAGACCTCTGAGGGACAAAAGGTCCAGGCTGCACAAAATGCGTCGGTTCAGCAAAACTGGCCGAATGACCAGAGTGCGTGGACAGAAATGCCGAGTTGATGTCAGAGAAGGCTGAGGCTGATATCCACGTTCAAATTACCAGACATTCCTGTAGACCCCTGCAGGGATAAGCCAAGGCCAGCTGAAACTATGAAGATGGAGCAGCAGTGGCAGCAGAAATGTTGGAAGCTGTTGAAACCGGTGGAAATGAGGAGAGAGCAACCGAGCTCGGCTCCAAGGGAGGAGTCACAACCCTAGTGACAGCCTCAGATGTCGACTGGAGAGGGACAACCATCCCGGAACCAGGCATCTTTTCACCGGATAATTCAACAGCTCCTGCAGGATCCACTGCAGGAAATGACCCCCCCCCCTCCCCCCATATCAGTATAACTCTCACCAGACGTGATCATGTTGGGAGGCCCCGAACAACAGTGCTCCACTTTCCTGCGGGCACGGGAGGAATGGCCACGAGAACACAGTTCACGAAGCCCAAAAGGTGGACGACCAAGAGCCACAGAGCCAGCAGGGTCGATCAGAAGAACACCCATTACATGTGAAGCATGAGAATCATCCACATGCTTCAGCAAAAGTCATTGCCCACAAGGAACTGTCCTGGGCAGAGCAGAGGTGAGAGAAGTAGAAGAAAAGGTGAACCCAACAGAAAAAAGAAGAACACCCCCAACTACAAGAGGAAGGTGGCAGGAAATGAAGGCCCAGTGGGCACACAACAGAACCCAGACAGCCAAAAGGGACCCAGAAAGCAGAAATTCCACCCTCAACAGAGTGAAGTAATCCTGCCAGAACAGTCCCCCCTCCTCCTCCCCCCCACTGACACCTAACTCTAAAAATAATATCCAAAAGGATAGCATGAACTGACAATGTCAACCAATAACTGAACCGCACAGTACAGAAAAGTCGTGCGCGAACACAGATCTTCAACTTCAGAAAAGAATTCTGACACAAAATGGATTTTCAATATTTATCTTTTTAAGCTTAAATCCACTGCTGCAGACTGGATCAAACTTTCTGTGAGGCTCTTAATGATAAATGGATGTAACAATGCCAACAAGATTGGTTTGCTCCATTCTCACAAATCAACATCATCAATTACTAATCTAATCTTGACAAATGTTAACATTTAAATTATTATTCATTCATTTATTTATTTATTGTACTCAATACCTTAGCATAGTTAAAGAAAATATAATGCAGTAAAAATGAAGTTATAAAATGTTACAGATTTGAAATTTGTTAAAAAAATATAGTTATACCAAGTATAAGATTAACCAAATGTTTGTGTCTATTGTTCACTTGAAAAGACTTCCAACTAAAGCCCTGTTTGACAGATCACATTTTACCAGTAAACAGGGCTTGTCTACCACAGTCAATGAGCATCACTCTACTACCTACATTTAAAACCAGAAGTCCTGTCATGAAATGCACATAAATAGCACGTCAATCTGTGCGTTAATCTATGCTTTATGACCCTAGTAAGGTTATCAAATTCTGAACATATGGCCTGTGCACAAGCAATGTTTCAGCCAATGGCAGAAACATTGTCCGTGTTTGCTATGAGTAACTAGGAGAACCTGCCGTGCTTTGGATGCCATTCAATACAGCACTTGCACGCAATTCCTACACGCAATTAAGCCTAGATAAGCACAGTCTGTGACAAGACTTCTAGTTTTAACTGTAGGGTTCTCATGGGTGGAAATTTGGATCATGAGATTGTCCCTGACCCACATCACAATCATCTGCCCATTGAATGAACAATTCATTTATGGACAGATGGATTTATACAGATAACCAAAGTGGATCCAATACATGTTTTGCTTTTAACCAAAGTGGATCCAATACATGTTTTGCTTTTCAAAAAATGATGCTCTGTGTCTCCAAATAATTTATACCCACCCAATCTACTATCTTTAAAACTTTTTTCGAAACAATTGGGGGGTGGGGGGGGGGGGGGGGGGGTGGGGAACAGCTTGACATATGACTGGTGACTTGAGTCAACAAACATCTTGTTCACTGTTAACTGAGAGTTGAGTGAGGGTGTGGGGCCATTTACCGGCTGTGTTACATTGCTAGCCTTGTTGTTCAATTTACACAAATTCTGGGCAAATTCATGAAGGGAGGCTGGTTTACAGTGTCTTTCAATATTGGACCGCTGGGCGTGTTTCACACCAGTGTACTGTTTAACACCATTGATAACCACCCCATGCAGCCCCGTTTGGCTGCCTCTTTTACTATGGCGTCCCACTTTGTTTAATACATTAGGCATTTCACATTGAAGACTTTCCTCGTCGACCTCAAAGATCAAGTGGTGTGACATTGGCCACTTTCTAAAGGTTTTTTTCCGTTACGGATTCTGGGTCCGACTTTTTAAAAAGTGATCTTTGGTCTGACATTTTAAAACATTCCCTGGAACTTTTGCCACGAATTTGAGTTGTAAAAACTTTCACAACATTACCACGTGTAGGTGACAAGCATATGCTACAAAGAGCACTTGTGATTCACTCTACATACCTCATTCACATGTTTTATTTTCGCCAGAGCCTTACGCCATTGGTTGATTCGCTTTATAATTTATTTGTTCCAGATGATCAGGGTTTTAATGTTCGAGCTTGTGAAAAAAATACCGTTCGCAACAGAATTTACTGATGGTTAGATTTGCTTGAACTTGTAACGAACTGGTGCAACGAATATGGTTTGTCATGCCCTTCAATATTTAATTGATGAGCGTGTTTTAAATCATCAACCAAATATTGAAGGACACTGCAAGCCATACTTTTATGCGGTTTTGTGCCATCTCTTTTTTGTTTCACCACATTGATTATACTGTTCCTCGCAGTCCGTGATTGGGGGCGTCTTTTTGGGTGTTTGGTCACTCACGCATTCAGTTCAAACACACCCTTCATCATCGACTTAATAACTAAAATGGTGCGACATTGACCAACTTTTGAAAGTTTTATTTTAGTGAGAGATTCCTGTTTGGATTTTGTGGTATTGTCTGACATTTTTTATTCAGCCCTCAGTTATAAATTGAAGGAATTTTTTGCGTGACCGAAAAATTGGACCCGTGGCAGGAGGTTTGCATGAGTGGTGCGTAATCTGAGCATCACTTGCACAATTTGGGCAGGCCTGCACTTGGAAGTTGGATTATTGCTGAAACATCATTAGCGGACAGACTAATGGATAAATGGACAATGCCATAAAATAATACATCCATTTTTTAAATACAGGCATATAAAAAAATCAGTATTAAACTTTGAATATAGCAAAAAAAAACAAGGGAAAACATTATGAGTTTTTGTTGTTGTTTTTTTTTAATTTGACACCTGTACATCAGCGGATAAGTATTCATTACATTAACACACATGTTTGCCATTCTCTATTCCAAGTTCCTTTTAGCATATCAAAGAAAACTCTTACCTGAGTAATTTCACAGTGTCATCTGATGAGGTGGCTTCCTCTATCAACTTCTTCACATAACTGGAACTCTCATACAAATTCTGAACACTCTTGTTGGTATTGGAATAAGTGTCTGGGCATACTGTGGATCACCATGTGGGTTTGCTAATGGTTCCTGTCCCTGAAGTGTTTTATATACATTAAATAACAAAACTGAAAAAGCATACCTAAGTTTGTTTATTCAACTGTTTATCATACAACAATACAATGCTAAATTTGGTTTTGATTGGGTTTATGGAAGACAACACTTAAAAAATTTGGGTCTGAAAAACATAGCTTACAACTTACTGGAACATAACCTATGTATTTGAGACAAAAAGTCCCCAAAAAATCAATTTTGAATACCGATTTTGGGGAATTGTTGGCCAGTTTTTACAACTACGTTAGGTGACGGGGGTAAACAAAAATATTCTTTATTTTGTAACAGGAGGAGAGATAAGTGCGGGAGCCGAGGTTTGAACTGTCGCAACCTCTAGCACACAAAGAGACCGATTTACCACAAGACTAAGAGATCCAGACCAACCAGGCTGGTGGTAAATGGCCTTTACACATCGACCGCTACACTACTCTCCCCGTCTTTTGAGATTCACCATGTGTGAATCTCACCCAGGTTCCTCCCTCAGAGCGGTCGAAACACCAACAGTGCCTACTGTTGCTGAGGATCAGACAAGCTCCCAAATGTAACAGGAGGAGAGATAAGTGCGGGAGCCGGGGTTCCAACCATAGACCTTTATCACGCAAAGTGACCGATTTACCACAAGACTAATTATAAGAGATCCGGATCAACCAGGCTGGTTGTTAAATGGCCTTGATACCTTGACTGCTACAATATACTCAATTAAGTGGAATTTAATTTGACAAATGCTGGTCCTGTGATAAAAATTTCAAATTCTTTGTTCTTTGGTGTCCTTTAAATTAAGTTTGAAGCAACTGATATTTTGAATATATATATATGTTTTCGAACAATTTATTTGAGAGTGCCACTAGGGTCTCTCCAATTAATTGTACAAACATTTATTGCAGAACAAATTTTACTCCAAAAATTAATCCTGCACTAGACCAGTTAGACAACTTTCAAAGGTACAAATGTTGGCAAGAACGAAATATAAAATTGTTTAAAATAAGATGTGTAACAGTAATAATCAAGTGCCTGCAAGGAAATGGAGTTTCTCACTCAGCATAATACTCTTCTCACTGGCAAAGCTTTAATCCTTTAACAACATAATGGCCAAAACAGGCCAGTGCTATTCACAAAAATCGGCAATTAATTTTTATTATATTTTCATTTTTTGTCTCCAAAACATAGGTTATGACCCCTCTTTGGAATGAGCTCATTGAGCTCGTTCCAATGAGGGGTCATAACCTATGTTTTTGAGACTAAAAATTAAAAAAATTAGTTATTCAAGAATTTTGTTTGCAAGTGTTGTCATGTCAGGTAAAGGGTTAACTGACTCATTTAACCCTCAGTAAACTAAAGTCAAAATATCAATTTTCAACCTGCAAATTTTTCCCATAATGCAACTAATAATTCAACCAATTCAATTTTGTTTGACAGAGCTTGGTGAAATCTGTCAAACAGATTTAATTGGTTAAAATTCAAGCTATAATACAGGTGGGGGGGGGGGGGGGGGGGGGGGGGGGGGGGGGCTGGAAAAAATTTACAGACACAGAGTCTAAAAAAATGTGTAATATGGGAAAAACCTGCTGCCTAATATTACAGTACTTTGATATCAGTGTGCAGAGTTAAATAAGAATACACTCTGATAAACTTGACCATTAGAGTATTAATAACCTATCTTCAGTTCGATCATCAGTATAACAGTAACCTGTCTTCATCAAATCAAGCCATAGCTGCTGTATAACCACAACTTGTTTTCTGCAAAAGTAAAATGAAAAGTGTCTACTATTTGCTCATAAAAACTGCACTAGTAAATTTCACAATAACAATACATGAATTCTCAAAAGGCCATTTTGCATTATTTCAACTCCATCAGAACTTCTGAACAAAGAGGCTTGGTAAATACTTTTCATTTTAATATTGTTTTGCCAGTACATCTACAATCTAACTAGAGATCAATGACTGGGGAACTTGGCTACTGTCTAGAAAACCAGAGCAAGAGTTATGACTATACTGATATACTAGACTGTGTAACTTGGCTACTGTCTAAAAGACTGGAGTTAGCTATACAGTGAAGCCCACTTAATTGGATATCTCTTCACTGAATAACCCTGTTAATTGAATATAATTTCCCAACACAAAACCATTTACCATACCTCCAGTACAAATTTGGCCTGTTAATTGAATATAGGTTATAGAGTAAACTCCTGTTAATTGAATAAAAAATCTTGAAACCTGTTGAGAAATTACCCTGACTCTCCCCAGTTTTCCTTTGTTTATAGACCTATTTAGCCCTAGTACATCCAATACAGGCATTTAATCTATTATATCTTGTTTGACAGAGCTCTGTCAAGCAAGATGTAACAGAATAAATGCCAACTTTATCTCTAGAATACAGGAAAGTGACACTATCCCTGTTAATTGAATACTCCTGTTAACTGAATAATTTTCATTGGCAAAAGTGGCTATTCAATGAACAGGGTTCCACTGTACCACAACTTGTCAGACTGTGGACTCAAAAGGTTTCCAGAAAAGTCTGCTGCCAGCATAGACCGTTATAACTGAATCAGAAATCGGTGTCAGAGTAATTGACTTCTGTCTGACAGACTTTATGAATGTAGAAAGGGAGCGCGGGAGGGGGGGGGAGGGGGGGGGATATTGAATTATTAGTCATTTAAAAATTTTACAACACAGGCATTTTGCAATTGCGCTAGAATGAACACTGAAAAAAAACTTGATAAGATTCCTGCACATGTATGAGTAGTTAGTTCAATGAGTTTCCAGGACCGTCTTGGTACATGTCCAAATGTTTTAAAGGAGTTACCGATAAGAAAATCAGGAGGATGCACCAGAGCATCAGAACAAGAGTTCTGATGTAAATGCTGCACTGTTCCAATGCATTGTAAATCTTTGCTCAACATTCTCTATTTTAAATAAAGCCACAAATATACCCATAACTCTTTTGTAGAGCCCACTCACCTGGATAGCTCCTAACTGAGTAACCCTGTTAATTGAATATAATTTCCAAACACAAAACCATTTATCATACCTTCAGTACAAATGTGCTCTATTGATTACATATAGGTTATAGAGAAAACTCCTGTGGACTGAATATCTTGTAATATATTGATAATTTACTGTGACAATCAAATTTGCCTTGCCTCTTAGCCTTAGTACATCCAATACCAGCATTTAATTCATTAAATCTTGTTTGACAGGGTCCCTAGGCTCTGTCCAACATGATATAATAGAATAAATGGTTAGTTTGTTTCTTCAATACAGGAAAGTGACAAACATCCACGTTAATTGAATACTCTTGTTAATAGAATATTTTTCACTGGCCAAGTAGTTATTTAATTAATAGGGTTTCATTAATTAGGTAGAGATGAGCCATTGCAGAAATATTCAGCGGAGTATTTCTGAAATGAATCTCCTCAGATCACCTGATATCTCATTATTCATGGGTTTTTAAAGACGGTTTTCAAAGAACTCTCTAGGTCATTGGCAAGAGAATTCTAAACTGGAGATTTTTCAAGGAATTCATGGCGTTGTTTGTACCATGCTTTATGGTTGGTTCTGAATTCAAGTTAAATATATTTGTGAATATTCAGATACAGTATAGTACCCATGGACTGGTCACTTTCCACGGGTGTGCAATATTTCCACAGATGCAATAATATTAGACTCCAAACACTAATTAAAGGAATAATCATCAAAAATTTAATTGATGAAGCACCGGGTACAACCTGTTGCTTCATTAATTAAAATTTTGCTGATGATTTTTATTACCTGCTAAACGGATGTGTGGACATCACTAACCACTAGTGCTCAAATGACTAGTGAATTCTAAAGTCGACTAGTCAATACCCAAAAGTCAAGTCGACTTCAACTAGTCATTGGTGATAACCTGTCTCTTATAACAGTGTTGGTGTTCCGGTAGAGTGCTGAAGGTCCAAATTTGGCTTCACTTGGGCATTCATATACAGCAACTTACTGGAACATTATTCTGTTAATGTGCTTCTAATTATGCTAAGAGTGAAATTATATAGTCTTATTTAATTTGCCTTGTTGCGATTTATGGGAGAGTGCCTGTAAGCACTCTCCCATAAACTGCAACAAGGCAAATTAATAACATATCCTGATAGCCCAAAATAATTCAGCACTCTACTAGTACCAGTTAAAACAAACTACTGTCACTACTATTAGATGGCAATAGATGTATACATTGATTGCCCAATATTGCTGTTCAAACTGTCTGACAGTGGCTCAGAAGGGATGCTATTTACCTAAAAGCTTGAACTCCTCCGACTAGTCGACTGCACAATTGAGAGTCGACTACTGATTTGCCCAGAGTCGACATCAACTAGTTGACTAATCGTTTGAGTACTACTAACCACATGTGGATTACGACCAGTCCACGGCGGCTGTACTGTACAATCAAGAATGCTGGTATGAGATGGATTATTCAATTTAAACTTACACTATTTGAGGACTGACACCTCATTGAAACATCACAGCATCTTATTAAATGTGAAACCACAGAATACAGTTTCCCCAGTTCAGCATACTGGTACTTGATCGTTGGTCCTGGTCCCTGATCAATGCCTACTTTCGTGAACTTATTTGGTAAATCAAATTGATGTAACTGCTTTTTCTGTAAAAAAAAATCCAGTAAAAAAATGCAGTGACTGAATTTCCAGTCAATGTAAATTAGAGCCGAAACAGTTAACCGATTAATCGATTAATCAATGATCAACATCTTGATCGATCCAAAAAGAAATTGATCGTTAACAGTTACTTTTGAACTACTATATCATATGGGTTAACAAAGGAACAAACCTGCTCCAAAACAGGCAGACATTGTCACACTAACTCACATAAATTACATGGGACAGAGTAAAACATGCAAGTTACTTGCCGACATACTTGTTTATTTGCATGATCATCACACTGTATCAGTAGCTGGGAATGGTCATTCTTAACCCTTTACCCATTGTGGGAAGCAGACGATACTTGCAAAATAAATTCATGAATTACTAAAAATTTTCAATTTTTGTCTCAAAAACATAGCTTATGACTCCTCATTGGAACAAGCTCAATGAGCTCGTTCCAATGAGGGGTCATAAGTTCTGTTTTTGAGACAAAAATTGGAAACATAATAAATTTGAATGGAGATTTTTGTATATAGGCCAAGTCTGTTTTGTTTGTTATGTTGGGTAAAGGGTTCATGCTGTAAATCATCAACAGTAAGGCAATTATTCAGATATCTATTTGGACAAGTGCTTAATTAGTTAACCAAGGTTAATCCACATGATTAATCGATCAAGAAAACCCCTAAACCATTTCAGCTCTAATGTAAATGTCTTGTAAAAGGGAATTAGTAAAAATCAATCAGTTATTCAGAACAAAACAAACACAATCTTAAACATTACTAGATGTGTATACTACAAATGAATTTAGTCCCAGTTGATTCCATAGATAGCTTTTCACAATTAAATTTAGCGTATTGGAAGTGTTATTTAAATAAAGGTGTGACTGTCCCAGATGGGCCTGTCGATACCCTCACCCCCATATTCTGACAAAAAGGGGCATAACTCTGGGGGAAAAAAGGTCCAATCAAAACTATAATTGCAGGTGCACAGGTTCCCATGGTAGTGATCATCCATTACAAGTTTCATCCAAATCGACCCATAAACAACTGAAGAAATCTCCGGACAAAATTCTAGGCAATTCAGGCATTCTGAGATGAACAGGAGCATAACTCTAGCAAAACAAGTAAGATCAAAACCATAATTGCAGATGCACAGGATCCCATGGTAGTGGGCATCCATACCAAGTTTCAAATGAATCAACCCATAAATATTTGAGAAAATCTCCGGACAAAATTCAGATATTCTAAGAAGAAAAAGGGCATAAGTCTGACAAAAAAACGTCCAATCGAAACTATAATCACAGGTGCACAGGTTCCCATGGTAGTTAACAACCATACCAAGTTTCAAAGGAATCAACCCATACACATCTGAGAAAATCTCCAAACAAAATTGTAGGCCTGCTGTTTCAAGATGAAAAGAGACATAATTCTGGTACAAATAATCTGACTGGAACTATAATCACAGAAGCACAGGTTCCTATGGTGGTGAAACCACGTTTCAAGCAGATTGGTCCATAACTTCCCAAGAAAATCTCCAGACAAAATTATGTCTATGGGTGGATGGATGGACAAACAAACAGATGGACAGACAAGGTGGTTTGAATATATGCCCCCCCCCCCCCCCCCCCCCCCCCCCCATGTTGCAGGGGGTATAAAAACAACATTTGACCCCTCTTGCAATAACATGGATTGCATATACTGCTCATTGGAGTGTTGTAAATTCTCACAGGCAGACAATTTGTAAAACTGTGTTTTCAATGACAAATGCTTGGGTTATAATGCAAAAGGTTTGTATGGACAGTTTTCTAAGTCTATCAAGGGCCATAACACTGGTAAGAATATGTGGACAAAATGCACAACCTATGAATATCCTTTCCCCATGATTGTCTATCATCATACCATGAAACATCAAAATCTAACAAACTTTTATCCTCCATTAAAGGTTGGGTGCAAACCACTAAAGGAGCTGTTTGCACGAAAACACTGTATTGTAACCACTATGACAGTCCATCATAGTGATGTAACTTACGAAGTTGAATGTATTGATCAACATTACGCACACATATTTACTGCATCTTTCTCATTTTGAGTTATTTAATGTATTTTATTCGAAATTTCACTCTCGAAAATGCTGTCCTGTTTATAACCTGTGGAAATATTCCCTGAAGAACTTGAATATTGTACACTAATAAATGATAGAACATTAAATGGTGGGGGGTATATTATTAGCAATTAAAAAAGACCTTGAACCAATGCAAATAAATGACAAATAATAGCACTGGAATCTGTTTCGGCAAAGATCGAATTACTTGGCAAATCACATTATTTTGGGTCTTGGTACCGTGAACCAAATAGCCCTCATGAAGAAATTTACCTTCTCAGTGAACAATTAACTAAGATTAAGAGTGGACACTCACAGAAAAAAACCAATCCGAAATACATCTTTTGGGTGATTAGCTCACCTGACTGAAAGTCAGGGTGAGCTTTTCTGATCACTTTTCGTCCGTCGTCCACCATCGTCCGTCGTGAAGGTGGTGTTTGGGCCTTTTTCTCCCAAACCACTGGCCACATTTTAATTAAATTTCATGTAAGTAGTGGTTATATAGGGGCATTTTGATTTTTATCCAAAATAGGTTTCGGCTCATATTGAGCAGAGGTGTGGGGAAAAAATGGCCAAATTTTTTGAAAATCTTCTAATGAACCACCAGTAGCAGAGACTTGATATGTGGTATACAGAGTCCTTTTGAGATTTAGAATCAAGTTTGTTCAAGAGAAGTTTGTCGGGCATTATTTGCCTTTGTTATGGGAGGGGCAAAAATTTTGGCCATGCCTAAAATTTCTATTTTCAGAACCGTCAGGTCGATTTGAACCAAATTTGATATGAGATGATAATGGGTCATAAGTAGTTGATTGATGCAAAAAAAAAATTTCTCATTGCCCCATGGGAACCTCGGGAGCTAAAAATAGGAAAAACCTTAAAACTGCCATATCTCCAAAACTACACGGCACAGAGACTTCTTATTTTGTATAAAGCTTACTTTTATCCAGTAGAATAGAATGGTTAAAAAAAAAATCCCTATCGGTTTGATCACAAGGTACTTTTTTCAGGACTTTGAAAAAGTGCTGAGTCAGCACTTTTTAACACTGTAGGCAATGGGAAAAAGATTAAAAAATCTTCTCCAGATCCAGCAGGCAGAATCTTTTGATATTTGGTATGCAACATTGTAGGGTGGATCTGATTCAAGTTTGTTCAAATCAGCCCCCTGGGTTCATATTTGGGCTCAGTATAGGAGCCCGATTTCGGACTTAGTGCATTTCAGGCAAATTTCTTAAAAAATCTTCTTCTCCAGATCCAGCAGGCAGAATTGTTTGATATTTGGTATGCAACATTGTGGGGTGGATCTGATTCAAGTTGGTTCAAATCGGCTCCCTGGATTCATATTTGGGCTCACTATAGAAGCTCGAATTCGAACTTCGTGCATTTTAGGCAAATTTCTTAAAAAATCTTCTTCTCCAGATCCAGCAGGCAGAACCTTTTGATATTTGGTATGCAACATTGTGGGGTGAATCTGATTCCAGTTTCTTCAAATCGGCCCCCTGGGTTTATATTTGGGCTCAATATAGAAGCTCAAATTCGAACTTAGTGCATTTCAGGCAAATTTCTTTAAAAATCTTCTCCAGATCCAGCAGGCAGAATCTTTTGATATTTGGTATGCAACATTGTGGGGTGGATCTGATTCAAGTTTGTTCAAATCGGCCCCCTGGATTCATATTTGGGCTCACTATAGAAGCCCGAATTCGAACTTAGTGCATTTCAGGCAAATTTCTTAAAAAATCTTCTTCTCCAGATCCAGCACGCAGAATCTTTTGATATTTGGTATGCAACATTGTCGGGTGGATCTGATTCAAGTTTGTTCAAATTGGCCCCCCTGGGTTTATATTTGGGCTCAGTATAGAAGCTTGAATTCGAACTTAGTGCATTTCAGGCAAACTTCTTAAAAAATCTTCTTCTCCAGATCCAGCAGGCAGAATCTTTTGATATTTGGTATGCAACATTGAGGGGTGGATCTGATTCAAGTTTGTTCAAATCGGCCCCCAGGATTCATATTTGGGCTCACTATAGAAGCTTGAATTCGAACTTAGTGCATTTCAGGCAAATTTCTTAAAAAAACTTCTTTTCTAGATCCAGCAGGCAGAATCTTTTGATATTTGGTATGCAACATTGTGGGGTGGATCTGATTCCAGTTTCTTCAAATCAGCCCTCTGGGTTTATATTTGGGCTCAGTATAGAAGCTCGAATTCGAACTTAGTGCATTTCAGGCAAATTTCTTAAAAAATCTTCTTCTCCAGATTCAGCAGGCAGAATCTTTTGATATTTGGTATGCAACATTGTGGGGTGAATCTGATTCAAGTTTGTTCAAATCTGCTCCCTACCTAGATTCATATTTGGGCTCACTTTAGAAGCTCGAATTCGAACTTAGTGCATTTCAGGCAAATGTCTTTGAAAATCTTCTTCTCAAGATTCAGCACGCAGAATCTTTTGATATTGGGTATGAACCATGCTTGGGGGGGGGGGGGGGGGGGGGGGGAAGATTCAAGTTTGTTCAAGCCAAGTCCCTGGGTTCATATTTGGGCTCACTGTGGTAGCCCGAATTATAACTTAGTTCAAAATGAGGAATTTTCTTTAAAAATCTTCTTCAGATCCAGCAGTTGGAATGTTTTGATATTTGATATGCAGCATCCTTAGGGGGGGTGAGATTCAATTTTGTTCAAGCCATGTCCCTAGGTCCATATTTGGACTCACTGTGGGAGCTTGAATTGTAACTTAGTTCAAAATGAGGAATTTTCTTTAAAAATCTTCTTCTTCAGATCCAGCAGTCGGAATGTTTTGATATTTGGTGTGCAGCATCCTTAGGGGGGTGAGATTCAAGTTTGTTAAAGCCAAGTCCCTGGGTTCATATATGGGCTCCCTGTGGGAGTCCGAATTATAAATTAGTTCAATATGAGGAATATTCTTTAAAATCTTCTTTTTTTTTTAGATCCACTGGTCAGAATCTTTGGATCTTTGGTATAAGCTTTTCTTAGGAGGAGCAGATGCAACTTGTTGGAATCAATTCTCTGGGTTGATATTTAGGCTACCATGTCAGGTGAGCGCCCTCAGGCCCCTTGGGGCCTCTTGTTTTAATTTTAATAAAATAAATTGGAATACACTAATAAAATATAGAACCTTAGTGCGCACACTCACATACCCCACGCGCCCCGATATTTCAAGCTCTAATCATTTTTTAAAAATAAACATAGATTCTAGGAATACTGCAGAAAACTGTGTTCTGTAGTTTCAACGGTATTGAAAGAATTCAAGCAGAGAAAAAGCCCGGAAAACTGTAATTTTGATGAACTTTTCAAAGTCTATGGGGCCGTAATTTTGGTAAAAATCAGTGGAGCGGAACAAAACCCAAACTTGTTCTGTAGGCCACCATGTTAGACTAACATATCAAAAATCAGCTCAATATCTGGAAGCGTGTAGGAAAAAAGTCTGGAAAACTGTAATTTTGATGAACTTTTCAAAGTTCAAGGGCCGTAATTTCGGTAAAAATCAGTGGAGCGGAACAAAATACAAACTTGATCTGTAGGCCACCATGTCAGACTAACATACCAAACATCAGCTCAATATCTGGAAGCGTGTAGAAAAAAAGTCCGGAAAACTGTAATTTTAATGCATTTTTCAGAGTCCAAGGGTCGTAATTTCGGTAAAAATCAGTGGAGCGGAACAAAACGCAAACTTGTTCTGTAGTCCACCATCTTAGACTAACATACCAAAAATCAGCTCAATATCTGGAAGCGTGTAGGAAAAAAGTCTGGAAAACTAATTTTGATGAACTTTTCAAAGTTCAAGGGCTGTAATTTCGGTAAAAATCAGTGGAGCGGAACAAAATGCAAACTTGATCTGTAGGCCACCATGTTAGACTAACATACCCAAAAACAGCTCAATATCTGGAAGCGTGAAGAAAAAAAGTCAGGAAAACTGTAATTTTGATGAACTTTTCAAAGTTCAAGGGCCGTAATTTCGGTAAAAATCAGTGGAGCGGAACAAAATGCAAACTTGATTTGTAGGCTACCATGTTAGACTAACATACCAAAAATCAGCTCAATATCTGGAAGCGTGTAGAAAAAAGTCCGGAAAACTAATTTTGATGAATTTTTCAGAGTCCAAGGGCCGTAATTTCGGTAAAAATCAGTGGAGCAGAAAAAAATGCAAACCTGATCTGTAGGCCACCATGTTAGACACACATACCAAAAATCAGCTCAATATCTGGAAGTGTGTAAAAAAAAAAGTCCGGAAAACTGTAATTTTGATGAATTTTTCAGAGTCCAAGGGCCGTAATTTCGGTAAAAATCAGTGGAGCAGAAAAAAATACAAACTTGATCTGTAGGCCACCATGTTAGACTCACATACCAAAAATCAGCTCAATATCTGGAAGCGTGTAGAAAAAAAGTCCGGAAAACAAGTAGGACTGACTGACGGACTGACGGACGGACCAGTCAAAAACATTATACCCCTGCAACTTCGTTGTGTGGGGTATAATAAGGACGAGACATCCTTGATGCCCTCTGAAGGCCAGACACTGATAGACATAACATGCGATCACTTTATGGAGCAAATGGTAAAATTCCCTACTACACTTGACAATACCCTAGACCTAATTTTCACTACATTACCAGGTTTAGCTAAAGATGTAAAGTCCCCAGGGTGCTTAAGTGACCATAGTGCTGTTGCATTTAATCTTGACATGAAATATCAACCCAAGAAACGACCCCGAAGGAAATATTATTTGTTTAACAAAGGCAGTTATGACTCAGCTAGATTGGATATCTCAAAATTTAGCGACAATAGGTACTTTAATGGCGAAGAGACTACCAGGGATATAAACTCCGATTGGGAATTAATTAAACAAATTTTAAAAGAAGCTTCTGAGAAAAACATCCCCTCTAAACTTTCAAAATCACGTTCTTCGTTACCATGGCTAACCCCCAAAATTAAGAGGCTTATTAGGAGAAGAGACAGGATGCATGCCAAATCTAAAAAATTTAAAAGTGATAAACTTAGGGAAAAATGGAAATCATTGAGACTTCTGATTAAGAAAGAAATCCAAATTGCTCACCAAACATATGTGAAAGAAATGATCGGAGATATTAAAAATAACCCCAAACCATTCTGGAAATATATTTCATCTAAAAAGAAAGATACAGAAGGAATTCCCCCATTAACCCTTTACCCAACGCAGACGATATCAAAATTTATTATTTTAAATTTCATTTTTTCGAATTTTTATATTATGCAGGCGGATGCATGCGATTCGTTAGGTAAAGGATTAAAAAATAAAGTGACACAGCTTTGTGCTACTATGGATGCAGAGAAAGCAGCGGTATTAAATGAACAATTCTGTAGTGTATTTACCAAAACAGATAATAATGCCATACCATTTATGCCATGTAGTTTTCCATGTATGCCAGATATTTCTGTAACGGCACCAGGAGTGTCAAAAATATTAAAACACTTGAATGCATCTGAGGTGTGTGGCCCAGATGACATTCATCCAAGATTATTAAAAGAATTGTCAGAGGAGTTAGGCACACCCCTTGCTCACCTGTTTCAAAAATCTTTTGATAAGGGTGTGGTACCCGATGATTGGAAACTTGCAAATATTTGCCCCCTTTTTAAAAAAAATGATAGATCACTATCTGCAAATTACAGACCAGTATCTCTAACTTGCATATTGTGTCAAGTCCTTGAACGTATAGTCTGTTCAAATATGATGAGTCATCTAGAAGAACATTCAATATTATCTGCAAGGCATCATGCATTTAGAAAAAAATCATAGTTGTGAATCACAACTCATAACTGCTGTTGATGATTGGGCAAAATATTCAGACCAGGGGAAACAAGTTGACATTTTTATACTGGATTTTGAAAAAGCTTTTGATACTGTTGCCCATGAATTACTGAAACCAAAATTAAATAAATATTGTATATCTCTAAATGTCATCAAATTGGATTGGTTCCTTTTTATGTTATAGGAAGCAGTGTGTTATAGTAAATGGGACAAAATCAGAATGGTTACCGGTAGTATCCGGGGTACCACAGGGTACGGTTTTATTTTGTTTTCATTACATATGACATCCTGGATAATATTAGCTCAGAAATTTGTTTATTTGCCAATGACTCTGTCTGTTATAGAACAATAAATTCAATTAAAGATTCAAAATTGCTTCAGAACGATATAAATTCATTAGGAAATTGGGCCCATAAATAGGGTATGAGGTTTCAACCAACTAAATGCAACATAATGCATGTAACAAGGAAAAAGAAAAATTCAAACAAATATACTTATTCTTTAGAAGGTACGGACCTTGCACTTCTTAGTGCCATAAAGTATTTAGGTTTTACAATAACTAATGACCTTCGTTGGGATAAACATATAAATGATATATGCGTCAAGGCAAATTGTACATTAGGCCTTATTAAAAGGAACCTTGCCCAATGTAATGTAGATGTCAAAGAAACAGCATATAAGGGTTTAGTTTGACCAATATTGGAGTATGCTAGCCCTGTATGGGATTCGTATAATATTAACCTACAGGAGGAAATTGAAAAGGTCCAATGTAGAGCCGCTAGATTTGTCGTGTGCAATTATAATTATGAAGTAGGCTCCATGACTACTATTTTGAATAAGTTAAAATGGAAACCACTTTTACAGAGAAGGATAGAGAATAAATTAATTTTGTTATACAAGAGTATTCATGGTCACGTTGCAATTCCAACTTCAGATTTACAGTGCACGGAGCGAAATACTAGAAGTTCCAGTACGGATAAATATATCCAGCTTTTTGGTAGAACAAATGTTTGTAAATATAGTTTTTTTCCCTCCACTATACAAGAGTGGAATTCTTTGAATAATCAGATTATTGCGAATTCTAAATTCTCCTAACACCCAGTAGAAACATTTATAAAAGATATAAGGAGTAGGGATATTCAGGCCAAAGTGCCCTTCCAACTGGCACAGCAGTTGCACAAATTGTCTAGCGACGTAGCAACTTCTTCAGTTGCAGAATTCTGGCGGCTGATAGGCTTAAGAAAACTGGTGAAGCTTTCTACAGAAAGCACATATCTACGTAATGTTGGTCTCATTCGATGCACTGATAATTATTGTATAACTCTCCATAATATTTTTATAGCATTTTGTAGATTTCATGATTTTTTGAATGGAAATTCAGAGTAGCTATGCTCATGGGGTCACATGACCTCGCCGTCATTCCCGTGAATCTACCCTGGTCAGGCATATTTATAGTATAAGGAGCGGTGTTTTCAAAATATCAGCGGAGCGTTTGGTGATACCTAGAACTCCCATTAAAGATTAAATTCCTTCAAGCTTGGTAATTCCCATGGAAGGTAAGAAAAATAATTATGGTAACATAGTGAGTACTGAGAAGTAGAGGGGAAAGGGTAGGGGTGTAATATGTTAGCGTTGTGGTATTTATCAGATTAATTGAGGTTTTAATTGAGTATAATTTAAGCAAAGTTGTTGAGCGTCAATTTTTGACAGTTAGTATAGTATATACAGCACCCAGCTATAAGCTGAACATGTGTTATAGGCTAACTAAAAGTGTTTTATTATAATTTACTGGAGAGTGCCTGGGTAACCTTCAGTGAATTCTTATAAGACAAAAATAATGTTTGATCACAATTTGGTGTCTGAACTTTGATGGCTTATAATCTGATAATAGTAGTAAAATATTTAAGTCCTTTAGGAGAAATTACAGGAGTTGGGTGAAAATTTATTTTGGATCAGTTATGGGAATTTCTATTGGACTGTGAATCTGTGGTGCAAAATTTTCTTGTTGCATTGATGACACTGGCATTGTGTCATGTGATCGGAATTATAATTTTGAGCTTGAAATTTTATGGGCTAACAGTATTTAGGGAACAAGTGAGATTAGGCTTAACTGGATAAGGCCTCCCAGTTAGTGAAGCTATAATTATTTTGCTCATTGGCAGTTAATCTGCTAGGTATTGTGTTAGTACTTGGAGTACTGTTAAGTGTTTGGAACACTGAGTTTTATGAGGGAATTGTTGCACCTTGCTAGAATGAGCTCCTCTGTGATGTTTTATATTTAATTTACTATGGTGAATGAAGAGTTAATATTTTCTATATGTTTTACAAACCATGCTAACATAGTTCACTTTCTATGCCAAAATGAAGAATGAGATAAAGTGCAAATTTTTTAATTTACTAATCAGTTAATCACTAATTGCTATCCTAAGGATAGCAATTAATGATTAACTGATTAATTACAAAAATTTACAGTTTATCTCATTCTGATAATAGCTTTCCTGGTTGGAAACCACAGTGTCTATTCACAGGGACTGACTGATGTGAATTGTAAAACCTAGCTGGTAAGAGCTGTGCTGGTTGAAAACCACTGTCTCCACTCATAGGGACCAGTCGGTGCATATTGGTTAATTGATTAGTGTTTGTTAATTAAGAAATTAAGATAAATTTATAAGCATCCACTAGTTAGGGCCTGTATGACATTGTCTCAATTCACATGTCATACCTGGCTGGAAGCCATAGTGTCTATTTACATGGACTGACCACTGCATTTTAATCAGTAATATTAATTAACTAATAATAAATTAAATTATCTAGCTAAAGTGTACTAGTTAGAGACTGTAGGGCATTGTGTCAATTCACATGTCATACCTGGTTGGAAGCCATAGTGTCTATTCACATGGACCGACCACTGAATTTTGATCAATAATATTTATTAACTAATAATAAATTATAAATTATCTAACTACAGTGTACTTCTTAGGGACTGTATGGCATTATGGTATTGTGTCAATTCACATGTCATACCTGTTGGTAGACAGTGTTAATTCATCTGGCTCCAAATTGCTTTCTGTAAAGCCTCCTTCATTTATTTATATTTATTTATTGGTGTTTAAGGTCACATATTTTTGCACAATGGCTAATCATGACCATGACAGTTTTACAGGTGGAGAATCACCAAGCAACGGCGAGCAACTGTCAGCTCCCCAACATAGCAACTCCACACAAGCAGGGTCAGTATTGGTTGAAGACAGGTGCAGGGGGGGGGGGGGGGGGGGGGTGAAGTGTCTTGCCCAAGGACACAATGCGGTTGCAGCAGGTGGGATTCGAACCGAGGACCTCTCGGCTTGCAGCCTGCACCTCTACCAACTGAGCCACCGTGCCCCCCCCCCCCTCCCTAAAAAAAAAGCCTCCTTCAAATCAAGTGTATGGATATTTGTGAATTAAGGGAGATAACCAGATAAACATTCTGAAAGTTTTAAATTTCTTTATAAATATGCATATCAAGGGAGTTCACTCTGCCACTTGAGTAACTTGAGTGCATGTGAAAACTGAGGCACTGAGTGATAAATTATTTAGCTAAATCTTTTAATTAGCTAATTAATCCACCTATAATACAATAAAACACAATATAAATAAGTGAATCTTAACACAAAGTGTTGACGGAAATAGGAATATCACCCTTGTCTCAATTTGTTATCACAGAACTAAAGATTTTCCCATAGGCCACCATTATAACAATCAGGTAAAAAAAAATATGATCGCATCACTTTAATTTTGGTATTGAAATATCTTTGTCAAGTATAGCCCTTCAGAAAAACTTCTTCTGCCCTGAAAACAGGGGGGTCATGCAACAAATAAGAGAGAAAAATGGCACGAAGGGAAGTACCAGTCACATGCACATATTTTTCAGGGAATTCCCAACAAAAACACACAAAAAGTAAATCGTATTTTTTGGGTCCAAAAATCATCAAATCACCCTCTTTTTTATCAGGAACATTCAACAATACTCCCCAACACAGCATGCTCAGCTGTGGTTGTTCTCTCAGCTATGTCTTGTGTGCAGTGCCAGGTAGTATTTGCAGAACTTGAGACCTGAATGTTACTTCTTGTTCTGTTTGCATCCTTGCCTGGACATTCCAACTGACCCACCCAAGGCCATATCCCATGTCCCATCACCCTTTGAAACCTACAAAACTGGAACTGGGTGAGAGAATAGAGAACGGGTCTGGTTGATAGAATACAGAACTGGAACTGGTTTATAGAATACAGAAATGGAACTGGTTGAGAGAATACAGAACTGGAACTGGTGCATTGGATAATGGTATTGTTGAATGTTACAGAAAGAGAATGATGTATACAGATAGATATTTAGAGATCCTTCCCATCCCATCTATCCTCATCCCTGGGGTTTGAAGGGTCCCTTCCCTGCCCCCAGGTAATTTGTGGGCCCTGAATAGTTCCATGCCATGCAGACATCCTGGTGTTGAGTACCTAGGGTGGGACATGGTGGACTGGTTGGGAGATGTGAGCCTCACGCGATGGTGTCGATGCTTACAGCCCCAAACCAGTCTGTGTTTTATCAGTGATAATAGAGATGCAGCATTGTCAATGTTGTTTATAATACATGTAGTCCTGGCTAGAGTGTCCAACTGGTCCGCTTGTGTTTGATATTCTGACCAGAGCATTACAGTTTCTTAAAGAATATTCCTCATATTGCTCTGGCCCCTACAGGGAGCTCAAATATGGCCCCACAGACTTGATTTCATTAAAATTGAATCCGAACCTCTTCAGGATACTGCATCTCAAACATCAAAAGATTCAGGATACTGCATCTCAAACATCAAAAGATTCTGACTGGTAGATGTGAAAAGATTTTTAAAGAATATTCCAGAAATTGCACTAAAGTTAAAAGTTCAAATGCAGTGAAAAAAAAGTGACATATTTCTTAGGCCCAGTTTATACGTCGCACCACAGACGCGACGTGCGGACTGGGCATGGTTCGTCTGTAGTAGGACGTCGGTGCGTGTTTGATTTACACTGGATGTTCCGCAACACTTCTTTTCAGTGGCATATTTACGTGTCGATTACGTCAGAGCATGTGCATATGCATTCCGCCCGTAAATATTGCTGTTGTTAGCATGTACAACATGAGAAGAAGGTTATTCTTAAAAATATTTGTCGAAAGAAAAGGTCGGAAAAAAAATCATGCAATTTTCCATACTCATTTCACTTTTGCGAACACGTAAGATGGATGGTAACTGAAAAAGGAAACTGGTTCTTTCTATTAAACATTTCTTTCTAAGCAGGACGATAATATTTGGTGTTTTGTGTGTTCAAGAAGATCTGAAGAGTTTACTCTTTAGAATTTCATTATTGATGATGATATCAGTCATGTCATATACCTCATATTCTGACCAAAGAATTTTTATGGAAGTTCATCTTCCAGTTTTGACAAACTTCATATATGAAAACTGGTAATTAATAGTTATGTCAACCAAAATAAATCCAGGCGTTTCTGGAAAACAAGTGTTACTCTAACACCTTTTATCGAAATCGCCCACTTGCTACAGGTCACCACTTTTGTTACAAAATCGCCCACTTTTGTTACAAAAACAGCTCACGACTTTTGTTTCAGAAATCATTAAGATTGCACATGTAACAAAAATCGGTGCTTCTTGTTGCACCGACTTTTGTTTCTCTCTCCACTTTTGTTACAGCTCACCACATTTTGTACAGAAGATGCCAACTTTTGTTTTGCATTTATTTGTTTTGACCCACGCAAGTGCGTATGGTACTGGACACCACCCAAAGTGTAGTGTCCAGTGACATCAATATTTTCAAAGCAATACACTACATGTATTTGTTTTTGGTCATTAAATGAGTATCCCCAGGAGAGAAGCACTCGGGGAGAGTACCCCCAGTATAGTATACACCCTGAGAGTCATCCCCACCCCCTGAGACTTTGCCCGGAGGCTCCACCCGGAGAGTACCCCCCGGAGACTTCCCACCAAGATTTTCCCACCGGTAAAGTAGCCCCATGATTTTTTCCACTCAGAGACTATCCCCACAGCCCCTCCCCCCCCCCCCCCCCAACACACATACCACGAGTTCTTCTCTATCCTTCTCTTGCATGGCTTCGGCGCTGTGTATTTGCATGTGTGACCGGGTGTTTTCTTGCATTCGTTCGTGTTTGTGTGTGTCTGTACACGTGCTTCTTTGTGCTTCTGATAGATACTGGTGTAGAGTAAAAATAGCTACCAGTACCGGGTAAATATCTCGCAGAAGGTTCAGATTGACACATCGCGCTCGTTCCCATGGCCTCTATGTTTGTGTGATTTTATTGACAGATATTTTATTGACTATGGGTCGCATCCGTAGGAGAGAATGCAATGACACTAGGGGAGGGGGTGGGGGTGGGGTATTAAAATTGGGGAAAAACGCCAGGTTTATAAAACACTGTATTATACTTTATTGCAGTATTGATGCCATGGGGAGGGAAAATCATGGCATTTGCTCTCACAAAGGAAAGGTTTCTCCCACACCCGTTACCCACCTACAATCCCAGCATTTCAATGGAATTTAACATACAAATCTGTCCTGACAAAAGAGGGCAAGAGAATTTCAACCGTGGACTCTGTCCGCAATTCTGCCCACGGCATTAAACTTCGCGAGATGGACAGTTTCAATGTCATTCATTTTATTTGATCTGGTCTTGACTTGGCAATATCAGCAAAATGTCAATCCACAAGTGCAAATGTGTTGCATTCAGAAAACGAACAGATCAAGAAAAAGATTACTTTTGTGTCAAAATTACTGTCCCAGGCCCTATGTGGAGAAACATTCTCTTCACTTCACTGTATAGCATAGGCCTATATCGCAGTTTCCATGAAAAAAATATTACAGTTGGGGATGGATAGTGTTCCTGCATCGAAGTCAAAAGTAATGCATGCCACTTCTATTCATGAAATGGGAAATAAGCAATATTCACAATTCCAATCCACGTAAAGCATTTAGTAAGGCTGTTAGGATGTAAATATTACAGTAATACTGAATGGCACCTCCAAACCCACCAACTCACGGAAGAGGTAGATGGGAAAAAAACGTGACCCCCATCCCCGACTTCATCCAGTCATAATCAAGGAAGCAAAAAGCATAAAAATCAATTCAAGAGTCAAATACAATAAACAATGAAAATATTGTCACCATTCTATACGTACTTGGTGTCGTTCAGAGCTCTGTCTCGTTCAGTTTGAAGCAGGAAACCAAAAACAAAGCATTCAAACTATGCAACATTCAAGATTTCTTTGTACGTCATTGACAAAAAAATGACGTCAAAATTGCGAAATCGTGTTTTCAGCTAGTCGTGCCTTATACCGTAAGCACGTCTCGTCGAAGGCGCGACGTATAAACCACAGACGAACTTCGGACGTGCGGTACGTCGGTACGAGACGTGCAGCACGTCGGCTCGAGCTTTGAAACATTGGTCGAACCGAGTTGATTTATACGTCGAACTTTACATGAGCCATGACAGTTGATACCAAATATACGTTCATCTTATTGGTTCGACCCATGAAAAGTTCGACGTCTAAACTGGGCCTTACCACGCTCACTTTGACACTGCACATTGTAATTTTTAATTATATCGTGCATTACAATGGGAGGTAATGAGGCACAATCTGCTAGAAAATGGATACATGTCATGAATATTTTGTCTGTCAGCTGTCCGACAGTCTTGTTTGTCCGTGTCTATCCATCCCTCCACCTTACCTTCAGTCCATCTCTATGGTGGGTAACATAACTTTAGATGAGGTCCAGACTGGCTTGGAATATGACTTCATAGCCCAATATAACAATACATCCCCCTCTCCCGACAATGATGAGGATTCTTCATTCCACAGCCATAAACCCGAATGTAAGTATTATTTGCCAGAAATTTTTCGATCGATTATCAATAATGAAACCCAATCTTTCTCACTTTTTCATATTAACTGTCAAAGTATTAATGCCCACTGGGAATCTTTAAATGATCTTCTGTTTAACCTGCAAGGAACCAAAAATAATTTTGACATCATTGGCCTAACAGAAATCTTCAATGTCCCCTCAAGTATATCATACTGCCTTGACGGCTATCATAATCTTATAAAAACACAATCGCCCTGACGGTGATGATGGTAGATGGGGAGTCAGGTTCTTTATTAAAGAGAATATTGATATTAAAATTCATCATGACCTGTCGACTTTCATCACTCACATCAGACAATCTCTTTTTATTGAAATTAATGTTAATAAATCTCGTAGAATCATTGGGGTTATTTACAGACCTAACAGATTACCAAAATCGGACATGCTTAAAAAAACTAAACAAAGTAACTGATAAATTAAATCAGGAAAATGCATCTTCCTATATAATGGGCAATATTAATATTGATCTTATTAAATATGACTGCAACGCCAAAACAGATAATTATATCAACCAAATGTTCAGCCAGGGATTTTTACTTGTCATTACTAAACCCACCCACTTAACTACACATTCAGTCACTCTCATCGACCACATACTTACAAACAATATTTTATCCACTGCAGTATCTGGGATAATAATACTGATGTCTCTGACCACTTTGGTACTTTTCACACAGAAAGTGGGCCCCCCAAAAACAAAGAAAAAATCATATTCATGGACTCGAAAAGTAAATGCTGAAACTTTTGCAAACTTCAAATTACTTCTATCACAATGTGATTTTCCACTATTCCTCTGGGTTCAGATAACCCTAACATGGCTTATAACAATTTTTTAGATATATATCTATATACCAAATATCAAAAGAATCTGACTGATGGATCTGAAGAAGAAGATTTTTAAAGAATTTCCCCCATATTGCACCAAGTTAATAATCAGGCTCTCACAGGAAGCCCAAATATTAACTCAGGGACTCTATTTGAACAAACTTCAATCTGACCCCTGTAGAGCCCAGAACCTTGTATTGAGCCCACATATGAACCAAGGGGCTCGATTTGAATATACTTGTGTTTGACCATCCTATGGATGCTGTATACCAAATATCAAAAGATTCTGATCAGCGGTTCTGAAATTTTTTTTTCAATTTCTGCAAATATGCTGACTCAGCATTTTTTCAAACGCCCCCCCCTACAAAACACCCGGACACAACCGATAGCCTTTTTTTTAATCCATTCTACTGGTCAAAAGGATGCTTCATACCAAATAACAGTTCCCTGTTCCATGTTGTTTGGGAAATATGGACATTTGAATTTTTTCTGTTTTTAGTCCCTGGGGTACCCACAGGGCTGTGAAAAAAACAAATTTGGGGCATCAATCAAGTACTTTGGACCCACTTATACTACATGCCAAATTTGGTTCAAATCGGCCCATCGGTTCTTGAAATAGAAATTTGGGGCAGAGCCCAAAGTGAGTATGTGCCCACAGAGAGCCCAAATATTGATCTACCAACTTCCCTTCAACAAACTTTAATCTTCAACACCAAAGAGTGTTCCATACCAAATATCAAGGCAATCTCTCTCGTGGTTCATGAGAAGAAGATTTTCTAAGATTTTTAGGCTTTGGCATCATTGACCAGAGCCCGAAGAAGGCAGCCGCTTCATTTGAACAAAATACAAAGGGTATACTTCAGGGATGGTTTGTGCAATATATGTTTGAATTTGGCAAATGGCTGTGCAGAAGAAGTCAAATTTGCAAAAGTTAATGGATGACAGACGACGGACGACACATGATGGCAATAGCTCACACTGACTTACAGTCAGGTGAGCTAAAAACTACAAAAACTACTGTAAAATATTCAATAAAGTAAAAAAGCAATGCAAAGCAACTTATTTTAAAAGTATTCTTAACGAGCACAAATTTAACATGTGTAAAACATGGCAAATACTAAATGATGCCATTAAAAAGCTTGATGGAACAGCCAACTTACCTCAGTTTTTTACTTATAATGATAAAGAAATAAATGACCTGACAGAAATAGCTAGAGAATTCAATACTTACTTTGCAAATACAGGAAAACGAACAAGTAATAAAATATCTGGTACTAACAAGTCGTTTCACGACTTCATGGAGACAAATTCTACTAACAATTTTTACATAAGCCCTACATGTGATTTTGAAATTAAGAATATTGTTAAATCCCTGAAGTCAAAAGGAAGCAAAGATTGTAATGATATTAGTTCAAATCTACTTAAACAAACTATTGACCCTATTCTTAACCCATTTATGCACATCTTCAATTGTTCGTTTTCTTGTGGCACTGTTTCAGACAAAATGAAAATCGCAAAAGTTCTTCCTATATTTAAAGCAGGTGACCAACATAACTTTACAAATTACAGACCAATTAGCATTCTTCTGACATTCTCAAAAGTGTTAGAAAAACTTATGTCAGTAAGACTTTTAAAATACTTAAATCATTTTAGTATCCTATATCCAAATCAGTATGTTTTTAGGAAAAATCATAGTTCGGTGCATCCTGTCATACAATTGTTGAAAACTATATCAGAAGAAAATAATAAAAGAAGTAAAAACAGCACAATTGCATTATTTTAGATCTTTCAAAAGCATTTGATACAATAAACCATGACATTTTAATAAACTATATAGATACGGTATCAGAGATTTGTGTAATGACTGGTTTCAAAGCTATTTATATGATAGGTCACAGTATGTCACATACAGCAACCATATATCTGATAGAGCAAATATATCAAACAGAGTTCAACAAGGCTCAATACTCAGCCCTACACTGTTCCTGATATATGTCAATGACATCTATCATGCTACATGCTAAAATCTCCTATCTTTTACTGACGACACTACTGGGCTTTCTTCGGGCTCCAAACCAAATCAATTTGCCCAACTCATAAAGAGCTTGAAAAAGTGTTTGAATGGTGTTGTGCGAATCAACTTGTATTAAATGCAACAAAAACTAAATGTATTTTAATCAACCCTTCCGCCAAAAATACAACAGTTCACCAAAATATTTTAATTAATGGCCAAATCATAAGTAAAGTAGGTTAAAAAATACAGAAAAATCTCTTAAATTCTTAGGAATACATATTGATGATAGTTTATCTTACAAACATCATATATCTCAACTCTCTTCGAAGATTGCTCAGGCAAATTTCACACTAAATAGAGTGAAGACCTTGCTTCCCTGTGACGTTTTGAAAACACGTTATTACGCCCTGATACACACACATTTAGTGTATTCTATGGGATAAATGTAGGAGGAAGTGCTAGAACGACCAAAAAGATACTGCTTCTTCAGAAACGCTCCATCCACATAATAAAAAATAAGAAATATAATGCGCATACTGATCCCCTTTTTTGGGAAAATAAGATTCTTAAAATAAATTACCTCTTCAAACTCCACGCGTGCCTGTTTGTTTTTGACTGGTATCACGATAACCAGCCAGTATCCTTTAGACATTATTTCCACCCTATAGTCAACACTATGGGTAGAGCTAGTAGAAGGAGAGATACTCCTCCAAACTGATAGAACAAGGACAAGGTCTCCTGAGAATTTTCCAACACACATGTACCCCAAACTCTGGAATAATTTAGACCTTGATTTTCGTAATATAAACAACAGAAACATTTTAAAAAACATTTAACCTCAAAATTATTGCCCCAATACTCCGATAACATTGACTGTAATAATCCTTACTGTACTGACTGTGCTTTCTAACAATAGGTAGAATATTTTCTGAATAAACCGAGTGGGTATGCATTTTTATGCATTTTCAAGATTATACCAATTTAGCGCTTTCCAAGCACAGTGCCGACAGACGTGGGCAGTGAAATGACAATAGGGGAATTTTGTTCCTGGTCTACTCCTGTTGAGACTCCAACTCTCAGCGTTGGTCTGTGGGGGTCTCTCTTTGAGAGCACCCCACGGAGTGTCATTGGAGTTCTGAGTTTGTAGTTGTCAACGAGGGAGAAGTTGTTACTATTGACCCATTTCTGCTGGTACTGTATACGACTGGACAAATTCTCGTCTCTTAACTCAATTGTGTTAGTTACACTCAGTAGAGTAGGCCTATACTCAGTTGAATGGGCCTACATATATGATGTGAAGTTTCTGGTACGTCCATTGCTGATCATCAAAAAAACATTGATGATTAGAAAAAAAAAACATTTTTTTTCCTTTTTTCCAGCAAAGTGGACAAACTGACTAGAAAAATTATGCTACATGTCCCAATAGCTATAACCCTTTACCTAACATGAAAAGCAGATGACACTTGCAAACAAAATTCTTGAATAAATTTTTTCATTTTTTGTCTCAAAAACATAGGTTATGACCCCTCATTGGAACGAACCTATGTTTTTGAGACAAAAAATGATGAAAATTAATTGGCGAATTTTGTGAACACCGCTGGCCGGTTTTGGCCATTACGTTGGGTAAAGGGTTAAAACGTTTTTATAACTTAAAATGTAATGACCGTGGTCGGCAAAATTCCTGCAAATTGCATCGAAAATTTTGAGAAGCTGTTTCCCCAAGTTTGTTTACAGTTTACTGTCAATGGATGGGACTATTATTTGCATGTTAGATACGACAGCGACAGAGTGACATGAGGAGCTTTTTCAGATGCTTAGTATGTTATTATTATTTATTATTTATTGATGTTTAAGGTCACATATTTATGCACAATGGCTAATCATGACCGTGACAGTTTTTCGGGTGGAGGAAGCCGGAGTACCCGGAGAGAACCACCGAGCAACGACGAGCAACTGCCAGCTCCCCAACATCATAACTCTGCACTGCAGCACAGGCAGGGTTAGATTGGTTGAAGACATGCATACCAGTACGCCTTAGTACACGGCGTCATCATGCCCCCACGTGGGCAATGGAGATGAAGTGTCTTGCCCAAGGACACAACGCGGTTGCCACAGGTGGGATTCGAACTGAGGACCTCTCGGCTTGCAGCCTGCACCTCTACCTACTGAGCCACCGCGCTCCCGCTTAGTATGTTAAGAAGTTTTGTATTTTAAAAGTCAGCAAACACCTTATTCCCATTGTTGGGACTATTTGATGATAGACATGTTTCGTTCAATAACTTTTGGAAATTTGGTTGTGATTTCAAAATAATTTAGTTTATTTGGTACTGTTTTAAAAACACTTTGAACAGCAGGTGTTACGATTTTACTTTCTCAGTGAGGGTGGGGGATTTACACCTAATACACAATACTCAAAAAACATGAGCATATTCTAGAATATCCTAAATGCTCAATCATCAGCAGATATATTCATCTGGCGATTTCTCCCTAGCTCAGAGCAACCCTGCTTATCTATATTTAGGAGCAGTTTTGTTGTGGTTATTCAATAACGTCTCCAAATGGTATTGGCAGACTGAAGAGTTAAACCAAGAATGTACCCTATTCATTTCTATTTTTACATTGAATTTGAATGTAACAGCCTGAAATGGTAAATTCTTCACAAAACATACAAATTATAATTTATTTATTGGTGTTTAAGGTCACATACTTTTTCACAGTGGCTAATCATGACCACAACATAGAGATAAAGTCAAGGTCAGTCAATCGTTTATACCCCATGCTGCCTATTTTAGAGGGCTTGCACCCCAAGCATTAATGAATGGGTCCTATTTTAACAGTGAAAAAAAGCTGGTTTACCACAGTAAACAAGCACTGCTTCACTTCCCGGGGTACTGCAGGGGTACAAATTATAAACAGGTATGTTAAGTCTCAATATTTTTGAAGGAGACTCACTATTTTCCAGAGTAAATTTTTGTTAAATGAGGCCAAAATTGGGATCTTTAGCAGAATCTCACTAATAATAATTTTTACCCTTCAAGCCATATACAAATTTAATTCTCTAAAAAATGCCAGCATGCCATGATACCTAAACATTATATGGATAGTGCATAGAGCATTTTTTTTTTTTTGTGTAGTGAATGACTTGTTGCTTCATTATCTGTAGGCGTTTAATGGTGTCAAAATGCAACTGTCAGTACAACAAAATATGAAATTACTTCTGCACTTTGCAAATGAAAGCAGACGGATGAATTATCCAGTCACTCTAAACACCAAGGGATATCAAGGTGAAGGAAAATAAGGGTGGAAATGGGGTGAAAAGTGTATGTGATAGTGTGTTATCAGTATATAAATTGCTTTAACCAGTATGTGCATAGTTTTAATGCCATGTTTGAGAATTAGGGGCGCTGAAGTAATAGGATTCATTGAAAAATCTTCCCCTCGGCATTTAGTGGGTAGTTTGGTAATTAGTATTTACAGCGACTACACCTCAGTAAGCGTCAGTGTGAATTGTTAATCGCATTGTGACATGTTAATCAGTTCTCTTTGTGGCTGTCGACAATTGTCTTTGTTATATTAAAATTGTTATGGACCAATATAAAGTTGAACAACTCTAGTAAGTTTGAGAGGATCTCAACCTTCCGAAATCCCATATATGTACTTGTCTCAACTTACCCGTTTCATCCAATAGTGGACTTCATCAGACTACATTGTCTCTTACTACTTATGCTTTACACTTCCATCCCCTCCACTACAGCCTACAACAAAACAACAGTATGATTAGGCTCTGAGTATGGCGAAAAGTCTGATCTGATCATATACCCAAGGCAATACTTACACTACTGGCCGCAGGCCCAACACATGCCCCCCCCCCCCCCCCCCCACACCTACCCATACTGATTCCCACTTGGGACTTCATTTCTCCAATTCACTAGGTAAACTTCACATCCTTACCAACTCTAGCTGTTTTTTTCCCTCCCCAATTCCCCCCCCCCCCCCCCCCCCCCCCCCCCCCCACACACACACACACACACCGACCCATACTGATTCCCACTTGGGACTTCATTTCTCGAATTCACTAGGTAAACTTGACATCCTTACCAACCCTAGCTGTTTTTTTCCCTCCCCGATTCCAACACAACCTGGCCCCCCCGACCCCCAATTTGAGACAACACGCAATGCACATGCCCTACCCATGAACATTTATGCATCTTATGTAGCTGGAAAATGACTGTGGCAGATTATTATTATTATCCCCGAAATAATCGAATTATGTCATACTTGCCAGAACTCATGCATCTGCCACTTGAGGGACTTACTCCTAGGACCTTTTGTATCTGCCAAAATGCAAATACAAACCTGCATCCACCAAAGAGTCCCACAATACGCACCTGCCAAAACAGACATCAGCCATGAGGGTATATAAAGCAGAGCCAATGTAGTCATTCTACTCCTCTGATGAAGTCCACTATTGGACGAAACTGGTAAGGCCAGACAAGTACATATACAGGATTATGGAAGGTTGAGATCCTCTTGAACTCACTAGAGTTGTTGAACTTTATATTACGTATTATTAGATCTCGAGTTCACTGTCATAGCAACACCTCTGGTGGCCGAATGCTCAATAAGCGACATTAGCTTGGGCTCTAGCTCAAGCGTGCAAACAGTGATTGAGTCTGACAGTCTTGAACGAAGACCAAATGCCCAAGAGGAAACACTCCAGATTCTGCTGCCAACACATTCATTCCGGTACACACAATACACAACCCATTTCACAAGAGGATTGAAAACTTGTTCATAAAAGAATTAAAGTTGGAACTGCAAGTGTTATTCTTACACAGTTACGTCCAAATGGCACCAAGGACCACTGGAACCAAACTGCATGTCACAGGAACTGTATTTATCTGTTACAATGCAAAATACGCAACAAACAATATGTCGGTGAAACGAAACACTTCAGCAAAAGCATCTGTGAACACATTGCAGATATCATAAATAAACTTGATACTCCAATAGCCATCCACTTTAATCAAGAAAATCATAGACTATCAGATCTCTGCTATAGTATAATACGGGTCCTGTACTCAGGCCCTGAGAAATCAGGGCCGAACATGAGAAAACTCGCCACCTTTCTATAATACCAGTGGGTATACAGTAAATGGGTAAATTCTCCTGAGAAAACCAAACCAAGCAAGGGTTTCTAGAGCTTTCTTTTTTATTGAATGAATATTAGGCACCACCGACGTCATCACAACGTTAAAAAACATCACATTCAGTACCTGATGGAACAGCCTCGAGAATATCTAACACATCTTAATCCCTTACCTAACATGAAAAGCAGACGACATTTGCAAACAAAATTCTTGAATAACTAATTTTTTTCATTTTTTGTTTCAAAAACATAGATTATGACCCCTCATTGGAACGAGCTCGTTCCAATGAGGGGTCATGACCTATATTTTTGAGACAAAAAATGAAAAAATGATTAATATTAATGGGAGATTTTTTAGAACAGCGCTGGCCGGTTTTGACTGTTATGTTGGGTAAAGGGTTAATTGGCATGGCATGCTGTCCATAACCTTCTGAATTTCTCTCACTGTGATGTTGTCTCATTTCTCTATAAGCACACGGCAGTGAAGTGGTCAATAGCCAGCAAATATTCACCTGTTTTAAGGATGTATGCCCGATCCAATAGAGGAATGCAGAACGTCACAATATGAGCTATTCGTATACCCACCCACAGGTTTTTGGGTGGGGGTGGGGGGGGGGGGTGCGGTTTTGACTTAACTTGTTGTGGACAGTATACATTGGATATTCCCCCTTAACTGGTTCAGTGCTAGAAGCCTCTACCAAGGCTTTCAGAAAAATGAGGGTACTAGATCAAAAGCCAACATTTTCTTTGCTCATGTTTCATATTCAGTCAAACACCCACAATAGTTTGATTATACAAGTTTGCTTTATTACAAATTATTGGAGAGTGCCTACGGACACTCTCCAATAATGTGGAATAAAAATTTTGATGAACAAATTCAGACCACTAAAAATAATATAGCGCTCAACCAATTAAAATGCTGCAACCACTCGGTCTGAACAGAAAGGACTTTTAGTGTTGTTTATTAATGTTATGGACGAATATCGTGAAATCAGAAATAATATTTTCGGAAGTGGTGATTTTTCACTCCACAACGATGCAAACAAGTGTTTGACCACCGAGGTGGTATTAGTCCCCTACAGCGCTTTTGTGACATAAGGTGTTTTTGTCACATAAGACATGACCACAGTCAGCAGGAGTATCAGACCTGGGGGGAGGGGGGGGGGGGGGGCAGTTTTGGTAAAATAATTACGGACGGTTCGGCATGGGGACAGTTTGGCTTGTGGACAATTCAGGTTTCATGACAACAGTCAACAGGAGTGTCAGACCTGGGGGGTGGTTTGGGTAAAATACAGGTTATCAGACAGGATATCAAATGTGAATGGAATCTAAAAATTGAGAATTGAGAGAAGTGTAGCTTGAACCATGTTGGAGGGAGGGGTGGTAACATAAAAATAGAAAAAAAAAGCTTAAAAAACACAGCAAAAATGGTCGCCATTCCACCATCTTGGATTTTGAAAAAAAAATATTAAGCATGCATCATCCCTTCAGAACCATTTATCCACGTACCAAATATGAAAGGTGTAGCTTAAAGCATGTTGGAGGGAGAGATGGTAACATAAAAACAGACAGACAGACAGACAAGACAGACAGACAGACAGATCTTCGATTTTGAAAAAAAAATATTGAGCGTGCATAATCCACTCACAACACTTTATCCATGTACCGTATATGTAAGATGTAGCTTGTACCATGTTGGAGGGAGGGGTGGTAACATAAAATAGAGAAAAAAAGCTTAAAAAACACAAAAATGGCTGCCATGGCACCATCTTGAATTTTGAAAAAACATATTGAACGTGCATCATCCCATCACAACCCTCTATCCATGTGCCAAATATGAAAAGTGTAGCTTGAACCATGTTGGAGTGAGGGGTGGTAACATAAAATAGAGAAAAAAGCTTAAAAAACACAAAAATGGCCGCCATGCCGCCATCTTGGATTTTGAAAAAAACATATTGAACATGCATCATACCCTCCCAACCCTCTATCCATGTGCCAAATATGCAAAGTGTAGCTTGAACCATGTTGGAGGGAAGGGTGGTAACATTAAAATAGAGAAGAAAGCTTAAAAAAACACAACAAAAATGGCTGCCATCCCGCCATCTTGGATTTTGAGCGTGCATCATCCCCTCGGAACCATTTATCCATGTATCAAATACGAAAGGTGTAGCTTAAAGCATGTGGGAGGGAGAGGTGGTAACATAAAAACAGACCTACAGATGGACAGACAGACGGATGGATGGAGTGCAATCCTATAGTCCCCTTAGGGGACTAATAAAACTTGCTGTGAGGCAATAGACATGGTGAGCAATCATGGCTGACCAATGGGACCGACAATATTTTGATTATAGAAGTTTGTTTTATTACAAATTATTGGAGAGTGCCTATGGACACTCTCCAATAATTTGTAATAAAAATTTTGATGAACAAATTCAGACCACCAAAACTAATATAGGACTCAACCATTTAAAATGCTGCAACCACTTGGTCTAAAAAGGAAAGGACTTTTAGTGTTGTTTATTAATGTTATGGAAAAATATCGTGAAATCAGAAATAGTATTTTCGGAAGTGGTGATTTTTCATTCCACAACAATACAAATAAACTTGCCGTGAGACAACAGACATGGAGAGCAATCACAGCTGACCAATGGGACCGACCCATTAAAAAGTTACTGATTTACATTCCCGACAATTCTAATGAAAGTGTCAATGACACTGTAGCTCATCTTGTTTAAGACATGTACATGAACAGCATGTAACACAGCAATGACAAACATCTAGGTAATGACCTGATAACAAAAGTACATGTAAAGTATAACGGTCTGTACATAAATGCTGACCATAGCCTGTAACAAATATATAGGTAAAGTATTGTAAAGGTGGGGTGACAGTTAGATGCTAAACTAGAAAAGAAATCTTTGAGTCCCAGAGTGGGTCTGACTGAACCCCAAAATATTTGTCCTCATAGCACAGTGATAACAAAGGCACCCAAAAACACTCGTACCTGTCACAAGGTGATAACAAAGGTACCACAAGAAGTTTCGTGAAGATCGGTTCATAAATACAGACTCCAGCCCGAGCCATATTGAAATGTGCACTTACTGTGTATAAGTAGCACTGAATAAATCAAAGTTCATCTAATTTGCATAATTTCTGCTCGAGAAAAAAACCTGTATTATATGTGATGTATTCCATGTTACTAAACACTCATACCAAAATATATTCAAATCAGAACTTTCATACAGAAGTTCTGTACAAAAAAACTGATTGCACTCGCTAAAGTACAAAATGGCTGCTGGTGGCCATCTTGAATTTCGGACTACACCCAAAACCACTTGTTCTCGTCCCACGGTGATAACAAAGGTACTTAAGCAGTTTCATAAAGATCGGTTCATAAATACGGCCTCCAGTCCGAGCTGTATTGGCATTTGCAGTAACAGTGCTGAAAGTAACATAAAATAGATCAAAGTTAGTCTAATTGGCATAATTTGTGCATGAGAACTCTGTATTATATGTGATGTATCCCATGGTACTAAACATTCACACAAAAAATTATTCAAATCTGCGCTTTCATATGGAAGTTCTGCGCAAAAATCTGATTACACCTAATATTGTACAAAATGGCTGCCAGCGGCCTATCTTGAATTTCAGACTGGACCCAAAAACAAACGTTCTCGTCCCAGGGTGATAACAAAGGTACCCAAGAAGTTTTGTAAAGATCGGTTCATAAATATGGCCTCTAGCCCGAGCTGTATTGGCATTTGCACTTACAGTGCTGAAAGTAACACTAAATAAATCAAAGTGGACTGCACCCAAACCACTTGTTCTCGTCCCACGGTGATAACAAAGGTACTTAAGTGGTTTCATAAAGATCGGTTCATAAATACGGCCTCTGTATTGGCATTTGCAGTAACAGTGCTGAAAGTAACATAAAATAGATCAAAGTTAGTCTAATTTGCATAATTTACGCACGAAATAAAACCCCGTATTATATGTGATGTATCCCATGGTACTAAACATTCATACAAAAAATTATTCAAATCAGAGCTTTCATATGAAAGTTCTTCGCAAAAATCTAATTGCACCTACTTTTGTACAAAATGGCTGCCAGCGGCCATCTTGAATTTTGGACCACACCCAAAAACACTCGTTCTCGTCCCACAGTGATAACAAAGATACTCATGAAGTTTTGTAAAGATCGGTTCATAAATACGGCCTCTGGTCTGAGCCGTATTCAATTGTTGACGGACGACTGAGCCGTATTCAATTGTTGACGGCATAAGCTCAAATTTGACTACGTCAAAGTTGAACTAAAAATCAAACTTCGACTGATTTCTGTTTGACTATATATATATATAACGTTGGTAATTGCAAAAACCCTGGTCAGGTAAAGAGGGTGGAAACCTCGAAAACAAACGGAAAACAAAAAAATAAGGCTAAATTAAAGCCATTGACAAATCAAGATTCTCATTGTTCACCATCGTCTTTGTGCGCCCCCCCCCCCCTCCCCACCCCATCCCCATTTTTTTTAAAAAAACCTGGTCAGGTAAAGAGGGTGAAAACCTTGTTGACAAAAGGAATAAACAAAAAATCAAGACAAAGTTAAAGCCTAATGACTAAAAAATGTACCTTATATATACATATTCTAAATACAAGTAGTAGCTTTGGGTGTAGTGGCCACAGCCATGTGATATTTATCACAGCAGTTGACTAAGGACACAATGCAGTTGCCATAGGTGGGATTTGAAATGAGGACCTCTCGGCTTACATCATACAGTTAAACTAGAAGTCCTGTCATGAAATGCGCACAAATAGCACGTCGATCTGCGCGTTAATCTACGCCTTATGACCATTGACAGAAACATTGCCTGTGTTTGCTATGAGTAACCAGGAGAACCTGCCATGCTTTGGATGCCATTCGATATGGCAATTGCACCCAATTCCTACGCACAATTAAGCCTAGAAAAGTGCACAGTTCGTGACAGGACTTCTAGTTTTAACTGTACATCTCTACCTATTGAGCCACCATGCTCCCATGTCGGTCATTATGATTATTTATTTATTTATTGTGTTTAAGGTCACATATTTTTGCACAGTGGCTAATCATGACCACAACATGAGTATCAACTCAAGACCAGAGGTGAGCATTAATAAGCCATACTGCCCATTTTAGAGAAGGTTTGCACCTCCCAAGCATTGGTGACTGGGTCCTATTTTGCCAGTAAAGCAGAGCCTGTTTACTGCAGTGAACAGGCGCTACTTCCCTTCACGGGGTTCCTGCGGGGAGGTCATTATGATAAATTTATCTAACAATCTGAATAGCCCAATGAACACACCTCAAGGTCATTTGATAGAAGGCATTACTTACATGTAATACTACAAGTACTACTTCTTTGATATGGTGCCAGGCATTTTGTATCAAATGCAAGGTTGAATCTCTGACAGAATCAATCCCAAGATCCCACTCAGAATCCGATACAAATCACATGACAACACCTTTGGCCCTTATAATAAATTTATTTATTTATTTATTTATTAAAGTTTAAAGACACTTTAACAGCCAAGGTCATAGTGGGTCAGTGACAGTTTTACAGGTGGAGGAAGCCAGACTACAAATGTGGTGTTATGAAAATCTGCACCGCTATTTAATTACACCCCACACACCCACTGGGTGTATTTAATATTATACCCAAAACCATTTCGAACCTGAATAATTTCGTACCGAAAACCATTTCAAATCCAATAAAAAAAAGCAATTTTGGCCCCCAGAAATTAGAGCAGTTAAATAGAATGTCCTATAACAATAATCCTTGCAGTCCATCTGTCAATGGAATTTTTTTTTTTAAAAATAAAATTTTTAATGATGCGCCTGTTTAGATTTTGCCGGAAACCATTCAGGAATGGTTTCTGTTACCGGTTCACACCACGAGGAGGTACTAAACAGGACTTTGTGAACCACCTACAGTATAAGCAAAAATACATATTAGTTTCTCGTCCAAGTCTGAAAATAAGCAATCTGACATTTGCAGATGGAGGTCCTCAGAGGGTGAATTTGATGATGTATCCCATACAGTGGGCTAGAATCCCCCACTATATCCTCTGGGTTCCCCTTTCTGTTTAGACTGGAGACTTTTGATTCAGACTGAGGTTCACAGAGGGTAAATTTAGTGATGCTACCCTGTGCAGGGTAGCATCACCAAATTCACCCTTCGGGGACCTCATTCTGCCGATGACAGTCTGCTTATTTCCAGGCTTGTTCTTGTCTCCTGCAAAAGAAATAGAAATTAGAGGTTATCTTCTGTTCATCTGAAAGAGAGAAAATGTAATATCAGTAATTTTATCTAAAATGAATGAATTAGGTTCTGTCAATTTCTGTTATTCTGAAATAAAAATAAAAGAAATTAGTTTCTGGTTACCTGAAATGAACATGAAAAGTGTTTATGATCAGTTTGCCTGCAGCTATATATTTTATTACATGCCTGTTCTATGTAATCCCCATCTACAGCAGCACTAAACTATTTGGAAAATGAAAATCTGTTCCGCACATATATGTGGAACTGAAATCGTTGACAGACAATTTTTAAATAGAAGCAAAATTTCACTGGAATTTTCTACAAACTGTGCAATGCAATTACAATTTGAATTACTAGCAGTAGCTGAAAATCATCTCCTAAAGTTCTTATGTGTTCTATGTGCCAACTGACACAAAGTACACATTGAAAATCAAGGGACGAAATAGTAACACAGGTTCCTCTTGCAAATTTGGTTGGCGATAAAATGTGTTCTTTTTGTTGATATTTGTGAAACGAATTGCTAAGTGTCCTTCTAATAACTGTTTTTTTTTTGATGTGAGGACATGTAATAAACACAGAACGACACACGCATGTGCAAGCACAAATCGATATGGCACTTGAGCCATCGCAGGAGGATAAAGCTCTAGGCCTGTGGCCTCTCATTTTATCTTTCCCCGCTGGCACTTGTGCCATATCTGTTAACCCAATCACATGTGTGTGTTGTTGCATGTTTGTATGCCATCTTTTGGTCATTCTACCTGTGGTCTATTTATATATGATGCTTCTCAAAGAGACTGACAGACTGAAATTTTCTGGTTTTTAAAAACGTCCCACAGGCTGAAATTTTTTTCTCTGATATGTGAATATTTTTATTTGTACCATGCTCGCCTATGTTACAACCTGTGAAAAGCCTGTATGTAAAATTTTAGCTTTTAACCCCACCACTGTTGTAAAGCTTCTACTGTGGTTAAAAAAAATACACCCATAGTGGGAAGTTAATCCAACTTGACATTTGGCATGATGCAATTTGCCAACTTCAATACATTCAAACTTTGCGATGTTCATTCAAACATACAACATTTTGTGGTATTATCTATATTACATGCAATGACTTATTAAGTTTAAAAAACCTACAATTATATATTTAAAATAAAATTTAAGAATTGTTAATAATAATTTGACTGAAAAAGCAAGGTAAATTCAATCAACTTTGACAATATGTCTAGCCGTCAATCAAGCATTCACGTAAGTCAGTAGTACTGTCCATTGGCGCAGATGTAAACGAAAGAAACCTGTGTGTTTGCGATAAAAATGTTGTTTTTTCTCCATTTTAAGAGCAAAAGTCGATTAGTTATTAAGAGCATGATATAAATAAAACAAATAGAGACTAGGGTCAGTAATCAGATTCAAACCACTCATAGAATAAAAGTTTTAACCACTCAGCAGAGCAGAGTGGTTAAAACCCTTATCCTTCTCGTGGTTTAAATCTGATTAATGGCTCTAGTATCTATTTATTCTATATGCAAATGCTGTATGCTGTGAATACTGGCAGCTAAATTTAAGGCAATTTTACTTTAAAATTATTTTGTTATATAGAATTTATTGAAGTGTGCCCAGGGACAATCACCAATAAATTAAAACAAAGCCATTTTGTATCCGACATTTAATGTGAAAAAATCTGAAAGCAAATTTAAAAAGTACAAAGCCATTTTATGTGAAATGAATTGAAGGGAAATTTGAAGAGTTCAAAGCCAATGTAGTCACTTTTTGGCAGAGCCCTGATAATGCATTCCTGCACTGAAACAGTCAAAAACCTTTTGTATGCAAGATCAATTGATGTAATGTTATAGGAATTTTTTTTTTCTATTGGTGTTTCTATTTGTCACCTTTCAGGAAATAGCACGACTATCAAGTAATACAAGTAATAGGAAACAAAATGTTTGCCCGTACAGCAGGCCTGAAAATAAGCAGTCTGACATTTGCAGAATGAGGTCCTACGAGGGTAAACTTGATGATGCTATCCCATACAGTGTGTCAATTTCTCCTGTGGGTACCTTTGTCTGTTTAGTTTTGACACCCTGATTCAGATTGAGGTTCACAGTTATTTATTTATTTATTTATATATTGGTGCTTAACGCCACATCGGCAACAAAGGCCATATCGTGGCGAGAAAGTCATGAAAATGAGTTAAAAGGTAATGGTCAGGACTGCTTTTTAAAAAGAACAAAATTGTGATAGATGAACGATAATACAATGAAAATGTGAAAATGAATATTCATAATGAAAGAAGAACAACAAATATAATACAAATCAACCTATTGATATCAAATCATGATGGGAAGATTAAAAGACAAAGCTCGAAAACTTGCTAAAAAGGTTGATTTCTTTTAGAAAAGACAAAAGCTTGCGCGGACTGGTAATGTGAAAAAGGTACCTAAGAGACTCCACAGTGAAAAACTGCCGCCTAACGTGATCGAAATCTGTACAATCTAAAAGAATGTGTTCCACTGTCAGCCCCTGCTGACAAGGAACACATTCTGGTCGCAAATTACCCTCTAACAGAAAGGAATGTGTTAATCTTGTATGACCAATATGACAGAATAACATGATCTTTTCTACAAAGGTTACTGGAAGGGTAGTGATCAGAAATAGTTGGTCGGAAGCGATGGAGCTTGTTATTTGTCGCCCCATCCCATTCCACCTGCCACATTGATTTAATGTAACTACTAATATGAGGCTTAAAATCACTGAAAGGGATCCTAAAATCAGTGAGAGGCTTTGTTAAAGCCTGTTTTGCTGCACTGTCTGCTTTGGTGTTACCAGCAATACCAACATGTCCAGGTAACCAGCAAAACACGATATCATATTGGTCAGACACGAGAGTTGTTAACTTCTCACGAAGTTCCAAAACTAGAGGGTTCTTCAACTTGGGGTTGAGTAAAGCAAGTAAAGAGGAAAGAGAGTCTGAAAAAATAATCAACTTCTTTTCCTGAGCATTCACGATATGTTCAAGAGCGAGTTGTAAAGCTTTAACTTCAGCTGTGAAAATAGAACTCTGATTCGGTATTCTGATTGAGGTGACATGATCACCAGTAACAGCAGCTGATGATACTTTGTCACCATCCTTAGATCCATCCGTATAGATCCTATAGATCGTATAGAGGTTCACAGAGAGCAAATTTAGTGATGCTACCCTGCTGTGCAGGGTAGCATCACAAAATTCACCCTCTGGGGACCTCATTCTGCAGATGACAGTCTGCTTATTTTCTGGCTTGCTGTACAAGGGATTCTTCTTGGTATCTATTATTTATTTCCCTACAGTTTTAGAGTCATTATGCATTTTATCATGAATATCTAGAGGATATATTTTAGTGAACATTGAGAAATATCTCGTCAGTGAGGACAGAAAGCGCTCATGAAAATTAGTATTTTCAGGTCCACATTCAAGAGATAATTCCCGATATTCACTATAATAGCAGAGATTTTCTATTTATTATATGCTATGAGACATTTACCACACAATATTCAGCCCAATTCGACTGCAAACATGTACATTTCAAGACAATATCAAAGATCAGCTGATCATTCTTTTAATGCTGTAGCAGCCAAATCACTCATACATGAAAAATATTCCCACTTTCCTCCAATAATTTATTTATTTAATGAGATTTAATGACACTTTTGACAGCCAGGGTCACCTCGTGTCAGACAGTTTTATGGGTGGAGGAAGCCGGAGTACCGGTGCGCTATTCTCAAAATTCGCCAATTTTTTTGTCTCTAAAACATAGGTTATGACCCCTCATTGGAACGAGCTCATCAAGCTCATTCCAATGAGGGGTCATAACCTATGTTTTTGAGGCAAAAAATGAAAAAATTAGTTATTCGATATTTTTTTTTGCAAGTGTCGTCTGCTTTTCAAGTCAAGTAAAGGGTTAAAAAAAACAAAACAACGAAGTCCATTACATCCACAGCAAAGGTCTTCATTTGCGTGCACGGATACATGACCCAATTGTTGATTGCATAATTCACTTGTGAAGTTATCGTTTATAATCAATCCCAGAAATCCCAGAAATCCCAGTAAATCACACTTTGGAAAGTAATAAAATACAGTACTAATGAGAATCGTATTAAAAGATCTTGTATGAAAACACGAAAAAAGTCGTTCATTTAATTTTTCCAACTGAATTTGTTCAACTGCAGAAAACTTGAATTAAATGTATTTGTTAATCACTTCAGCAATGAATCAAAGTGTGACATCATTTAGGAAGGTACTGAGGATATTTCTTGTTATCTATCAAGTTATTTTATTTATTTTATTTGTGGTTAAGGTCACATATTTCTGCACAATGGCTAACCATGACCATTTTACGGGTGGAGGAAGCCGGAGTACCCGGAGAGAACCACCGAGCAACGGCGAGCAACTGTCAGCTCCCCAACATACCAACTCCACACAAGCAGGGTTAGCATTGGTTGAAGACAAGTGCACAATCGACGCGCAGTACGCCTTAGTACACAATGTCACCGTGCCCCCATGTGAGCAATGGGGATGAAGTGTCTTGCCCAAGGACACAACGCGGTTGCCGCAGGTGGGATTCGAACCGAGAACCTCTCGGCTTGCAGCTTGCACCTCTACCAACTGAGCCACCGCGCCCCCTATCTATCAAGTTGAATGGATATCAAGAAATATCTTTTAGATAATTTGTGGTATGCACAATTGATTTGTGGTGACCCAGCAGAGGGTACTGATGCATAAGGGTGCCCATGGCCTGTTTGTCTGATACTCCCCCACAAGATAATGAAAGTATGTCAAACAAGAGGGGGGGGGGGGGGGGAATACCCTCATAGTGCATACAGCCAAACAATGACAAGAAAAGAAATGAACCATGATACTGTGAAAGCTATTCCCATAAACAATCTTCATTCCAAATTTCATTGAGAGCCACTAACCCCAAACCAGAGATATGAAGCGGACAGACAAAAAAATTGGCCATTTTACCAAGCAAATAGCAAAATTATTGTCTTTGTTTTATAGCAAGGTAATTGTGAAGGCCAGAAACACCTGTTACTGAAGTCTAGCGACAATCGGATCATCCGCATAAGAGTTGTAGAACATACATAATGCCACCTGTGTGGAGGTGATTTGCATGTATTTTCTTTGTTTTACTGCAGGGACATCAGGCCTCAAAATAACAAGATTTTGATAAACCTTCCAGTATGTTGCCTCATTTGACAAGGGTTAACCTGTTGATCGGTTACCTAGATTTTCTTCATAAACCTATTGCATTAAAAGTATTAATACTGACAAAGCTTCTGACATACCCAACTACAGTTCCTCCCAAATTAGTTTGGCGTTTAGACACAAGGGACCCAAGGCAGGTGAAGTACAAAACAGGTACATACACACGCCACTCCCCCCCCCCCCCCCCCCCTTACACATGCACATTCACGTGTGCATGCATTAACATTTGTTGTTCTTTGCTTTATATGATTTTTGTGTCTAATGAAAATTAAAGAATTTTAATTGTTTATTTTGCTGCGTGGCTTATTATTTCAGAAACGCAAACACATTTGTCTCGAACTGGGAGTGGGAATTGGGCAATTGTGTGGGGATGGGGTCAAATACCGTCGATGGACGTCTGTATCACGAATACATTGAACTTTAGGGCATGGGAGTTGCATTGGCAGTCTCTGATTAACATTGGAAAAGAAATAAATGTAAATCGTATCTACCTTCCCCAACATTTCGGAATCCGGAGAATGTAATCCAAAATTCCAAACTAAAACTTTATTTGTGCCACAATGTTCGAAATCATTTGGAAAAACCCATATTCACAACCATGCTGGCTGTTTATTCAAATGGAATAAGCACAAAAACAAGAAGTCAGCATTGGTGAATAAAAGACGTTTCCATAATGTGTTCGAAAATGTTTATCATGGATTGGTAGGGTAAAAAGGGGTGGAATGCAAATAATTAACAACAGCTCATTTGATTTTCAATATGTCTCCTTTTTATTGTATTGAAGACATATTTTCAGTTTCATGCAGTGCGAGAGTTAAAACCTCACGTGCGGTAAATGTATTAACAAAGCAATTAGCTCCCTTTAGCTGTAATAGACAATCGTCTTTCTCAGAATCGAAACAAATTAATTGTTTCGAGAGCCAGAGGGCACCACGAGTTGGTACTGCAGATCTTCAGTACCGCTAATACTATAGATTTATACCCCCACAAGTACAGTAATGATTGAAACACGCTGTATGATAACCACGAGCATTTTGTTCGTTTGTTCACTGCAGTGCTTCTTTTAAATCAGTGGGAGGAAAAACCTTGAAAATTTTTCTCATCCTGTAACAACTAACTTTGTCGGCCATCGGCGCGATTTTTGTTTAACCGATCGAGCATTCGCCTGAAAACAAATCTGCATAACCTATAGGCGAATGGTACGAGCGTTCGCCTCTTATTTCGAGGCCTGGGACATAATTCACTTGAAAGTCTTTCCTACAAACAATCTTCATTCGAAATTTCATTGAAATCTGAAAACCCTAACCTTATAGAACAAAGACAAAATGCCACAGGGTATTTTCTTTGTTTTACTGCAGCGACATGACTCATTTGAAAGCCTTTCCCGTAAATAATCTTGATTTCAAATTTCATTGAAATTTGATAACCCAAACCTGAAATATGAGGTGAACAGACAAAAAATTGGCTATTTTACAAGGCAAACAGCAAATATTCAGTTTTATTTATTTTTTTATTTGTATTTAAGGTCACACATTTTTGCATAATGGCTAATCATGACCACAACATGAGTATCAACTCAAGACCAGGGGTGAGCGTTAATAAGCCATGTTGCCCATTTTAGAGAGGGTTTGCACCTCCCAAGCATTGGTGACTGGGTCCTATTCTACCAGTAAAACAGAACCTGTTTACCGCAGTGAACAGGCACAGCTTCACTTCCCAGTGTTCTTGTGGGGAATTGTCAAAGTTAAAAAGGGGGAGAAGTCTAAAAACTGAAAAGTAAGAAATATTATTAGAGTCTCATTTTTCCCATAAACAATTTTCACTCCAAATTTCATTGAGATCCAAGCACCCAAACCTGAGTTACTATTTTTGTATATTCAAAGGGCCATACCTCACAGAAAAAATATTCCAACAGCAAAACGGCTGATGCTGATTAAAGATCTCATGATAATGAACATCTGTTTCAAATTTCATCAAAATCTGAGCAGTAATGTTTAAGTTATATGAGCAGTTATGTTTAAGTAATATTGTGAAGACAGCTAAGTCCCAATGGACAGACATACATACATGGACAGGCACAATCCAGTATACCCCACTTTTTATAAAAATAAGTGGGGTATAATTACCTTTGAAATCTATATATTGAAAAAAACGACTGCACCAAACTGCTGAAAGCAGATTGCGCATGCAAACCTTCTTTAATAATTACTGCTTTTTATGCTGGGCTTAATGTTGCTTCAAAAACATTAATCGTAAAAGAGCACTGATTTTTGTAAAAACAAAGACAACTTTTCACTTTTTTACAAAGCATGTTTTCTCTTCAATACATCTTTTAATTAATTCAAACATTCTATTGCATGCATATGCCTTTATTTTCATAAAATACAAGCTTTTTCAGCAAAAACCGAAGCAAACAAAAAATATTTCTGTATTGTCCTTGAACAATAAGGATCACATGCCAAAGGCTTCCTCTTCAATATTATCCCTCTTAAAAACTTGATTAATAGAAAACTTGATTAATAATTTTTGAGTAAACTGTTGGCGTGCAATAAATACAGAACAGCACACACATTCGAATTGTCATTTTCACTGCAGTCCATCGATTCTGGCAGCAGGATAATATTGAACTCGAAGCCTTCAGCTTCTGGTTCAATATTATCCCTCCGCCCATATCGATCTTGTGCAGTACAAAATGACAGTTTGAACGCGAATGCCAAACTCATGAAAGCAGATTCCACATACAAATCTTCTTTGATAATTACTTCTTTTGAAGCAGGGCTTGATGTTGCTTTGTAAGCATTAATTATCAAAGAGTGCAGATCTTTATAATGATGCGGGAAAGGTTTACTGCCACATTATTAAAAAATTCTGAACTTTTGACAATGCCCTATTCCAACTGTTCTAGGATCATTTCCATAGTTCCAACTGTTGTAAACACCAATGTATTTCTTGTCTTGCTTGATGTTGCTTGGTAAGCATTAATTATCAAAGAGTGCAGATCTTTATAATGATGCTGGCAAGGTTTCACAGGGTATAAACCGTATAAACCTTTAGCCGGAAGTGGAGATAAGCGAAGCGAGAGATTTCTATTTTTTCTCAAAGTTTCAGTCGCAGCGTATCCAAGATCACCGAAAACAAGATTTTTTTAATAAAAGGAATGACCGAAGAAAGCAAAATCAGTAAGTATGTTATATAAAACAATATTTAACAATGAAACGACACAACTTAATGGAAAAATAGACTCCTGTAGTATGAAAAAACATCTGCTGATCATCTTGGAAAATGAATTTCTCGGGCAAATTTCTCCTTCAAATATCGTTTTTCACATGTTCAGAAATGTAACATGTTAAAATCATAATAGATCGACAGATTCGGCATTCAATTCCACACCAGAAATTATCAACCATAACAACGAAGGAGGTTCGGTGCTACTAAAACTGTTCAAAATATAATGTCGCCTTATCGATTTTTTTATACGCCCAGTTGTATACGCTCATATCTTCAGTTGATGAGTCGTATACATTTTTTATGCTTGTCAGGTGACCCTTTCGATGTGAGAATCTGGTAAATTTGGAGCCTGTAAGTTCCGAAAGCAAGATAGGCCTATACGCGCACAAGCCGGGTTGAATGCAACATTGCATTGCGTTGGAAAAGCGAACCACAGGTTACCTTTTTTCAACGCAGAGAAATAGCCCATTCTACTGCATTACAGAATCTAACGATAGGCGGTGAACTGTATGAAGATGAGACTGGTTTTATGGCATAGCGTAACAATGTCAGATCAAGTTGGACCGCATTATTTACTGTAAGTTGACTCTTTCAGACACAATTTGTTCCAAAACACGTTTTGGGGGTGAAATAATTCTTTGGGGGGGGGGGGGGGGGGGGGCAGTCAGGATTTTTTCGGGCACCCAGGATTCTTTCGGATGAAGGGGACCTCAGCTCCACATCCTCCCCCACCCCACCCAGAAAATAAAAATTCCCGTACGCATATGGCAGTATAGATAGCACGTAATTATAATTTTATGAATTTTTAGGCTCAAGCACCAATTTGTTAAGTTCTTAAATCATCGGGTCTGAAAATTTCAGTGAACTACAAAAGGTATAACATAAACTCACGGCTATATTTAAGTAGCCTCTTGTGCTTTGCTTCTTTACATGATAACAATTTGTTGAGTTCTTAACTTTTGTGGGTCCCTAAATTTCAATGGACTGCAAGAGGCAGAAAAACAAAAACAAAAAAAAAAACAAAAACGAAAAAAATGAATCAAAAAATGAAGAAAAAAAACAACATTAAGAACGGCGCATTTCCGAGCCCACTAATAACCTTCCCAGTGATCCAAGGAACACTGATGACGAATTTCATCTGAATTCATGCAGCGGTTGCTTGCATACATAAACAGACAAACAGACAGACACACTCTTTTATATATAGTAATAATAATAACTCTTTGGCCAGCCACTGATTTGTCGCGGTTCTCGTAAGAGATGAATCTATAAAGCCGTGGTCAACAGGCCTGCAACCAGGGTCGATCTTCGGAGTGGGAGTGGGAAAGGCAGCGAAGAGCCGTGTAGGGGGGGGGGGGGGCAACCCGCACATAATCCCCCACGTAAAAGCAGACGTTACACCCCGCTCCCCCTCCCCCCCACCATTTTTGCAACTAAATACGCTCTGGAAGGGGCAGACATGTAGATAAATAGCAGACCCACAAATTCGCAAGGAGGGTGGCTATTGATCTATTATGGGGTGAAGCAGGCCCTTCGCTACTAATGGCTGACCATAGTTGGGCCCGGGGTAGGAAAATTGTGAATTTCAGGGTCCCCAAACCCTCGTTTCCTTGCACCTGAGTGGATATTTTGAGGTTTTCAAGGGAGAAATATTGGTAAGATTTCACACTTCCAGATGCCGGCGTGGAGTATAAATGACAGAACGACGAATATAAGACTCAGTATTGAACTGAGAATTTGCTTCGAGATTTAAAAAAAAAAAAAAAAACCAAAACCCCCAAAACTATGAATGAGATACAAACGGGATAGGCCTACTAAATATATGGGAATATATATTAAACCTACTGTATATAACTTGAAAACCCCGAGCTTTTGCAGGCGCCAGGGAGCAATTTGAAAGTGTGTGGGGGAAGGGGGAGGGACAATATATCTAAGGTTTCTGCATTACCCCCCCCCCCCCCCCCCCTACCCAGACACACGCGTGTGCACTTTTACAGAGTGTTGGGCATGCTAGTATGATCTAGAGGGAATACATGCTCCCAAAGAAAGAAAAAAAACAACACACAAACGAATGGGTAAACCAATCGAATGAATTTAGAAGTAAATCTAATAATGAAAGGAGCAGAGAATTCGAATTTGCAGCGTTCAACAGTCCTCATCTGAGGAGTCAGTCACAGCAGCCTCAGAATCACTGAGCATGTGAGTTTTGGCCCTAATTTTTGAAATTATCCCAGAGAAAGCCCGCAGACCCTCCACCACCGAGAATGGGATACGGCGATATCGCCTCTTGTGCTACCCCCCTCCCCCTACCCCACCCCCCACACACACACCACCACCTAACCACTGTGTGGCTCGCATGCTGCTGCACAGCACACGGTGAGCATACATGGTGGTCCCCTTGGGATTAGCTCTGATAGCCCCACCCCCACCTCACCCCCAATATTTTTACCTTCCTTCGCTCCTGAATAATCAACTATACTCTATTTAAAAATAAATATGTGGAACTGATTCAAATGAACGCCTTTCCAGTGTGTTATCGTATTACTATAAACAAAGAAAAAATATGGTATACATGTAAACTACATTTTTAAAATTGCATGTTAGAAATCAGTGTAAAACAAAACGCAAATGAAGAAAATAACCAAACGAAAAAATTTAGAAGCGAGTCTGATAACGAAAGGAGCAGAGAATTCCAATTTGTTGTGTTCTACGACTGGATCTTTAGCCTGTGTGGAGTCTGTCTCTCTCCGTACAGAGGACAGCCATTTTACTTCCCCACCCAATAGGACGACACGCCGTGACATCATCAACCCCGTAACTGATGCTGCCAGAGAGGGTTCAGATACCTCCATATCTTTTCTCAGCGATCCCGCGACTTCTGGCACGAGAGACCAGCGAACTTATCCACCACTCTTTTCAACTTGTCACACACATTTCAACTTGGGGTGGGGGGGGGGGGGTGCCCCCCCTGGTTACGTTCTTGAATGAGAGTAAATAATTTCAGTTTACAGGGATGACAAGCTGGAAAAATATATCAGTAAAATAGATTAGTTGCAGGTGTATTTTATAGAATAATGTAATGGCCGGTCTGGGTTTGAATGAAATTGCTGAGTCGAGAGGCCGGTTTGAGTGTATCAAGATATGACCAGGACACAATCATGGCGTACAAAATTATTTTTTCCAAAAGGGTTAAGAAGGAAACTGGAGAGCAGTTTGGATAACTTTGTTGGCGGCCTGTTTGGGTGAAATTCTCAGAAACCGGCGAGATCGGTTCTTGTCACTCTGAAGCCGATTTGGCTTGCGACGCGTGCCAGGTGTGCGTTCCGTTTGGCTGTGCTATTAAAGTGAGGGATGACCTCTTCGCCTAGTCTCCTGTGCATCCCACTACCTTTCACCTAGATGAAATCAAATGAGATTCGCAAGAGACTACTCTTCGCCAGCAAAGACGAAAAGCACTTAGGGACGTTCCGACGAGGGGGGGGGGGGGGGGGTGGGGTGGGAGGTGCAATGAGGACCCTGATTTTTGAAAGTTGGAAATTTTATTGTTCAAATTTCAAAAGTTGGAAACATTTAATTCTAAGCAGATAGAGAATTCTTGGTTGAAATACATTTATTCTTTATAGTATGACCCACTAGTTCTTTTTCGCGCAGAACTAAAAAGTTGATAATGTTCCAAATTTGTAACTGCGTAAGCTAGCAATACATCGAGATTGCACTTTCGTAAATGCACACAAATAGTGTCAATTTGGAACACCGGGGCCCGCCGATTTTCTCTAATTGCCTTAAGGCGGGATTCTCTCACGTGAGAGTCCTTCCACTGCTCGTCCAAATGTGACGTGCAGTGAAGGGGCCGCACGCACGAGTATCCCGCCTTCAGGAAATTGCGGGAATCGGCAGGCCCCCCAATAACGCCGGGCCCCGGGGTTTCTACCCCCCCAGTAGTATCATGTACCACAAGAAGTCTTTTGTTAGGCCAATTACAAAGGCTACTCATAATTATGAAGAAAAGGCCAAATATCAAGCGAATATAATGTAATTTGTACATAAATCAATAAAGAAAATTCCTTCTCAAAACCGATCATCAAATGTCGGAAACTTTTTTATGGTATCAATTTGAAATGAAAGTTTGGAAATTTGAGGATCTCACTGTGACACACACCGAGTCTGAACTACCCAGAAGTGTCCCTGGGAGCATTTGGATCCGAGAGGTGTTTTGTTCTTCAGCAGGAGTGAAATGGAAATGTGAATAGTATTGAAGGCTATCGTCGGACAATAAATGTGATCGATTAATTTGAAAGAAATGATCGCTTTGTATTTTTGACAACTTGACCCTGCTCTGAACTGCTATTGACAACAACGTAATTTAATTTCAGCTACTGTTGACCTAACTGTGCTTATCCCACATCATGTAGAATGTTGTTTGGCATTCAAGTTTCAAAAAGAAAACTGGTAACCGAAGTCTTGTTTCGAAACTATTTCCGTGAAGTCGTATGTAAATTAAGTGAAAATAAGATGAAAATTTATAAAATACTTATGTAAGGCGCGAATTATTCTATTTATTTCATCTTTTTGCCTTTGTCACGCAGTAGGGTTCGCTTGGTGAGTATAAAGCTTGTTTTCGACCCTGGATCTGTTTGGTTTCAACACGACATTGGCGAGATATCGAGGGAATCCCATGTGACGTCACGCCTTATCTAAAAATACTTTAGTTTAGTTTAAACAGTATTTATTTCAGATAAAATAAGTTCTCAAAGAACAACATTGAATATTTACAAAAGTATAGGTATGGTATACTTCATGTAGGAGTCCATAGTGTTTCGCTAATTTCTCTAAAAATGGAATCGTTAAAAGCCAGATATTTATTGATGCAGTTGCTTCGAAGAGAATACTAAAAAATAGCCCCATTTTATGTTTGTTCGACAGTTATTGGACACAAAAGACTGTTGCCAAAATGAGAGTGAAAATGAGAGAGCGCGAGAGAGTAAGATGGGGGTCGGGTTAGGGATTATTGTCGAATAAACTGCTAGCTCAGCATGCTGTCAGGCAAACTGGTTTCAATTTACAGAGGATTGGCGTATTGTTATAACACGCCGTTATCTGAAGTGAAAACATTTTCTTCCCATTCGACTGTCCCCCCCCCCCCCCCCCCCCCCCCCCCCCCCCCCCCCCCCACAAACACAGACTTCAACAACATAAAATAAAATAAATAGAAAAAAATAATTAAAAAAAGCCAGGCAAAACCGCAAAACATAGACACTAAATGATCGTTATGAAGTAAAAACGACCACGGTCAAAAACGGTAAACAAAAATTTTTTGAAAAGGTCATTAAAAAGAATGAAACAAACCCCAAATACCCCCAATTGGCAAAATAATTCCCCGACAAAGGTGTGTGAATGTATGTGTGATGAATAAACAGCTCACAAATAACAATGGGATTACCTTCATAGACAAGTGATTATGGATATGTTAATTACAGATGTGAAGGAATTAAAGCCAACTGAACTAATTTACCCTAATGCATAGGTAAATTAAAAAAAAATGAATGCCGATTGAAAAACATGGTTTGAAATCTTTCGGGTGGGGGCGAAAGTTCTTTGGGTGGGGGGGGGGAGGAGGAGAGGTCCTCTCGCCCCCTCCCCGTGGTTGCAGGTTCGGTGGTTCTGTCAGTCGTGTTTCAGTTGAAAGGTGTGACGTCAACGTTGTGCATTCGAGTCTGTCCATATGGTTTGTTAACTGATTAGACCTTCGTACATGCACTAATATGGGCATTGGAACGATCATATGGGAAGTCGAATAATCTCAACTGGACGTATAATTATCACCAACTCCCGATCAACGATTTTACCAACTGGGCGTATAAAAAAATCGATAAGGTGACATTATATTTTGAAACGTTTCAGAGGCACCGAACCTCCTTCGTTGTTATGGTTGATAGTTTCTGGTGTGGAATTGAACGCCGAATCTGTCGATCTATGATTTTAACATGTTACATTTGTGAACATGTGAAAAACGATATTTGAAGGAGAAATTTGCCCGAGAAATTCATTTTCTGAGATGATCAGCAGGTGTTTTTTCATACTACAAGAGCCGATTTTTCCATTAAGTTGTGTCGTTTCATTGTTAAATATTGTTTTATAAAACATACTTACTGATTTTGCATTCTTCGGTCATTCCTTTTATTAAAAACATCTTGTTTTCGGTGATCTTTGATACGCTGCGACTGAAACTTTGAGATAAAATAGAAATCTCTCGCCTTGCTTATCTCCACTTCCGGCTAAAGGTTTATACGGTTTATACCCTGTGGGTTTACTGCCACATTATTAAAAAATTCTGAACTTTTGACAATGTCCTATTCCAACTGTTCTAGGATCATTTCCATAGTTCCAACTGTTGTAAACACCAATGTATTTCTTGTCGTGAAATACGGATGGCAACTGACCCCTGTGAGAAATAAAAAATGTTATAACAGTGCACTTTAATCACTAATTCTAAGCTTTGAAATAAAAGATTAACATATAAGATATTCATTTCACCTGAAAATAGAAAAACTCATGCTATTTTTGCACTGAATGAACTGCTGATTAAAAGTGATTTTAATTAAATGACATTTTATTTATTTATTTATTTTGGTTTAACAACACTTATGTCAACCAGCACCTCTACCTACCATGACCCCCCCTCCGCCCAACATTTCATTTACTTAGATTCATTTAATGATGTTTCAAGTCACATTCAGCATCTGTGACTATATCCATATCACAACTAGTTTTCAATGAATGTTACATTATCCAAATGTTCAACCCACTTCCCACCCATGGGAATGTTTGGGTATCATTGAACTAATATTTGAATTAGAATTACATATATTAAAGTTTGAAACATTCAAAGGACATCTTGCATTATTGATGAATATTCCAGGCAAATAAAGAGGATAATCTGATGACTTCTGGATCTAAAAATACAATTGACTTTTGGTGTGTTTTTAGTTTAAACACGATTTATGGAAGGAAACAAGTTAAATGTATACATGCAAACAAGGGTGAATACAGTTAACACATAACATACTACTCAAAGTTTGCTAAGCACCAAGAATATCCAACTACCTGTTTTACGTTTTAGTTGAAATATGTTATGAAGTGTGTTTTTCTTTTTTATTTAATTATATATTTAATGATTTAAGTACAGAAATTAAGATTTTGTTTGTGTTTGACATTATTTTTTAGCTTTTGAATACGATAACCATGGAAAATGGATATTATTGGTAAAAGAGGAAATTTTTCAAATTTGTCAAAAAGTTGGAGCGAACTGGTGTGGGTTCAGCGTTGAGTATGAGACCCATTACTGTTAATTACAGCTTGACAACACCTCATGCTTCCAATCAGGTTCCTCATGGTCCTTTGTAGGATGTTGATCCATTCTTGGAACAGCATGGCACAAGCTCCTGGACACTTATTGGCTGGACTGGACAGGCTGAAATTGCAAGCTGCAACTCATTCCAGACATGTTCAATTGTATTGAGGTGAGGGGATCTTGCTGGCCAGTTCATCATTATCTCATTCATTTATAAATGTTGAAATCAGAAAAAATGATGAACATTTGTTTCATATAAAACATTGATTTTAGTGGACAACAAATTCAGTGTATTTACCTGCTGGGATTCAGACAATCATAAGAATTGACAGATTCCACTCACTCAGAACCTTTATTATGGGAACTGATTGGCCATCACTCATTTTTATATTGTTAACATGCATTAAATTTTAGCATTAATTTCAGCACATCAGATTCCTGTAGCACAGCTCTTACAGATTGGAAAGTACATGTACCCTTTTTATGATAAAAAAAATTCTGATATGTTTGCTGATGAGTATTAGTCAATGTACAAATTCAGCAAACCTCTGCAATGATGAGTCCCCTTTGTTCAGTAAGCAGAACAGAATTTTAACTCTTAGAAGCCGGGGAATCAGAATGAATTTATTGAACATGACATACCGCGAAAAACTTACAGTAAAGCAGGTGCTTCTAGTCAAGTGTCGTCTGCCTTGACTACAAGCACCTGCTCACTGTTACAAATTTCTTGATATCAAGCATGTTGGCTCTATGAATTCCATTTTAGTTGAAGATTTGCATTCAACTCTATTTTGTTCCATTTTAATGATTTCAGAAAGATCGATGTGAGGATGACCCCAGAGTTTGCAAAGTGACTGGAACACTGCCCCATGAAGCATCTACTCAGAGGAAATGCCCCTGCCCCCATTGGGGCAGGGAGTTGGCTAGGACGTTCAAACGACCAGGAATGTGACAAACTACCACCCTGGCATTGACATCCTGAGCTAGCAGTAGAAGATCCCAAGCCAATATGTACATGGGAACCGAATGCGTGCCGCCCTGATTCTGAATGTAAGTGACCACTGTTGAATTGTTGGACAAAAGAGGACCTGAAAATTCCATAGGAGGGGGATCCAGCGCTGGACACTCGGAAGAGGAGCAAGAAGCTCCTTCTGGTTGATGTGAAGCGCTGCTTGATCCGGGTCCCATACACCGTGAAGGGAAAGACAGAGGATCCAATGTCGTGCCCTATTCGAGATTGCTGGCATCTGCCATCAGAACATGATCGGACATGGGCAAGTGCAATGGAACTCCCTGAATAATCCACTGAACATCCGTCCAGGGAAGAAGGTGACGATGAAGAGACTCTGGAAACTGAAGCACCAGATCCAGAGGGTCGACATTCGGCCTTCAATGACTGAGCAGAAAGTGTTGGAGAGGTTTGACATGCAGTCAACCTAGAGGAATGAGATCCATCACCAAACTGTACAGACCGAGCAGCCGGAGACTACTCCGAGCCAAGACGAAAGCCGAGAGAATCACAGGTCTCGCCCGGCGAACCGCCATCATATTCAGTACAGAAATCCATCCCCAGATGACAAAATGATTGAGAAGGGACCAAGTCCGACTTCTCCTCGTTAACTCTGAACCCTCGTATGTGAGTAGGCTCAACAGTGTGTTGACATCGGACTCCAGAAGAGCAGCATTGGAGTGCCTCTGGAGGATATTGTCCAGATATGCCAAAGTAGTCACCCTGGACTCTGTGCAATGGAAGGTTGTCACATACCACATCAGACGGGTGAAGGCCAAAAGGCAGGGCCTTGAACTGGTAAATTTGCCCCAGAAAAGCGAACCTGAAATACTTTCGCTATATCCAATGAAAGACAGGAGATTATCTATCTGCGTGATCAAAAGTTCCCAATGTGAAACGTCTGAAGGAACTTGGGTTGGAAGAGGCATTCTCGACAGAGTGAGGTGCCTCTGAAAAGATATCCACAGACTGGACTGAACAACATCTAACACCCAAGGATCGGATGTGAACGTGGCCCACTGGTCTGCAAACTCTGATACCTGGGATGAATTGAGGTGAGGACCCTTATTTCGAGCCCGGCGAAGCCCATGAGAGGAGAAACCACCTCCTCTGCTAGATAAAGGATCCTGAGACCTCCCTCTGGTCTACTGACACTTACCCTTACCATGTGTGTAAGAAGAAACGGCGGCAGGAGGATCAGCCCTTGGCTACCCAGAGGAAGCAGAAGGGCGTTTGTTAGGAGGGGGTGCCTGGAAGCCACCAGTAGCCTCACTGGAGGCAATGAGAAGACTCTTGTAAAGAACCTGCGTGAGCAAGGAGAGGGTCTCCCTAAGCTCATGGCCCGTATCAGATGATTTGACGTTAGAATGGCCGGGCAAAGTGGCTTCACTCCTGGCCCTCTTAACCAGAGAAGGGTCACGATCCTCTAGAACACCTGACACGGGACAATGGGTGGCATGAATGCAGATGCTTATAGGGGTATGAAATACCATGAGGATCTGAAGTGCAGGAACTCAGGAGAGTCGCCACAGACCTCTGAGGGACAAAAGGTCCAGGCTGCACAAAATGCGTCGGTTCAGCAAAACTGGCCGAATGACCAGAGTGCGTGGACAGAAATGCCGAGTTGATGTCAGGGAAGGCTGAGGCTGATATCCACGTCCAAATTACCAGACATTCCTGTAGACCCCTGCAGGGATAAGCCAAGGCCAGCTGAAACTATGAAGATGGAGCAGCAGTGGCAGCAGAAATGTTGGAAGCTGTTGAAACCGGTGGAAATGAGGAGAGAGCAACCGAGCTCGGCTCCAAGGGAGGAGTCACAACCCTAGTGACAGCCTCAGATGTCGACTGGAGAGGGACAACCATCCAGGAACCAGGCATCTTTTCACTGGATAATTCAACAGCTCCTGCAGGATCCACTACAGGAAATGACTGCACGTCCTCCCCCCCCCCCCCCCCCCCCCCCCCCCCCCATATCAGTATAACTCTCACCAGACGTGATCATGTTGGGAGGCCCCGAACAACAGTGCTCCACTTTCCTGCGGGCACGGGAGGAATGGCCACGAGAACACACCTCACAGTTCACGAAGCCCAAAAGGTGGACGACCAAGACCCACAGAGCCAACAGGGTCGATCAGAAGAACACCCATTACATGTGAAGCATGAGAATCATCCACATGCTTCAGCAAAAGTCATTGCCCACAAGGAACTGTCCTGGGCAGAGCAGAGGTGAGAGAAGTAGAAGAAAAGGTGAACCCAACAGAAAAAAGAACACCCCCAACTACAAGAGGAAGGTGGCAGGAAATAAAGGCCCAGCGGGCACACAACAGAACCCAGACAGCCAAAAGGGACCCAGAAAGCAGAAATTCCACCCTCAACAGAGTGAAGTAATCCTGCCAGAACAGTCCCCCCCTCCTCCCCCCCCCCCACCCCCCCCACTGACACCTAACTCTAAAAATAATATCCAAAAGGATAGCATGAACTGACAATGTCAACCAATAACTGAACCGCACAGTACAGAAAAGTCGTGCGCGAACACAGATCTTCAACTTCAGAAAAGAATTCTGACACAATTCAATATTTATCTTTTTAAGCTTAAATCCTCTGCTGCAGACTGGATCAAACTTTCTGTGAGGCTCTTAATGACAAATGGATGTAACAATGCCAACAAGATTGGTTTGCTCCATTCTCAAAAATCAACATCATCAATTACTAATCTCATCTTGACAAATGTTAACGTTTAAATTATTATTCATTCATTTATTTATTTATTGTACTCAATACCTTAGCATAGTTAAAGAAAATATAATGCAGTAAAAATGAAGTTATAAAATGTTACAGATTTGAAATTTGTTAAAAAAATATAGTTATACCAAGTATAAGATTAACCAAATGTTTGTGTCTATTGTTCACTTGAAAAGACTTCCAACTAAAGCACTGTTTGACAGATCACATTTTACCAGTAAACAGGGCTTGTCTACCACAGTCAATGGGCATCACTCTACTACCTACATTTAAAACCAGAAGTCCTGTCATGAAATGCACATAAATAGCACGTCAATCTGCACGTTAATCTATGCTTTATGACCCTAGTAAGGTTATCAAATTCTGAACATATGGCCTGTGCACAAGCAATGTTTCAGCCAATGGACCTCCGGGTAACCCGGAGGTCCACTGGCAGAAACATTGTCCGTGTTTGCTATGAGTAACTAGGAGAACCTGCCGTGCTTTGGATGCCATTCGATACAGCAATTGCGCGCAATTCCTACACGCAATTAAGCCTAGATAAGCAGTCTGTGACAGGACTTCTAGTTTTAACTGTAGGGTTCTCATGGGTGGAAATTTGGATCATGAGATTGTCCCTGACCCACATCACAATCATCTGCCCATTGAATGAACAATTCATTTATGGATAGATGAATTTATATAGATAACCAAAGTGGATCCAATACATGTTTTGCTTTTCAAAAAATGATGCCATTTATGATTGAGAATTATATCTGTGCATATCACTTGCTTTCGATCATTTAATTCTTTACTACTGTAGAATGAATAATAGAGTATGCCTGTATTGACTTTCCAATTTTCAGACCTGTTCTGCATCTCTGCTTTCTCATCAGTGGAGCACACCTCAACAACTTGTTCTGTGATGCCTGAAAGAAATGGAAGACAAAAGACTTTTAATTTCAATTTTAAGGAATATGTTCGGGTGCTCATTATTGATGCCTGAAAATCATCAAGTGCATTTTTTCTGTTAACAGTGTACACAATTCTTTTAGGGATGAGATATGCTAAAAATTTCTTACCAAAAACGTAGCTTAACATTTCCGCTGAAACATGTTATATGAGTTTGTTTAACCCTTTGAACTCTAGTGATATTTTCCATGTCAGTTCAATGGAAGCTATTGGAAGAGTACACATTCATTATTTAAGGTAGACCAATAAATATTTTCAACGTTGAAAATATTGATTGGTCTACCCCACACATTTACTGAATAGCCATCCTATTTAATGACGTTATGACGTACCATGGTCCTGGCCGGAAAAGCCGCCGCTGGGGTTCACATATTAATATTTATTTATTTATTGGTGTTTAACTGGTAGAGTGCTGAATTATTTTTGGTCATCAAAATTTGTTCACATATGTTTGCCTTGTTTCAATTTATGGGAGAGTGCCAATAGGCACTCTCCCATAAATTGTAACAAGGCAAATCCTAACAGACTAAATAATTTCACTTCAAAGGTGGTATGAACAATATCCACAGAATATGAAGCCTTTAAGTGCTGGTACTGACACTTCAGAGTAAAGCCCAAATATGGGCTTCCAGAACTCTACCAGTTAAGATCACATATTTTTGCACAATGGCTAATCATGACCACAACATGAGTATCAACTCAAGACCAGGGGTGAGCGTTAATAAGCCATGTTGCCCATTTTAGAGGGGGTTTGCACCTCCCAAGCATTGGTGACTGGGTCCTTTTGTACCAGTAAAACAGATCCTGTTTACCTCAGTGAACAGGCACTGCTTCTCTTCCCACGGGGATCAAAGGGTTACTGAAGAGGGTCATAAATATTTAAAAAATAATAAAATCTGAATTTTGCTTGATGTTGAAATGTTCTGGCAGGTTTTCATTGGTAATTTATGCAAAATAATGAAACAATAGTAACACAAAGTGTAGCATATGCCCCTATCTATAATGCCAAGACAGACACTTTTTAATACCAGGTATATGTAAGGTTTATTGTCTTTTTTTAACAGCTGAAAGAGGAAATCTTTCCTTCCAGCAGCAAATGCAAGTTCCATGTTCACCAACATGCATGTATCCCCAGGCAATCTATAGAAATACAGAAATGAAAAGTTATATTTGACAAGTCTTCAAATCACTGGGTACAATAAAGACATCCAATTATTTTGTTATAAAAAAATTTGCCATCAAGTTTGTTAACAGTTTGCTGCAAAATATTTCTAGTGGCATCCTCAAACTTCGCTACTTTTTGGTGTTTGCTCTTAAAAAAAAAGATTGAATTTCACCAAAAAAAATTATCGGATATCTGAATGGATGGACAAACTGAGCAATCAAAACCTTTGTTGCTAACTATTCGGTCTTTCATTTTTGAGGTGCACTAGGGCTCTTGAGCACTTTTTCTCTATCAATTTTCGTTGAGAGTCAAAAAGAGCTCACCTTAGATTTACTTAACAAGGGCTAAAAATCTTCTGCATTCAAACAATCAAATATCAATTGTTTCAGTGATGCAGTAGTGTTGTGCGTTTTTCTTTTTCTTGTTTCGGTTCGGTTTCGGTTCGTTTTTTAAAAAAAAACTCGGTTTACAGGTCGGTTTTCAGTTTTTTATAGTAAGACATCTATTGTTTCCAACAGAAACTATGTAGTGTCGATATAATGCCCATACTGTCATCTTTTTAATGATGATTTAATTGGCAGTGACTAGCATTTGTGCTAAGTGTATAAATGGCAGGCATTATCAAAACAAAATAATATAAAAGAAAATAAAATGTAACAGTGTTCGTAGAATATCACCACTCACCAATTCTTGGCACATGCCCCCCCCCCCCCCCCCCCCACACACACCCTCTGGTCAGGCATAAGCGAATCTATGATGAATTGATATTAACCCATGGGAGCTAATTCACAATTTCCCAGGGCTCTGTTCAGTGCTCACTCCTGGGTGGGGCTCTGGGCAGCCTAACAAAGTGACCCTACCAGGCATTGCAAATAATAACAAGCGTTGCCAAGTGGGTCACCTAGACACCCATCCTAACATACCTGACAATGAACTGATGTATGGGCTCTTTTCCATACATTTTCCATCATTTCATGTCAGCCTGGAATGGGAAAGTCATATTGTTTGTAGCTGGGTGGGCTTCAAAACGAACCACTTTACCAAATACCTATTGTCTATCTACCCCCCCCCCCCCCCCCCCCCCACACACACACACACCCCGCGCATGCAATGGTATTAGCTCTACGGAATTGATTTCACAAATTCACTGGTGTACTGTTATATATTGTAACTTTTTTGCGTTTGCCTCTTGCCATTCCACTTTCTATTTCTACCGCTGATTTGTTCCTTTGGTTGCACCCCTTAAAGTTAGTTGTGTGGGAATGCAACCATGGCACATTGACAGCGATATTATGGAACGCAGCTTTTTCCCGTGGATATGGACGATTCGGTCTTGGGACGTTTCGGTTCAAGATGTTTTGGCCTTCATATATTGAACTAAATAGAATAAGAACTTGCGGTTTCGCGTTTTTAGTTGGCCGAAACCTTCAGGACAAATCGTCTCGGGTCGGAACGTCCCAAGTTTGAACCGCAGTGAAACCTCTTCCCGGATAAGCACATCAAGGGAGGCAACAGACTACATACGAAACAGGTGGTGGGGAAACCCGTGACAAATGTTATTTTCGAATACGACAATGAAATGCCAAGACCTTTTTCTGATATGATATTATTCACTGTCCAACAGATTGTAGATAAGTAATTTTAATTAAACTGATTGATGATGTCAGACAAACCTGTTCAAAAACGAAGCCAATTGCACAAGGTATTTCCTGTAATCAGTGAAATGTAGGCGTGTTGGCTGTCTGTTTTGTCATTCTCACAGAAAACACAACCCATTTTTACGTCAACGATGTGTGATTGACAACTTGTCATACATCATTCTCGAGTGATCTGGACATGCTGGAGTGACCCCTTTACACCCAGAATGTGGCGTGCATTGACGACACTGTTATTTCCTGACAAAGCTCGACATTTCAGACATTATTAGTGCAAACTGAATAAAGAAAACATCTCGTCCCAACATTTCAGGAAAAAAACAAAACCGTACTCATTTACCAGTTACACGGTTTCGGTTTTCAAGCAAAACCGAAACCGACTTATAAAACCGGTTAACTGTACAACACTATGATGCAGTACTACCTATACTCACACCAATCAGATGCTTAAAATGTGATTTAAATGATACAGTGGAACCCTGTTAACTCCTAGCACACTGGTAGGATTTCAATTTTTTCATCATTGTCTACATATTGCCCATGCAGCATGAAATATTTAAACAATTATTTCTTGTTTGACAGAGCTCAATGAGCTTTGTCAAAACAGATATTTTAAAATCTCACTTGCATTGTGGAATACCTTTGCTGCTGAAAACTTTGGTATTTTGACATCAGAGTGCAGAGAGTTAAATACTACTTTGCCAATGAAAGTCATTCAATTAACAGGAGTATTCAATTAATAGGGATTGTGTCGCTTTCCTGCATTCTTAAGATAAACATAACATTTATTCTATTATATCTTGCTTGACAGAGATCTATGAGCTCTGTCAAAGAAAGTATAATAGATTAAATGCCTGTATTGGAATTACTGTGGCCAAATAGGTCTACAAACAAAGAAAAACTGGGGAGAGTCAGGGTAATTTCTTAACAGGTTGCATAACTTTTTATTCATTTAATAGGAATTAACTCTATAACCTATATTCAATTAACAGGTCAAATTTGTCCTGAAGGAAAAGTAAATTGTTTTGTTTTGTGAAATTATATTCAATTAACAGGATTATTCAGTTAAGAGATATCCAGTTAAGTGGGCTCCACTGTACTTTCAGTAATAAAGCTTGAAGACTAAACTGCAAGGTAATACATGCTGTTTGTACACAATTTAACAAGAGGTCATTGATGAAATTGTATCTATTTTCTTAAACAGCACACACACAACATGCAGAATCAAAAAGTTTGATACATGTATTATTTCATTACGTCTGGAGAAATTATCTGGAAACTTCAAATTGGAAAAATCTAAGAATACAAAGGGGTGACACTCTAGTAGAAACTGGAAGAGCAACCTAATAATCCATCCTTTTCATCAACCATACATCTTCACCTAACACCACTCACACTTCACACCACGTTCCTTGGAAATGCTATGAAAAAGACTGGCAGTGTTCAGCAGAAAAGCATGTTAGCCTATTCATTTATTTATTTCGCCATAATTTTAAACGTGAAAAAAAGCCAGAGAAGGAAAACTCGCACATTCTTCATTCTCACACACTCAACTCATTCTTCAATCATGGCATTTATTTATCTATTTACTTGTGCTGAACACTACATCTGTAGCTAGGGCTATATAGTAATTATTAAAGGGTTAACAACAAAGTCAAGATTAACAATCATTTATACCCAATACAGAGTAACATTGTTAATTGAATAGCCACTTTGACAATGAAAATTATTCAGTTAACAGGAGTATTCAATTAACAGGGATTGTGTGACTTTTCTGTATTCCAGAGATAAACTTAGCATTTATTTTATTATATGAGCTCTGTCAAACAAGATATAATAGATTAAATAACTGTATTGGATGTACTGAGGCCAAATAGGTCTATAAATAAGGGAAAACGGGGAAGAGTCAGGGTAACTTCTCGACAGGTTGCAAGATTTTTTATTCGATTTAAAAAGGAGTTTACTCTATAACCTATATTCAATTCACAGGTCAAATTTGTACTGCAGTAAATGGTTTTGTGTTGGGAAATTATATTCAATTAAAAGGGTTATTCAGCTAAGAGATATCCAATTAAGTGTACTGTGTTTAGAGGATTTCAGGTCCAGGCAATGCATGGTTAGCAAGTTATATTTGTGAGTAAAACAGTACTTGTACTCTCATTTATTTATTATTATTATTATTATTATTATTATTATTAATTTATTTATCCATCCATTTATTTATTTATTGGTGTTCAAGATCACATTTCTGCACAGTGGCTAACTGTAACTACCACATGGGAATAAAGTCCAGCCAATTGTTTATACCCATGTAGCCCATTCTAGAGGACTTCCACAGGCATTGGTTACCAAGTCCTACTAGCAAAACAGAGCTTTTTTTCTGTTCACTTCCCTGGGTTTCAGGAGGGAGAAAGGGAAAGAAGTCTAATTTAGGAAAGGATGCTGCAGAAGAACTGCAATTGATATTTCTTGACAAATTTACACAGATGCAAAGATTATATAATATCAATCACTAAATGTTTTCACAACCAGGCCTGAAAATAAGCAGTCTGACATTTGCAGAATGAGGTCTCCTGAGGGTGAATTTGATGGTGCTATCCCATACAGTGGGCCAGTTTATCCTCTGGGTACCTCTTTCTGTTTAGTTTTGAGACCCTGATTCAGATTGAGGTTCACAGATGTTGAATTTAGTGATGCTACCCTGCTATGCAGGGTAGCATCAATAAATTCACCCTCTGGGGACCTCATTTTGCAGATGACAATCTGCTTATTTTCTGGCTTGTTCACAACATGCATTGTCCCTATATCCTGATAAATTCTGTCTTTTGATTGGCCAGAATGCCTTGGACAAATAGCCATGGCAAAAGGTACACCCATCATCCAAAGTATATGAGAGCGTGCAACATCCAGGGTAAATTAGTATGCGAAACATCAGGGGTATATGGTTTGAATGAAAGCTTTTCGCATTCACTTGCCTTGGTATAAAAATTGAACAAAAAACCCTGAAAATAATCACAAATATCATTAGATTTCCCACAATTCAATCATATTTTGTCATTATAAATTAAATAGTCGAATAATTAAAATGAAACAACTTGAGAAAAATAAAATAAGAGCAAATAATTCATCCTCTGAGTACCATTGTGTTCTATGTGCCAGTAGGCACATGGAACACATTGGAACTCAGGGAACGGTATGTCAACAAACTACTGTTAACCCATTTCCTTAATGACCCAAGGGATGTAACTCTATCTATTGTCTTCTGCATTTGTAAAAACAAAACAATTGCGGAGCATGAGAAAGGGGTCCGCAAATTTATTTCCACTATGTTTCTATTGTGTTTCAAACTGGACAAAAATGTTTTTTCCACCAACATGTAAGTATATGGAGATTTAATACCTGGATGTCTCATTTAAACACCTCGCCTGTGACTCGGTGTTTAAAAACCGGCATCCAGGTATTAAATCTCCATATACCACACATGTTGGCAGAGACAACTAACAATATAAAAAAACAAAAAAGGACTACTTTATATGGAATGAATGTATGTATTGGGGTCGGAATCACAAAGGTCAGGGTTAAGTTATTAACCAGTATATGATCAAATTAAGTACACTGGAATCAAAAAAGTTCGTTTAGTATACTATATCAACAGTGTCCATTAGAAATTTTACAGAACTATAGTTTAACTCTTAACCTGCTTAGTACTTTCAAAATGTTTTTCAGCAAATCCAGTCATGGCTGCTATGAAGAGGCCATGACTAGGTTTCTTGAAAAATTCATCCAAATTTAACTCAAGAAATGGGAGTATGCGATATGGTGGCTTTGTAGGTAGAGATGCAGGCTGCAAACTCAGAGGTCTTCAGTTCAAATCCCACTGGCGGTAACAGTGTTGTGTCCTTCCTTGGGCAAGACACTTAATCAAAATTACACAGTGGCATTGAGCACTAATGCATACTGCAGGTCGATGGTGCACCTGTATTCAACCAATGCTAACCCTGCTTGTGTGGAGGTTAGTATGTTGGAGAGCTGACAGTTGCTCACCTTTGCTTGGTGGTTCTCTCCACCTATAAAACTGTCTGACACAAGGTGACCCTCCCTGTTGACAGTGTAGTTAAATCCCAATAAATAAATAAACTCAAGAAATTATTGGACAAAAAGGTCCCTTCAATTTACAGGGAGGAAAAGTGGTTAAATGTGTTCAAATTATAGATATTTCCATGACAAGAGATTTGATATTCTGAATAGGAATATATGCCAACAGCATGCAAGGAATTAAGAATACTATTCATTTCCCAGATTACATGTTTTGTTAACCCTTTACCTATTACAAAAAGCAGATGACACTTGCAAACAAAATTCTTGAATAACAAATTTTCTTAATTTTTTTGGTCAAAAACAGAGGTTATGATCCCTCATTGGAATGAACTCAATGAGCTCGTTCCAATGAGGGGTCATAAGCTATGTTTTTGTGACTATACTGTAGATCTTGAATCAGTGCTGTCATGATAAATCAACTGTCGATTGATCATGCCGAAAATTGATTAGTATTTTTCGTTGTCAAAGAAATGGTACATTTTACCCCATTTTAGACGTTTAATAATTAAAAAAATATTGATGAAGAAACTATTGTTTCTGAAGGCAAAAGGTCAAGAATGTCGACATTAAACCATCAAGAAGCCATTAGAAGCATTTGTCTTTTAGGAACATTCAAAGCTTTAATGTTCTGAACTTTTGAACCGTCAGTGTAATAATAAAGACCGGCCTGCAGTTGCAAACTTGCGAAGTTCGCAACTGACGACTGGTCTTGATTATTACACTGACGTTTCAAAAGTTCAGAACATTAAAGCTTTGAATGTACCTAAAAGAGAATCGTCTTCATTATTTACCTGAGGTAGGTCAACTGATTTGAATCTCACTTTTAACAACTTCAAAGAGAGGGAGAGGGGGGCATCTAGGTACGAATAATAGATTATTTGCGATGATTAATCGATTCCTAAATTAAAAAAACGTGACAGCTCTATCTTGAATGTTACCACTAGTAAATTACCATTTTTTTTAATATGGTGAAGAGTATAGAATTTGCATTTCTGAACTTAGTTTAGTATTAACCCTTAATCTGCTGAGTATTTTCAGGATATTTTTCATCAAATCTAGTCATGGCTGCTGTAAAGAGCCATGACTAGATTTGATGAAAATTTCATCAAAATTTAACTCAAGGAATCATTGGAAAAAAATTCCAAAAAATATTGAATTAAATATACCCAAAGTATACTTATTTTAGTGTCAAGAGAAATTTAAATTTTATAGTAAATTTCCTTTCTTATTATACTTACCACAATTGTTTACTACAGGCTTGCACTACAGTGAAAGTCCCTTACTCAGATAATATACTCTATTTTTGTCTTTCCCAGGCAATTTGGGAAAAAAAAGTGGTGCAAAAGCACCAAGAAAAAATAAGCCAAAACTGGGTCGAGTGCAACCGGCGCAGACCCAGTACGGGACGCTCTCTTCCAAGTACAACTCCACGACTTCCGTTGCCAGTGCGCATATGCGTCACTAATGACTCATTCTTTTGAATCCGCCAACGTTAGAGTTATGTGATCAGCGGGGAGGAAGGATTCTTACCCGTATAAGAAGACGGGAGTGCCTCCATGTAGACAATTGTGGTAGGTATAATAAGAAAGGAAATTTACTATAAAATTTAAATTTCTTATCAACCTACTCACAATTGTTTACTACAAGCTGAATAGACAATAGGCTGGAGGGAATCGCATAACCAACCCATCACATAACCCAAGTGCACTGGAACCATGAACAGACGGAAGAGGTCCCGAGGCTTATCAACCATAGCATCACAAACATTAGTAAAAGACAATGAAAGATGAGGCATATGGTTCTGTGCGACACACAGACAGAAAGGGCAGTAACAGCACGGAGCTGGAACTGACCCTGTAAAAAGCTGAATGGCTGGGATAGACAACAACCTGAGCCGAAGAAAGAGGGCCCGCAGGACTAAGGTCCTCTGTCGGCTCCTGCAACTGTCCCAGATAAATGAAGGTAGCATTTCTCCAGTAGGCTGCCAGTATAACATCCGACAACATGACAGAGTTAGTAAAATCCCCAAGAGGGAGACAATGCACGCACCTCGTGGCGGAAAAAACAATTGGTAATACAATCGGCAGTAGCTAGACGAGCGGAAGCTGCACGAATAGTAAGACCAAATCCATCGAGAAATGGATGCAGGAGAGATCTGGCATGTGAGAAAATGCATATCCATCCGGGATAAAGGCGCGACCCCCCCCCCCCAAGCTTGGAGAGGCAAGGATGAGTGTCGAAACAATGCGGTACCACATATGAAAAAGGTCTCTCGAAGCATGGACATGTACCCATTGCTGGAGACCCCCAGAAACAAACATATACCAGAAACTCTGCAATTGGTGTGATCGAAGAAGTGACAGAATCAACAGAGTGATCGCACACCATCGACAGAAGAACCTTCGACTGAGCCACAGTCTAAACCAGTGGAGTGAGTGCCTCCTTGAAGACGAAAAGCAACTCCACTGCTTGTCGCTAAAAACCACTACAGAGGGGACAGGACCCAATAAAAGACATGCGCGAAGACACAATGAAGTCGGGTCAACTTGAAACCTCCATGGGCGACTTTGGCAAAGAAAGTCGCGATGTAGAGGAAGGCATGCCAGAACCGCCGCTAACAGACAGCAGAGCAGATTGATCCACACCCACCAAGGAGACAGGGGTGTGATCGAAAGGATTCGAAGACTGCAGGTTCATATCTGGGCAAGAACCTGAGGCAGAATCGGAACTGGCAGGAAGGCATAGCCGACAAGACCGTCCCAAAGGAGGGCCAGAGCATCCGCGGTGAAAGCCAGAGCATCTGGACACAGGAACACGAAAGTGTCCACCTGATGGTTTCAATGAGTCGCAAAGAGATCGATGGAACACCGCCATGTGGAGGATCCACTCAGTGGAAAAGAACCTGCCCCGTCAGGATAGGGAGTTGGCTAGGATGTTCAGACGACCAGGAATGTGATGAACAACCACCCCGGCCTTGACATCTTGAGCGAGCAGTACATTCCGTACAATTCGTACATTGGAACCGAATGCGTGCCACCCTGGTTCAGAATGTAAGCAACCACTAACAAATTGTCGGACAACAGAAGAACCTGGCGATTCGACAGGTGAGGGATCCACTGCCTGAAACTCGGAAGAGTAAGAAGCTCCTTCTGGTTGATGTGTAGAGTTGCCTGATCCTGGTCCCACATCCCATGAAGGTAAAGACCTAGAGAATCCAACGTCGCTGGCATCTGCCGTCAGAAAGCAATCGGACGTGGGTAAGTCCAATGGGACATCCTGCGTGATCCACTGAACATCCATCCAGTGGAGAAGGTGAGGATGAAGAGATCTGGTGACTGAAGAACCAGATCCAGAGAATCGACATTCAGCCTCCAACGACTGAGCAGAAAGTGTTGGAGAGGTCTGACATGCAGCCGACCAAGAGGAATGAGATCTGTCACCAAACCGCAGAGACCGAGCAGCCGGAGAATACCCGGTGCTGTCACGGATGTGGACTGGAAACTGAGAGAATCACACCCCTGGCCTGGGGAACCGCCACTGTATTGAACTGAGTGCAGAAGGACATCCCCAGATGACAGAACGACTGAGAAGGGACCAGATCCGACTTCTCCTCGTTGACTATGAATCCTAGCGACATGAGCAAGCTCAACAGAGTGTCGACATCCAACTCCAGTAAGGCAGCATTAGAATGCCTCTGGAGGATATCGTCTAGATATGCCGAAGTAGTCACCCTGGACTGTGTGCGATGAAAGGTTATCACATGCGACATCAGTCGGGTGAAGGCCCAAGGAGCCAGGTTCAGGCTGAAAGGCATGGCCTTGAACTGGTAAACTCACCCCAGAAAAGCGACCGTGAGATACTTCTGCGATGCCCGATGAATCGGAATGTGAAAGTAAGCGTCTTGCAGGTCGATGCTGGAAGTGAAATCTCCCTGGTGAATGGAACGGTGGACCGACCTGAAAGTCTCCATGCTGAACTTTGGAGCAATGATAGACTGGTTCAGGATACTCAGATCGATAACAGGTCAGAGTCGGCTGTCCTTCTTCGGCACCAAGAACAGACGGGAATAAAACCCCACTGACTGAATGTTCTTGACGGTCTCGATCGCCCCTTCGGCCAGGAGATTGTCTATCTCCATGGACAAAAGTTCCCAACGTAAAACGTCTGAAGGAACTGTGGTTGGAAGAGGCACTCTGGATAGAGTGGGGTGCCTCCGGAAGGATATTTGCACACCGGACCGAACAACATCTAACACCCAAGGATCGGATGTGATGGTGGCCCATCGGTCTGCGAACTCTGCTATCCTTCCTCCAACCTGGGACGAATCGAGATGAGGAACTTCACTTCGAGCCCCAACAAGGCTCGCGAGAGGAGAAACCACCTCCTCTACTGAATGAAGAATCCTGAGACTTCCCTCTAGCCTGCAGACGCTTACCCCATGAGTAAGAAGTAGAAGCGTTGACAGAAGGATCAGCCCTTTGCTTCACAGAGGAAGCAGAAGCGTACTTGTTAGGCTTTGAATGGCCCCTGCCTCCCCTAGAAGGCTGATCAAGCTGACGAAGCAGCAGCTGATCTGTGGAATGACGGAGGACGTCATCCCGGACCATCAACACAGAACCATGGAACAGTAGCGGACCTACCAAAGAAGCCGATCGAAGAGCAGCGCGCTGCCCCTCAGGATGGGATCGGCCTGTGTCCAGCACAGAGTCCCAAAGAATTAGTTCCAAAATAGCCGTGTCACAGGCATGCGTGTGAGTAAGATGCATGAGCGCCTTGGACAGCACACGCAAAGGAGCCTGTACATCGTCAAACCTATCTGGAGGCAGATAAGCAGCTAAGGCAGTGACGACGTGATCGGAGAGAGAAAGCATACCCAGCATTTCTCTCGATAAGCCCAACATGGACTCCAGAGTCATCATAGGAAGGATGGCAGACTTGGGCTTGGAAAGCCCGAGGAAATTGGAGTCCTGATCCAAAACCATCAAAGTCTGGCAGACTGACAGATTGGCGAAATCATAGTAACGATAATGCACCGGAGGCAAAAAGGTGTCAACCCTGGTGAAGAATGGAGCCTACATAGCCTTGGAACTCAGCTTAGAGTCCAAGGCTGAAAATGCTTCAACCACCTGTACTGACTGGCACACTCAAAGACGCACAGAAGCAGGTTGCTCCACAGGCTGTAGGCGCGTGCCCGATGATCGCGGCCTGGCTGACACTGTCGACTGGTTTAATAGTTTTAGATCCGGAAGGAACCCAAACACTTAGTCATTAGCTGCCCCTAAGTTAGAAGACTGCTGGCTCTCGACATCAAGGATGTCTGATTCCTCCCCAAAGACACATAGCCCATCGTGGTCAAACCAGCCGAAGCCTCCCATGGTGTAGGCACACCAGGGGGATCAGAAAGCGGCCTATTTCCAATCCTGGGAGGCGGCGCCATAGGGGGCACCTGGAAACCACTCACTGCCTCACTGGAAGCAATGAGAAGGCTCTTGGACAGAACCTGAGTGAGTAAGGAGAGGGCCTCCCTTAGCTCACTGCCTGTATCGACCAGTTGGACATGGGGACGAACCAGCAAAGTGGCTTCACACCTGACCCTCTTAACCAGCGAAGGGTCACGATCCTCCAATACACCCGAAGTGGGGCGACAGGTGGCAGCCGAAACATCTGGGGGCTGACGTGTATAGGGGTATGACACACCCCGAGGATCAACATAGCGGGAACTCAGGAGAGTTGCCACGGACCTCTACAGGCAGTAGGTCCAGACTGCACAGGCATTGGTTCCGCAGAACTGGCCGTGTGACCAGAATGAGTGGGCAGAAACGCCAATGACAAAACTGTGGTACTCAACGGCGCAGAGACCACACAGTAGAGGGTTCGGCCGGCAGCCACTTCCAACTTCGCTGAGTTTAAGTCAGGGAAGGTTCAGGCCGATACCCCACGTCTACACTACCAGACACCACTGCAGACACGTACAGGTATAAAATTGCTGTGCTCAACGGCTGAGAGGACACAGCAGGGGGTTCAGTTGGCAGCCACTTCTTCCGACTTTGCCGAGTTGAAGTCGGCGAAGGCTGAGGCCGATACCCCACAACCACACTACAGACATCCCTGCAGACCTTTGCAGGGATAAGGCCGGCTAGAAACAGAGCCCGATGACGTAGACTGAACAGCAGCAGCAGATATGACGGGAGCTGTTGGAACTGGCGGAAAAGGGGAGACAGCCACTTAGCTCGGCCTCCAAAGGAGGAGTCACAACCCTAGTGACAGCCTCAGATGTTGACTGGAGAAGGCACGTAGTCCCGGATACCAAGCATCTCTTCACCAGAAATCCAGCAGCTCCGGCAGTATCCACCACGGTGAAAAAACTGCACATCACCCATGGATGGGGAATAACTCTCACCAGATGTGGTTGAGTCAGGAGGCCCCGAAATGACAGCATTCCACACCCCCATGGGTGCGGAAGGAGCTGCACATCCCCCACTGAGGGGGAGTAACTCTCACCAGATGTGGTCGAGTCGGGAAGCCCTGAAACGACTGCACTCCCCACCGCCCACGGGTGTGGGAGGAGCAGCACATCCCCCACGGAGAGTGTATAACTCACACCAGACGTGGTTACGTTGGGAGGCTCTGAAACGACTGCGTTCCCCCACCACCGCAGGTGCGGGAGGAGCTGCACATCCCCCACGGAAGGGGTATAAATCACACCAGACGTGGTCGAGTCGACTCAACAGATACAGAAAGTAGAACACCATCAACTACGAGAGAAGGTGGCAGAAAAAATAACCGGTGGGTTCACGACAGAACCCTGACGGCCGACAGGGACCTAAAAAACAGAAATTCAGCCCTCAACAGGTGAAGAAATCCTGTCCAGACAGTCCCTCATTGACACCTAACTCCAATAACAACAAGTGTTTGACCACCGAGGTGGTATTAGTCCCCTACGGCGCTTTTGTGACATAAGGTGTTTTTGTCAGAGAAGACACTAGAGTATATGAGCATCTTGGATTTTGAAAAAAAAATTTTGAGCGTGCATCATCCCCTCAGAACCCTTTATCCATGTACCAAATATGAAAGGTGTAGCTTAAAGCATGTTGGAGGGAGAGGTGGTAACATAAAAAACAGACAGACAGATGGACAGACAGACAGACGGACGGACGAACAGACGGACGGACAGAGTGCAATCCTATAGTCCCCTTACGGTTCCCGTAGGGGACTAATAAAAATTTATCAACCGAAATATTTCATTGCCGAACCGCGTTGACATGATGTCGAAAAAACATTAGCGAAAACGGAATATATAAATAAAATGCAATGAGAATGTGGTTGAAAATATTAACGAGAATATATAAAACACAGTCCTATTATTATACGATCTTCAGATCCATAATCCAGTCACAGGAAAACCATTATCGACGAGTTGAATTATCACTATCATAATGCAAAGATGGCGACACGTCAACCACGTTGCGTGGACAAAAGAATGGTTTGATGACTGCTTGCGCACTGGTTAACGGAAGTCATGGAATTGTACTAAGAGAAGAGCATCCCTTATTGGGTGTGTGCCGATGGCGCTCGACCCAGTTTTGGCTTATTTTGTCGTGGTGTTTTTACACCACTTTTCTTTCCCAAATCTCTTGGGAAAGATTAAAATAAAGAGTATTTTATCCAGGGTCTTCCACTGTAGTGCAAGCCTGTAGTAAACAATTGTAAGGTAGGTTGATAAGAAATTCTGTTCCGGGCAGGAAAATCCACCCCGCCAGCAGCATGCAAAAAGTTGAAACCAAGATATTTATTTATATATCATTCAACAGAAAATATATATTCCATATCCAATTCATTAAAAAAACCCTCTTGTTTCTCTCTCCAAAATATTGGAACAGAAAAGATGCTTGTTGTAGGGTAGCATGACTTTTCCTCTTCTGAAAAAAAATTTAAAGACTGTTGGAGAATAATGAAAACAAAGCTGATTAGCAGTATGTTAATATAAGAAAGCAATTGAGTTATACTTGCAGCAATCCTCTGGTGAGCATATTTGCAGCAATCCTATGGGTAAAGCTAGAGGAGGTGATTGCATGCTTTTCCATTTTTAAATGGGATTCATGGCAAATTTATTAAGTACAGTGAAGCCCACTTAACTGGATATCTCTTAACTGAATAACTCTGTTAACTGAATACATTTTTCAACACAAAACCATTTACCATGCCTCCAGTACAGATTTGACCTGTTAATTGAATGTAGGCTATAGAGTAAACTCCTGTTAACTGAATAAAAAATCTTGTAACCTATCAAGAAATTACCCTGACTCTCTCCAGTTTTCATTTGTTTAAAGATCTATTTTTTTGGCCTCAGTACATCCAATACAGGGATATAATCTATTATATCTTGTTTGACAAGATATAATAGAATAAATTCTAAGTTTATCATCAGAATACAGGAAAGTGACACAATCCCTGTTATTTGAATACTCCTGTTAATTGAATAATTTTCATGGTCAAAGTGGCTATTCAATTCCACGGTACCAGCATCCTTAATATATTGCAATACCCACTGTCCATTGTTATGAGCTTTCCACCCAAAGCATTGGTTACCAGATTCTATTTTATCAATATTATTTATTTGGGTTTAATGACACATTAACAGGAGGAAGCGGGAGTACCCAGAGAGAACCACCGAGCAACGATGAGCAGCTGCCAGTTCAACATCGTAACTCTGCACTCCAGCACAGACAGGGTTTGATTGGTTGAAGACATGCGTTCCATCGACGTGCAGTATATCTTAGTACACGGAGCCATCGTGCCCCAATGTGGACAATCGGTGTTAAGTGCCTTGCCCAAGGACACAACATGGGAGTCCGAATCGATCACTCATACGATCACCCATCCAAGGACTAACCGGGCTTGACATATTTAACAGGCAGTACAGTAGAGCCCTGTTAACTGAATAGCCACTTTGTCAGAATTTTTGTGAGAATTATTCAATTAACAGAATACAATTAAGAGGGATATGTCACTGTGCTGTATTCCTGAGATAAACTGAGCATTTATTCTAGTATATCATGTTCATGGAGTTCTGTCAAGCAAGATATAATAGATTAAATGCCTATAATGGATGTGCTGAGGCCAAGTATGTCTATAACCAAGGAGAATTTGGTCATTTTCAGGTTATTTCCACGACATATTGCAAGAGTTTTTATTCAATCAACAGGAGTGTACTCTATAACCCACATGCATTTAACAGGGCAAATTTTCACTGAAAGTTAGGAAAATGGTTTGGTGTTTGGAAATTATATTTATTTAATAGGGTTATTCAATTAAGCGATATACAATTAAGTGGGTTTCACTTATAAAACACTGAACAAAAAATGCTTCACTTCTAAGGGTTCCACATGGAAGGTACAAATCAAAATTCAAATGCTTCACCAGCATCTTAAGACAATATCATGGCAACAAAATGGTTCCAACATGTCTAAAATCAAGATTAACTAATCGTTTGTGCCAAATGACCACTTTTGAAGACTTCCACCACAGGCATCGCTCCTATTTTACCAGAAACAGAACTTGTTTACCAGAGTGAAAAAGCACTGCTCCACTTCCCAGGGTTCTCACGGGGACTTCCATACCTTTAGATGACTGTCAAGCAGGCTATATCATACATCACATGTATTTTGTCTTGCTGGTTCTTCTCCAATAGTTTCTTGATTAGGTAAACTGACTAACTTAGCCTGAAGAATAAATGAAACATCAACCTTTTACTTAACTAAATGACCAAAACTGCTCTGCACAATTCACAGAAGTTTTCGTTCATATTAATTTATAATTTTATTTTTTTTGCTTTAAAAGTAGCTTATCATGCCATTTTGGAACAAACTCATCAAGCCCGTGCCAATGATGGGTCATCTGCTTGTTTCTACAGCCGATGGGTTATATGCTTGTCTTAAGAGGCTCGCCCAAACGGAAAATTCTTAGACTCTTTTCATAAATATCATGAGAAAAACACTCATTTCATATCTTCTATCTACTCTATGCAACACCAGCACTTGTTATATCACATATTTTACTCTTTTCCTTATAATATTTGCATGTGTTAGTATGATAGTAATACTTTTTTTTGAACTGAACTGTCTTTTTTCTCTCCCAAATTATAGCTTATGACACATCATTGAAATGAGCTTGCTGAGATCATTCCAATGAGGGGTCATAAATTATGTTTCTGTTGTAAAAAAAAATAGAATTAGAGCACTGAACTTGATATCAAGGCCAATGATTCGATAATGACCCATGTCATCCATGTAGTGTCTGTGGGTAAGGCACTTCAACCTGGTGGCCTAACTGGTGGCACAGTGATACCCTGTACTAAGTCAGTACACCTGCCCTAAACCGATGTTAACTCAACTCATGCCAGGTTAGTAAGTAGAGTCCAACAGTTACTTGCCAATGATTGGCAGTTCTCCACTTCCACTACCCATTAAACTGTCCAACATAAGGCCCTGGCTGTCTAAAGTGTTCTTGAACCCCCAAAAAACAAACAAACTCCCCAACCTGATTTACAGATGATAGCAAAACGCAAGGAAATTTTCCATTCTTGTTTCAAAATCTTAGATATTGACAAGTCATTGGAGTGAGCGCATTGAACTTGTTCAAAAAATGAAAAAAACAAAAATACAAGTAAAACGTAGGAAGCCATGTAACTGGGAATATTTGCATCTTGAAAACTCCAATTGTGAATTTGTTTTGAATAATTATAAGAAATATTACCTTAACCCTTTACCCAATGTAACGGCCAAAACCGGCCAGCGCTATTCTTAAAAATCGCCAATTAATTTTCATTATTTTTTCATTTTTTGTTTCAAAAACATAGGTTATGACCCCCTCGTTGGAACAAGCTCGTTCAGCTCAATCCAATGAGGGGTCATAACCTATGTTTTTGAGACAAAAAATGAAAAAAATTAGTTATTCAAGAATTTTTTTTGTAAGTGTCGTCTGCTCTTCATGTTAGGTAAAGGGTTAAAATTGAAAGGTGAACATTAATACATAAGTTACTGCATTATTAGTTTCTACATATTAGGTTTTCTTACGAAATATTTTTTCAAATGTGATTTGAAACTTGGCTTTTTTCTTCAAAGACACCAAGGTACCAGCAAAAATACCCCGAGTTTAGCAAGATTTTGTTCATAATTGTTTTTTTATAATTGTTCTAAGCAAACAACAAGCTAACGCATCCATGGTAAAGCCACCAAAGGGGTTTCTAGCACTTTTCACTAGAGCCATGATAGAACAAGCCTTCTATCACTCAACCAATGGGGTTGTGACTCATACTCCCCTGAGGTGGGGTGTGACTTGTACTTCCCCACAGTGGGGCTGCGACTCATTTTACCATGGAGAGGGGGGGTTTGAATAATGCTACCCAACAGGTATCTGCTACTCCCCCACAGTGGGGGATGTGACACCGATTCCCCCACAGTGGGGGTGTGACTCTCTCTCCTCCACAGTGGGGTTGTCTCGTACTTCCACCACAGTGGGGTTGTGACTTGTACTTGTCCCACAGTGGGGGGTGAGAGTCATATTTCCCTGCAGTAGGGATGTGACTCAGATTCTCCCACAGTGGGGGTGTGTCTTATTCTCCCACAGTGGGGGTGTGACTCTTACTCCCCCACAGTGGGGTGTGACTCTTACTCACCTGCTGTGGGGGTGACTCAGCTTCTCCCCCAGTGGGGGCCACTGAGCCTCGTCAGTGGGTGTGAAAGAGCCTCCCCCACAGTTGGGGTGTGACTGGCCTCCCCTACAATGGGCATGTATGACTCATGCTTCCCCACAGTGGGGTTTTGACCCATACTTGCCCCACACTGGGGGAGAGAGTCATATTTTCCCGCAGTAGGTATGTGACTCAGAATCTCCCACTGTGGGGGTGTGACTCTTACTCCCCCATACTCCCCCGCAGTGGGGGTCTATCTGCTACTCCCCCACAGTGGGGGATGTGACACCGATTCCCCACAGTGGGGGTGTGACTCTTACTGCCCACAGTGGTGTGTGACTTACTCCCCCACAGTGGGGGTGTGATTCTCTCTCTCCCCCGCAGTGGGGGTGTTTTGTACTTCCCCACAGTGGGGTTGTGACTCGTACTTGCCCACAGTGGGGGTGAGAGTCATATTTCCCTGCAGTAGGGATGTGACTCAGATTCCCCAACAGTGGGGATGTGACTCTTACTCCCCTGCAGTGGGGGTGACTTGGCTTCTCCCCGAGTGGGTGCCACTGTGCCTCGTCAGTGGGTGTGACACGGCCTCCCCCACAGTTGGGGTGTGACCGGCCTCCCCTACAATGGGCATGTGTGACTCATGCTTCCCCGCAGAGGGGTTTTGACTCGTACTTGCCCCACAGTGGGGTGAGAGTCCGATTTCTCCGCAGTAGGGTTGTGACTCAGATTCTCCCAAAGTGGGGTGTGACTCTTACTCCCCCAGTGGGGGTGCATCTGCTACACCCCCACAGTGGGAGATGTGACTCAGATTCCCCCACAGTGGGGGTGTGACTCTTACTCCCCACAGTGGGGTGTGACTTACTCCCCCGCAGTGGGGGTGTCTCACACTTCCCCCACAGTGGGGTTGTGGCTCGTACTTGCCCCACAGTGGGGTTGTGGCTCATACTTGCCCCACAGTGGGGGGTGAGAGTCATATTTCCCGCGGTAGGGGTGTGACTCAGATTCTCCCACAGAGGGAGTGTGACTCTTACTCTCCCGCAGTGGGGTTTACCTGCTACTCCCCACAGTGGGGTGTGACTTACTCCCCCGCAGTGGGGATGCCACTCTTTCTTCCCTGCAGTGGGGTGTCTCGTACTACCCCACAGTGGGGTTGTGACTCGTACTTGTCCCACAGTGGCGGTGAGAGTCATTTTCCCGCAGTAGGGATGTGACACAGATTCCCCCACAGTTGGGATGTGAGTCTTACTCCCCTGCAGTGGGGGTGACTCGGCTTCTCCCCGAGTGGGTGCCACTGAACCTCGTCAGTGGGTGTGACACGGCCTCCCCCACAGTTGGGGTGTGACCGGCCTCCCCTACAATGGGCATCTGTGACTCATGCTTCCCCACAGTGGGGTTTTCACTCATACTTGCCCCACAGTGGGGGTCAGAGTCATATTTCCCCGCAGTAGGCATGTGACTCAGATTCTCCCACAGTGGGGGTGTGACTTATTCTCCCACAGTGGGGGTGTGACTCTTACTCCCCCACAGTGGGGTGTATTTGCTTCTCCCCTGCAGTGGGGGATGTGACTCAGATTTCCCCGCAGTGGGGGTTTGACTTTTACTCCCTGCAGTGGGGTGCGACTCTTACTCCCCTGCAGTGGCGGTGACTCGGCTTCTCCCCCAATGGGTGCCACTGAGCCTCGTCAGTGGGTGTGACACGGCCTCCCCCTCAGTTGGGGTGTGACTGGTCTCCCCTACAATGGGCATGTGTGACTCATGCTTCCCCACAGTGGGGTTTTCACTCATACTTGCCCCAAAGTGGGGTTTTCACTCGTACTTGCCCCACAGTGGGGGTGAGAGTCATATTTCCCCGCAGTAGGGATGTGACTCAGATTCCCCCACAGTGGGTATGTGACTCTTACTCCCCGCAGTGGGGAGTGACTCTTACTCCCCTGCAGTGGGGGTGACTTGGCTTCTCCCAGTGGGTGCCACTGAGCCTCATCAGTGGGTGTGACATGGCATCCCCCACAGTTGGGCTGTGACAGGCCTCCACTACAATGGGCATGTGTGACTCATGCTTCCCCGCAGTGGGGTATTCACTTACCCCACAGTGGGGGTGAGAGTCATATTTCCCCGCAGTAGGGATGTGACTCAGATTCTCCCACAGTGGGGGTGTGACTTTTACTCCCCCGCAGTGGTGGTGTATCTGCTAGTCCTCCGCAGTGGGGGGATATGACTCAGATTCCCCCCACAGTGGGTGTGTGACTCTTACGCCCCTGCAGTGGGGGTGACTCGGCTTATCCCCAGTGGGTGCCACACAGCCTCCCCCACCAGTGGGGGTGTCTTGTACTTACCCCACAGTGGGGTTGTGACTCGTATTTGCCCCACAGTGGGGGTGAGAGTCATATTTCCCTGCAGTAGGGATGTGATTCAGATTCCCCCCACAGTGGGGGTGTGACTCTTACCCCCCACAGTGGGGTGTGACTCTTACTCCACTGCAGTGAGGGTGACTCGGCTTCTCCCCCAGTGGGTGCCACTGAGCCTCGTCAGTGGGTGCGACACAACCTCCCCCACAGTTGGGGTGTGACCGGCTTCCCCTACAATGGGAATGTGTGACTCATGCTTCCCCGCCGTGGGGTTTTGACTCGTACTTCCCCCGTAGTGGGGTTGTGGCTCATACTTCTCCCACAGTGGGGTTGTGACATATCCCCCACACAGGGTGTTCATGATATTTCCCCACAATGGGGGTTTGAGTCTTTCTCCACCCGCAGTGGGGGTGCATTTGTTACTCCCCCACAGTGTGGGTGAGACCCTTACTTCCCTGTTATGGGGGATGTGAATCTTACTCCCCCACAGTGGGGGAGAGACCCTTACCCCCCTCAGTGGGGGTGTGATTCTTACTTCCCCCACAGTGGGGGTGTGACTCGAGCTACCCCACAGTGGGGGTGTGACTAGTACTTCCCACAAAGTGGGAGTGTAACTCTTACTCCCCGCAGTGGTGGGAGTGACTCTTACTCCCCCACAGTGGGGGTGGGTGATTCTTACTCCCCAGTGGGGGTGACTTGACTTCTCCCACAGTGGGGTACAACTGTGCAACACCAGTGGATGTGACGCATCCACCCAACAGTTGGGGATGTGACTGGTTTCCCCTACAATGCGCATGTGTGACTCATGCTTCCCTGCAGTGTGGATGTCTCATACTTCCCCTGTAGTGGAGTTGTGGCTCGTACTCCTCCCACAGTGGGGTTGTGAGATATCCCCCACACAGGGTGCTCATGATATTCCCACACAGTGGGGGTTTGTGTCTTTCTCACCCCGCAGTGTGGGTGCATTTTTTACTCCCCCACAGTGGGGGTGAGACCCTTACTTCCCTGCAGTGGCAGAGGATGTGACTCTTGCTCCTCAGCAGTGGGGAAGAGACTCTTTCTTACCCCCATCAGTGGGGGGGGGGGGGGACTCTTACTTCCCCATAGTGGGGGTGTGACATGTGCTACCCCACAGTGGGGTTGTGATTCGTACTTCCCCCACAGTGGGGGTGTGACTTGGATTCCCACACAGTGGGGGTGTGACTTGGATTCCCACACAGTGGAGGTGTGACTCTGCAGTGGGGTACTTGTCCCACAGTAGGAATGTGACTCATTCCCCCACAGTAGGGGTGTGACTCTTACTCCCCCACAGTGGGGGGTGGGACTCTTACTCCCCTGCAGTGGGGGATTGACTCTTACTCCCCCGAAGTGTGTGTGGGGGGGTGGGGGGGGGGGGGGGGTAACTCTTACTTTCCCGCAGTGGGGGGGGGGGGGGGTGACTCTTACTCCCAAGCAGTAGGGATGTGACTCTTACTCCCCACAGTGGGGAATGTCAGTCTAACTCCCCTGCAGTGGGGGAGGTACTGTTACTCCCCTGCAGCGGGGTGGGTGACTATTACTCTGTCGAAGAGGGGTTGACTCTGCTTCTCCCACAGTGGGGTACAACTGAGCCTCCCCAGTGGGTGTGACATAGCCTCCCACAGTTGGGGGGTGACTGGCCTTCCCTACAATGGGCATGCATGACTCATGTTTCCCTGCAATGGGAGTTGTGACTCGTACTTCCCCGGGTGGAGGCTACACGTATTACCCTGCAGCAGGGGTGTGACTCACATTCCCCCACAGTGAGGGTGACTCTTAATCCCCTGCAGTGGGGGGGGGGGGGGGGGGGGCTGTCATCTCTTACTCCCCCAAAGTGGGGGAAGTGACTCTTACTCCCCTGCAGTGGGGAGTGACTCTCACTCCCCACAGTGGGGGTGACTCTTACTCCCCCACGGTGGGTGTGACTCAGGTTCTCCCACAGTGTGGTACAACTGAGCCTCCCCAGTGAGTGACGGTCTCCACCACAGTTGGGGTGTGACCCATATTCCCTACAATTAGCATGCATGACTCATGCTTCCCTGCAGTGGGGTTGTGACTCGTACTTCCTCCGTAGTGGGGTTGTGAATCGTACTTCCCCACAGAGGGGGCGACACATATTCCCCTGCAGCAGGGGTGTGACTCAGATTCCCCCACAGTGGGGGTGTGACTCTTAATCCCCTGCAGTGGGGGGGGGGGAGGGGGGGCTGTCATCTCTTACTCCCCCAAAGAGGGGAAAGTGACTTACTCCCCTGCAGTGGGGGGGGGGGTCTCATACTCCCCCACAGTGGGGGTGACGCAGCTTCAACAATGGGGTACAACTGAGCCTCCCAAGTGGGGAGTGACATGGCCTCCACCACAGCTGGAGTGTGACCGGCCTCCCCTACAATGGGCATGTGTGACTCATGCTTCCCAGCAGTGGTATTGGGACTCGTACTTCACCTGCAGTGGGGTTTGGGATTCATACTTCCCAAATGGGGGTTTGACTCGTATTCTTCCACAGTGTGGGTGTGACCCAGAATCACCCCGCAGTTGGGTTGTATCCTGGATTGCCCCAGCAGTGGGGATGTGACTCTTACTCCCCCACAGTGGGGGATGTGACTCAAGGCACTTAACATTTATTTATTTATTGGTGTTTGAGGACACATACTTCTGCACACATGGAGGTAAAGTCAAGTCCAGTCAATCGTTTATATCCATGTTGCTCATTTTACAGGACTTCCACCCCAGGTGTTTGTAACCGAGTCCTATTTTACCAGTAAAACAGCTTGTTTACCAGAGTAAATAAACAAGTCCTGCTTCACTTTCTGGGTTCCCATGGAGAGGATGGCACTTCAATGGATTCAATCAAATGTAACTTTAGAATCCTGGGATAGTGATCTGTAAATATTTGTACATCATCAAGCGACTGATTCCTTGATCACAATTGAGAGTCGGATGTGCTGCTTGTAACAGCAATTTCATGACAACAACAGAGACAATCAGCCAATCATAAAGATCTCCGCTGCCCACAAACAAGGTGTTGGCTGCCTAGTGCATTTTACAAATAAAACATTGGTAGTCCACTGATGTAAACAAGCAATGCCTTACTTGTAATTCCCTGGGTTCCCACAGGGTTTATATCATGCCTTGAATGAAACAAGTTGTCACATGTTATGCAGAAGACCTATGGATGGCAATTCAATGCATTCAATTAAATATAGTTTTAAAACGTTGAAAATAATATTCCATAATGCATTTGTAAAAATCAAGCAACTGACTGCTTGATGGCAACTGAGTGTCAGATGCATTGATTGGTACAGCAATTTCATGACAACAACAGAGATAATCGGCCAATGACAAAATCCCTGCTGTTCACATTCAAGGTGTTGGCTGCCTAGGTCCCTTTTACAAGTAAAACAATAGTAGTCCATTGATGTCCACTAATGGAAATAAGCACTGCTCTACTTGTAATTCCCCGGGTACCCACAGGGTTGATATATTATTAGTGCCTTCCTTCAAATACAATTTTTTTTTAATCTTACAAAAAATATTATGAAAAGTAACAAGTAGTAGTATTTTTTTTGAAATGTGAGCAATATTTTGTCATGTATTTGTATTTCATTAAGAAAGTGATTACTTGATTACTATTGTCAGATTGCTGACCGGAGACATCAGCCAATCACAAAAACCTGTGATGCCAACATACAAGGTCTCATTTCCTATTAAAAGGTCATTTCCGAGGTTATTGGATATCCTCTGCCAAATGACTATCTTGAGCTATAGTTTTAGTTTATGGTGGTGTGGATTTAATAAATAATTCTCTTTAATGGTGATATGGCCAAAATAATTTGTTGATGGTCTTGATTCAAACTGAGTATTGTCAAGTGCATTTCAACTGGGGGTCCCATGGAAGTGTTAAATAACAAACCCAGACCTGTTTGGGACATGACAATTTGCAGTTTACAAATGGGACAATTTTTGTGTAAATTTGCTTTGAGAAAGCCTTCCGAAAAATGAATAAGAAACCCATGTGTTTTTTATTTGTCAGAATGATCATGTTATGCTGTAAAATCCTCAGTGGAGGAATGAGGAATTCCTATAACACAGTTTTATCACTATCGATGCACGAAAATTGGAGATTTATCCCCAAAATGAGAAAATTTTGACCATTTTGAGCCATTTTTTTAGTCATCAACTGTGTCATTCGGCTGAGTGTATTTGAGTGATATTGTAAGATTTTTGTTGTGTACAGTTGTCTCCAGAAAGGGTCATATTCAGAGCTTCCAGAAACTATATACATTGTGAGTATTGTGAACAGGGGAGGTAATTTAAATGCAAAATATCCTCGGCCGTGTTAATCAGAAGCTGAACATTTCTTGAAAAGCTGACATTTTCACCTGAATAACTAACGAGACCTTAAGTAGAAAACAGTGTTTGCTTTCATTGCAATTTCTGACCTCCAGTCTCCATAGCAACCAACTGTATTAGTGGGAATATGTTGTAGGATAACTAAAAGAAATATTAAAGCATATTTTTCTTTTTTCAGTGGTACCCTGTACAGATATATTTTCCTGGAAAGTTCTCCCTCTTGAGGTATTTTAAGTCCAGTAATGGTGTTATCAAGAGAATTATGTAGGTTTTTTAACACAATTTTATTTGAAAATGCTGTTTACTGGTACAGTCATATGGAGAACTCTTTCTAAGAACTTTCCAGGGAATTATCAGAGTGTAGTCTGATTAGTGGAGATAATTTGGGACTGAATATTCTTAATCCTTACATTTACACAGCTCTTTTCAAATAGCATATACGTCAAATGTCAGTCTTTTGGATCAGGTCAGGAACTGAAATGGGCCTATTTTTAACCCTTTAGCAACCACAAAGTATGCTATGCAGGAAAATGTGGTTACAAGAGATTAGTAGAATTTTTTTCTTTTATGATTACATTATATTATAATTGATACAATCAGTGAATGATGCTTAGCCAAATGAGGAAAGTGAATTGAGAATGCTGTGGAAAAGAGTGGGTGGGTGGGGACTGAAATATGCATTTTGAGGGAGGATGCAGTTTACAAATGAATGTAATTTCTGGGTTTTTTTTAAAATTTTATCAGTTAATGTGTGATCCTGATGTAGCTTTTGGTGCTGAAAGTGACTGTGCACATCAAAAATAAATCATCCATCACCATTGGTTTAGTCTGATCATTGGCCAATATACCAACACAGCTGCCATGATAGCTATTGTCCAAAGTGTTACAGCTGTGCATCCATCTAAATTGAAATCTAACTTATTTCTCTCAGGTTAAAGCATACTGCCTTGGTAGAATAGGGGAACCACTGGTGTTACATGCTTTCATCTAATGCAAAATTTACTCTACAGAGCTTTTATCAGAGTGAGAAATATGAAAGAACAGGCCTTCTCTCACTGAACATTACTGCGTCAAGAAACGTAAAGAAACTGGCTGTCAGAGTGCTCGGTCTGCCACTATCCATGGGGCTTAAGGGCACTAAGTTAACAATTTTTCAATATGTGCCATACATCATTTTTCTTAGAATTAAATACAGATGCACATTTACTGTTTCTGAGAGTGTGAAGAATTTTTTATTTTTCACTTAAGGTCTCGTTTCCTATTAAAAGGTCATTTCCGAGGTTATTGGATATCCTCTGCCAAATGACTATTTTGAGCTATAGTTTTAGTTTATGGTGGTGTGGATTTAGTAAATAATTCTCTTTAATGGTGATATGGCCAAAATAATCTGTTGATGGTCTTGATTCAAACTGTGTATTGTCAAGTGCATTTCAATTGGGGGTCAAGGTCACAGGGAAGTGTTAAATGACAAACCCAGACCTGTTTGGGACATGACAATTTGCAGTTTACAAATGGGACAATTTTTGTGTAAATTTGCTTTGAGAAAGCCTTCCGAAAAAATGAATAAGAAACCCATATGTTTTTTATTTGTCAGAATGATCATGTTATGCTGTAAAATCCTCAGTGGAGGAATGAGGAATTCCTATAACACAGTTTTGTCACTATCGATGCACGAAAATTGGAGATTTATTCCCAAAAAGAGAAAATTTTGACCATTTTGAGCCATTTTTTTAGCCATCAACTGTGTCATTTGGCTGAGTGTATTTGAGTGATATTGTAAGATTTTTGTTGTGTACAGTTGTCTCCAGAAAGGGCCATATGCAGAGCTTCCAGAAACTATATACATTGTGAGTATTGTGAATAGGGGAGGTAATTTAAATGCGAAATATCCTCGGCCATTTTAATCAGAAGCTGAACATTTCTTGAAAAGCTGACATTTTCACCTGAATAACTGTAACAAGACCCAAGGTGTTAGCTGCTTGGGCCCCTTCCACAAATAAAACAATCGTAGTCCATTGACGTAAACATGCACTGTCTTACTTGAAATTTCAGGGTACCCATGGGGTTGTTATTGTGCCTTTAATACAACATAAAATGCAGACGAACTGTGGATGGTACTTCATATTTATTTTATTGGTGTTTTAAAGGTCACATAATTCTGCACACACCTGAAAAATCAGTTTTACAGGTGCATTCACTATTGCAACAAGACATGTTTAATTTCTGGCATACATAGGGGAAAATACTACTAATTTAAATGTGACAGTTGAAGAAATAGTGAGATAGAACAAAAAATCTTTGAATGCCAATCACAAGGGAAATCAGGAGCCCGTCAGATATATATATATTTCTATATCCACAAACTGAGACGTACATGGGAGTTATACATCTGAAACCTGGATGCGCTATGTTGTGCATGAATAAACTTTAACACAGCTTGCTTTTGGCTAAGTGAAAATTAAACTATGTACACTATTCAGATTTCATAAGTTGCTACTAACCCCAAAAAAAGAACATTTCTTTTTTCTTTACTATGTATCCCATAATTTATATTTTTGAGCAATGTGATTTTTCAGACTAGACTTGCAGTGAATATATTTTGGCTTAGGTACTGAAGCATAAGCTATCAACTGAAATACAATAACAAAATACCTAATATCTGCTCGACTAAATGGGTAATTAATTGGAGATGTGTGGATTTTACACAATGGTTTAGAAAGTGTGGTAAGCTTCTACATGTACTTGTATTTATGGCTTTAAATTAATTTCAATTTATCAATATTGCAACCTGAAGCGGTATCAAATTATGTACATTTGGGATCAACCACGAATAAAATTCCATCAATTTCTAAGGACCACAACCTCACACTGTAACATACACAGACTCAGTCATACACTTCTATGCAAGGGGAAGAAATATAAATAAATATAAAATGCCAAAAAGGGTTGCCGGCAATTTTGATTTCTTTCAAAAATGACAAAATATTCATTCTAGGCTTAATCCCATACACACAATCCAATAGCCACCACATGTATCAAAAGTTTAATTTAATCATATGTTTTGCTATAGTAATTGCAAAACTTACTATAGTTTGGCCCTTCTGTTATGTTTATCTCACTTTAAAAGTTTTATTCATGTGAAACGCTTTAATTAAAATAAGTGGAATATTTTTCTCATATTCCCACTTACTGGGTATTTTGTCCTTCCATTCAACAAAAAAACACCTTTTGCAATGCAATTATTTTGTGATGCATTTATTGGATCTCCCATACCAGATTTTAGGGTTTGCATTTTTAGGCCCTAGTTGGGAAACAAAAGCAGGCACATCTGAGTTTGGCGCAGACTCAGGTTGAGGTGACGCGTCTTGACTCGTGTCTTTATTTTCACTTTCATTTCCTTGAGAATTTTTGAGTTTGTATGGTAGAGGTATGTTGTAACTCAATTTTTACCACACACTTGGCTCCTATTAATTGAAATTTTGTTGGCGAAGAAGAAATGGGTTCCATGATACTAAATTTACCACTGAGTTGACTCTATTTACTTTCACAGGAAATATAATTTTCTGCTTTGGAGGTACCCACATGGTTTAAATATTATCAGTACGTTCCTTAAAATAACAAAAAAATCAAATAACAAGTATAGAAAATCGTACAAAAAATATCATAAAAGTTAACAAGGAAATGTAATTTGGATTGTGACCATTGTTATGTCAAGTATCTGTATTTCATCAAGAAACGGATTAGATGATAACAATTGCCAGATGTGCTGGTCAGCAACAATAAGCCAATCATAAAAATCTGCTGCTCATATACAAGGTGTTGGGTGCCTGGGCCGTTTCACAGAAAAAACAATCGTAGTCCACCGACGTAAACATGCACTGTCTTCCATGAAATTCCAGGGTACACATTCTATGCCTTTAGTACAACATAAAATGCAGACAAACTGTGGATGGCACTTCATATTTATTTATTTACTGGTGTTTAAGGACACATGCTTCTGGACACATGGAGGTAAAGTCAAGTCCAGCCAATCGTTTATATCCATGTTGCTCATTTTACAGGACTTCCACCCCAGGTGTTGGTGACAGAGTCCTATTTCACCAGTACAACAGGGCTTGTTTACCAGAGTAAATATACAAGCACTGCTTCACTTCCTGGGTTCCCATGAAGAGGATAGCACTTCAATGCATTCAATCAAATGTAACTTTAAAATCTTGGGATAGTGATCTGTAAGTATTTGTACATCATCAAGCGACTGATTGCTTGATCACAATTGAGTGTCAGATGCGCTGGCTGGTACAGCAATTTCATGACAACAACAGAGATAATCAGCCAATGACAAAATCCCTGCTGTCCACATTCAAGGTGTTTGCTGACCAGGTCCCTTTTACAAGTAAAACAATAGTAGTCCACTGATGTCCACTAATGGAAACAAGCAACTGCTCTACTTGTAATTCCCCGGGTACCACAGGGTTGATAAATTATTAGTACCATCCTTCAAATGAAAAGAAAAAAAATTAAAATCTTACAAAAAATATTATGAAAAGTCACAAGCAAAATTAATGTAATTTGGATTGTGTGCAATGTTTTGTCTAGTATTTGTATTTCAGTAAGAAACTGATTAATTACTTAATATTGTCAGATTGATAGGTCGGAGACAATCAGCCAATCACAAAAATCTATGCTGCCCACATACAAGGTGTTGGCTGGCTGGGCCTCCCTTTCACAAATAAAACAATCGTAGTCCAGTGACGTAAACATGCACTGTCTTATTTGTAATTTCAGGCTACCCACAGGGTTATAATTGGGCCTTTAAAACAACATAAAATGCAGACAAACTGTGAATGGCACTTCATATTTATTTATTTATTGGTGTTTAAGGACACATACTACTGCACACATGGAGGTAAAGTCAAGTCCAGCCAATCGTTTATATCCATGTTGCTCATTTCACATGACTTCCATCCCTGGAGTTGGTGACAGAGTCCTATTTTACCAGTAAAACAGAGCTTGTTTACCAGAGTAAATAAAAAAGCACTGCTTCACTTCCTGGGTTCCCATGGAGATTATGGAACTTCAATGCATCCAATCAAATGTAATTTTAAAATCTTGGGGTAGTGATCTTTAAGTATTTGTACATCATCAAGCGACTGATTGCTTGATCACAATTGAGTGTCAGATGTGCTGGTTGTAACAGCGATTTCATGACAACAACAGAGACAATCAGCCAATCAAAAAGATCTCCGCTGCCCACATACAAGGTGTTGGCTGCCTGGGTCCTTTTTACAAATAAAACATTAGTAGTCCACTGATATAAACAAGCAATGTCTTACTTGTAATTCTCTGGGTACCCACAGGGTTTATATCATACATTGAATGAAAAAAGGTGTCAAATTTTATCAGAAGAACTGCGGATGGCAATTCAATGCATTCAATTAAATATAGTTTTAAAATGTTGAAAATAATGTTCCATAATGTATATGTACATCATCAAGCAACTGGCTGCTTGATCACAACTGAGTGTCATATGCGCTGGTTGGTACAGCAATTTCTTGACAACAACAGAGATAATCAGCCAATGACAAAATCCCTGTTGTCCACATTCAAGGTGTTGCCTGCCTAGGTCCCTTTTACAAGTAAAACAATAGTAGTCCACTAATGGAAGCAAGCACTGCTCTACTTGTAATTCCCCGGGTACCCACAGGATTGATATATTTTTAGTACCATCCTTCAAATAAAAATGAAAAAATGCCGCTCAGGATCACCGACCCAATGTCGAGTTGTGACCTTGACCTTTGACCTGGCGAGTCCAAGGTCAATAGGGTTCTTCCTCGCACCAAGGCTAACACACCTATGAAGTTTCATGACTCAATCAATCAAGTTCTCATCCGGAAACCAATTGTTGTGATATACTATGTTCAAGGTCACTGTGACCTTGACCTTTGACGTAGCATGTCCAAAATCAATAGGGTTCTTCCTCCCACCAAGACCAACCTATGTATGAAGTTTAATGAATGTGAGTTGAACCACTATCAAGTTATCATCCGGAAACCAATTGTTGCGATATACTATGTTCAAGGTCACTGTGACCTTGACCTTTGACCTGGTGAGTCCAAGATCAATAGGGTTCTTCCTCGCACCAAGGCCAACACACCTATAAAGTTTCATGACTCTAGGTTGAACCACTATCAAGTTATCATCCGGAAACCAATTGTTGCGATATACTATGTTCAAGGTCACTGTGACCTTGACCTTTGACCTGGTGAGTCCAAGATCAATAGGGTTCTTCCTCGCACCAAGGCCAACACACCTATAAAGTTTCATGACTCTAGGTTGAACCACTATCAAGTTATCATCCGGAAACCAATTGTTGCGATATACTATGTTCAAGGTCACTGTGACCTTGACCTTTGACCTGGTGAGTCCAAGATCAATAGGGTTCTTCCTCGCACCAAGGCCAACACACCTATAAAGTTTCATGACTCTAGGTTGAACCACTATCAAGTTATCATCCGGAAACCAATTGTTGCGATATACTATGTTCAAGGTCACTGTGACCTTGACCTTTGACCTGGTGAGTCCAAGATCAATAGGGTTCTTCCTCGCACCAAGGCCAACACACCTATAAAGTTTCATGACTCTAGGTTGAACCACTATCAAGTTATCATCCGGAAACCAATTGTTGCGATATACTATGTTCAAGGTCACTGTGACCTTGACCTTTGACCTGGTGAGTCCAAGATCAATAGGGTTCTTCCACGCACCAAGGCCAACACACCTATAAAGTTTCATGACTCTAGGTTGAACCACTATCAAGTTATCATCCGGAAACCAATTGTTGCGATATACTATGTTAAAGGTCACTGTGACCTTGACCTTTGACGTAGCGAGCCCAAAATCAATAGGGTTCTTCCCCTCACCAAGGCCAATCTACCTATGAAGTTTCATGAATGTGAGTTGAACCATTATCAAGTTATCATCCGGAAACCAATTGTTTAAGATTTACTATGTTCAAGGTCACTGTGACCTTGACCTTCGACGTAGCATGTCCAAAATCAATAGGGTTCTTCCTCCCACCAAGACCAACCTATGTATGAAGTTTAATGAATGTGAGTTGAACCACTATCAAGTTATCATCCGGAAACCAATTGTTTACGCCCGCCCGCCCGCCCGCCCGCCCGAAGCCCTCCCGCCCGCCCGCCCTCCCGCCCTCCCGCCCGCCCGCCCGCCCGCCCGCCATTCACCAAACTATAAGTCGAGTTTGACTTCGTCACAACTCGACTAAAAATAAAAATCATACAAAAAATATTATGACAAGTAATAAGCAAATGTAATTTGAATTGTGAACACTTTTTTGTCCAGTATTTGTATTTAATTACAAAACTGATTACTTACTTGATTAATATTGTCAGATTGCTGGTCGGAGACAAATCAGCCAATCACAAAAGTCTATGCTGTCCACATACAAGGTGTTGGCTACCTGGGCCCCTTTCACAAATAAAATAATCGTAGTCCATCGATGTAAACATGCACTGTCTTACTTGAAATTTCAGGGTGCCCACAGGGTTATAACTGTGCCTTTAATTCAACATAAAATGCAGATGAATTGTGGATGGCACTTCATATTTATTTATTTATTTATTGGTGTTTAAGGACACATACTTCTGCACACATGGAGGTAAAGTCAAGTCCAGCCAATCGTTTATATCCATGTTGCTCATTTTACAGGACTTCCACTCCAGGTGTTGGTGACAGAGTCCTATTTTACCAGTAAAACAGAGCTTGTTTACCAGTGTAAATAAACAAGCACTGCTTCACTTCCTGGGTCCCCATGGAGAGGATGGCACCTCGATGGATTCAATCAAATGTAACTTTAGAATCCTGGGATAGTGATCTGTAAATATTTGTACATCATCAAGCAACTGATTGCTTGATCACAATTGAGTGTCAGATGTGCTGTTTGAACAGCGATTTCATGACAACAACAGAGACAATCAGCCAATCAAAAAGATCTCCGCTGCCCACATACAAGGTGTTGGCTGCCTGGGTCCATTTTACAAATAAAACATTAGTAGTCCAATGATGTATACAAACAATGTCTTACTTGTAATTCCCTGGGAACCCACAGGGTTTATATCATGCCTTGATGAAACAAGGTGCCACATGTAATGAACAAGAACTGTGGATGGCAATTCAATGCATTCAATTAAATATAGTTTTAAAATGTTGAAAATAATATTTCGTAATGTATTTGTACATCGTCAAGCAACTGACTGCTTGATCACAACTGAGTGTCAGATGCGCTGGTTGGTACAGCAACTTCATGACAACAAGAGATAATCAGCCAATGACAAAATCCCTGCTGTCCACATTGAAAGTGTTGGCTGCCTAGGTCCCTTTTACAAGTAAAACAATAGCAGTCCACTGATGTCCACCAATGGAAACAAGCACTGCTCTACTTGTAATTCCCTGGGTACAAACAGGTTTGATATATTATTTGTGCCTTCCTTCAAATAATAAGACAAAAATAAAATCTTACAAAAAATATTATGAAAAGTAACAAGTGAATGTAATTTGAATTGTGAGTAATGTTTTGTCAAGTATTTATATTTCATGAAGAAACTGATTACTTGAATACTATTGTCAGATTGCTGGTCGGAGACAATCAGCCAATCACAAAAAACTATGATGCCAACATACATTGTGTTGGCTGCCTGTGCCCCTTTCAAAAACAAAACAATCATAGTCGACTGATGTAAACAAGCACTGTCTTACTTGAAATTTCAGGGTAGCCACAGGGTTATTATTGTGCCATTAAAACAACATAAAATGCAGACGAACTGTGAATGGCACTTCATATTTATTTATTTATTGGTGTTTAAGGACGCATACTTCTGCACACATGGAGGTAAAGTCAAGTCCAGCCAATCGTTTATATCCATGTTGCTCATTTTACAGGACTTCCACCCCAGGTGTTGGTGACAGAGTCCTATTTTACCAGTAAAACAGAGCTTGTTTACCAGAGTAAATAAACAAGCACTGCTTCACTTCTTGGCTTCCCATGCAGAGGATAGCACTTCAATGGATTCAATCAAATGTAACTTTAGAATCCTGGGATAGTGATCTGTAAATATTTGTACATCATCAAGCGACTGATTGCTTGATCACAATTGAGTGTCAGATGCGTTGGTTGGTACAGCAACTTCACGACAACAACAGAGATAATCAGCCAATGACAAAATCCCTGCTGTCCACATTCAAGGTGTTGGCTGCCTAGGTCCCTTTTACAAGTAAAACAATAGTAGTCCACTGATGTCCACCAATGGAAACAAGCACTGCTCTACTTGTAATTCCCTGGGTACCCACAGGGTTGATATATTATTTGTGCCTTCCTTCAAATAACAAGGAAAAAAATTAAATCTTACAAAAAATATTATAAAAAGTAACAAGTGAATGTAATTTGAATTGTGAGCAATGTTTTGTCAAGTGTTTGTATTTCATCAAGAAACTGATTACTTGATTACTATTGTCAGGTTGCTGGTTGGAGACAATCAGCCAATCACAAAACTCTATGATGCCAACATACATTGTGTTGGCTGCCTGTGCCCCTTTGAAAAACAAAACAATCACAGTCAACTGATGTAAACATGCACTGTCTTACTTGAAATTTCAGGGTTCCCACAGGGTTATTATTGTGCCATTAAAACAATATAAATGCAGACGAACTGTGAATGGCACTTCATATTTATTTATTTATTGGTGTTTAAGGACACATACTTCTGCACACATGGAGGTAAAGTCAAGTCCAGCCAATCATTTATATCCATGTTGCTCATTTTACAGGACTTCCACTCCAGGTGTTGGTGACAGAGTCCTATTTTACCAGTAAAACAGAGCTTGTTTACCAGAGTAAATAAACAAGCACTGCTTCATTTCTTGGGTTCGCATGCAGAGGATAGCACTTCAATGGATTCAATCAAATGTAACTTTAAAATCCTGGGATAGTGATCTGTAAATATTTGTACATCATCAAGCGACTGATTGCTTGATCACAATTGAGTGTCAGGTGTGCTGGTTGTAACAGCAATTTCATGACAACAACAGAGACAATCAGCCAATCAAAAAGATCTCCGCTGCCCACATACAAGGTGTTGGCTGCCTGGGTCCATTTTACAAATGAAACATTAGTAGTCCACTGATGTAAACAAACAATGTCTTACTTGTAATTCCCTGGGTACCCACAGGGTTTATATCATGCCTTGATGAAACAAGGTGTCACATGTAATGCACAAGAACTGCGGATGGCAATTCAATGCATTCAATTAAATATAGTTTTAAAATGTTGAATATAATATTTCGTAATGTATTTGTACATCATCAAGCAATTAACTGCTTGATCACAACTGAGTGTCAGATGCGCTGATTGGTACAGCAACTTCATGACAACAACAGAGATAATCAGCCAACGACAAATTCACTGCTGTCCGCATTCAAGGTGTTGCCTGCCTAGGACCCTTTTACAAGTAAAACAATAGTAGTCCACTGATGTCCACTAATGGAAACAAGCACTGTCCTACTTATAATTCTCTGGGCACCCACAAGGTTGATATATTATTAGTACCTTCCTTCAAATAACAAGAAAAAAAAATTTAAATCTTACAAAAAATATTATAAAAATTAACAACTGAATGTAATTTGAATTGTGAGCAATGTTCTGTGAAGTATTTGTATTTCATTCAGAAACTGATTATTTGAATACTATTGTCAGGTTGCTGGTCGGAGACAATCAGCCAATCACAAAAATCTATGATGCCAACATACATGGTGTTGGCTACCTGTGCCCCTTTCAAAAACAAAACAATCATAGTCGACTCTTAAAACAACATAAAATGCAGACGAACTGTGAATGGCACTTCATATTTATTTATTTATTTATTTATTGGTGTTTAAGGACACATACTTCTGCACACATGGAGGTAAAGTCAAGTCCAGCCAATCGTTTATATCCATGTTGCTCATTTTACAGGACTTCCACCCCAGGTGTTGGTGACAGAGTCCTATTTTACCAGTAAAACAGAGCTTGTTTACCAGTGTAAATAAACAAGCACTGCTTCACTTCTTGGGTTCCCATGCAGAGGATAGCACTTCAATGGATTCAATCAAATGTAACTTTAGAATCCTGGGATAGTGATCTGTAAATATTTGTACATCATCAAGCGACTGATTGCTTGATCACAATTGAGTGTCAGATGTGCTGGTTGTAACAGCGATTTCATGACAACAACAGAGACAATCAGCCAATCAAAAAGATCTCCGCTGCCCACATACAAGGTGTTGGCTGCCTGGGTCCATTTTACAAATAAAACATTAGTAGTCCACTGGTGTAAACAAACAATGTCTTACTTGTAATTCCCTGGGTACCCACAGGGTTTATATCATGCCTTGATGAAACAAGGTGTCACATGTAATGGACAAGAACTGCAGATGGCAATTCAATGCATTCAATTAAATATAGTTTTAAAATGTTGAATATAATATTTCGTAATGTATTTGTACATCATCAAGCAACTAACTGCTTGATCACAACTGAGGGTCAGATGCGCTGGTTGGTACAGCAACTCGTGACAACAACAGAGACAATCAACCAATGACAAAATCCCTGCTGTCCACATTCAAGGTGTTGGCTGCCTAGGTCCCTTTTACAAGTAAAACAATAGTAGTCCACTGATGTCCACTAATGGAAACAAGCACTGTTCTACTTGTAATTCCCCGGGTACCCACAGGGTTGATATATTATTAGTACCTTCCTTCAAATAACAAGAAAAAAAAATTTAAATCTTACCAAAAATATTATAAAAAGTAAAAAGTGAATGTAATTTGAATTGTGAGCAATGTTCTGTGAAGTATTTGTATTTCATTCAGAAACTGATTATTTGAATACTATTGTCAGGTTGCTGGTCGGAGACAATCAGCCAATCACAAAAATCTATGATGCCAACATACATGGTGTTGGCTGCCTGTTCCCCTTTCAAAAACAAAACAATCATAGTCGACTGACATAAACATGCACTGTCTTACTTGAAATTTCAGGGTAGCCACAGGGTTATTATTGTGCCATTAAAACAACATAAAATGCAGACGAAATGTGAATGGTACTTCGTATTTATTTATTTATTGGTTTTCAAGGACACATACTTCTGCACACATGGAGGTAAAGTCAAGTCCAGCCAATCGTTTATATCCATGTTGCTCATTTTACAGGACTTCCACCCCAGGTGTTGGTGACAGAGTCCTATTTTACCAGTAAAACAGAGCTTGTTTACCAGAGTAAATAAACAAGCACTGCTTCACGTCCTGGGTTCCCATGGAGAGATCATGGCACTTCAATGCATTCAATCAAATGTAATTTTAAAATCTTGGGATACTTATCTGTAAGTATTTGTACATCATCAAGCGACTGGTTGCTTGATCACAATTGAGTGTCAGATGTGCTGGTTGTAAAAGTGATTTCATGACAACAACAGAGACAATCAGCCAATCAAAAAGATCTCCGCTGCCCACATACAAGCTGTTGGCAGCCTGGGTCCATTTTACAAATAAAACATTAGTAGTCCACTGATGTAAACAAACAATGTCTTACTTTTAATTCCCTGGGTACCCACAGGGTTTATATCATGCCTTGATGAAACAAGGTGTCACATGTAATGCACAAGAACTGCAGATGGCAATTCAATGCATTCAATTAAATGTAGTTTTAAAATGTTGAAAATAATATTTCGTAATGCATTTGTACATCATCAAGCAACTGACTGCTTGATCACAACTGAGTGTCAGATGCGTTGGTTGGTACAGCAACTTCATGACAACAACAGAGATAATCAGCCAATGACAAAATCCCTGCTGTCCACATTCAAGGTGTTGGCTGCTTAGGTCCCTTTTTACAAGTAAAACAATAGTAGTCCACTGATGTCCACCAATGGAAACAAGCACTGCTCTACTTGTAATTCCCTGGGTACCCACTGGGTTGATATATTATTTGTGCCTTCCTTCAAATAACAAGAAAAAAATTAAATCTTACAAAAAATATAATAAAAAGTAACAAGTGAATGTAATTTGAATTGTGAGCAATGTTTTGTCAAGTATTTGTATTTCATCAAGAAACTGATTACTTGATTACTATTGTCAGGTTGCTGGTTGGAGACAATCAGCCAATCACAAAACTCTATGATGCCAACATACATGGTGTTGGCTGCCTGTGCCCCTTTCAAAAACAAAACAATCACAGTCCACTGACGTAAACATGCACTGTCTTACTTGAAATTTCAGGGTTCCCACAGGGTTATTATTGTGCCATTAAAACAATATAAATGCAGACGAACTGTGAATGGCACTTCATATTTATTTATTTATTGGTGTTTAAGGACACATACTTCTGAACACATGGAGGTAAAGTCAAGTCCAGCCAATCGTTTATATCCATGTTGCTCATTTTACAGGACTTCAACTCCAGGTGTTGGTGACAGAGTCCTATTTTACCAGTAAAACAGAGCTTGTTTACCAGAGTAAATAAACAAGCACTGCTTCATTTCTTGGGTTCCCATGCAGAGGATAGCACTTCAATGGATTCAATCAAATGTAACTTTAAAATCCTGGGATAGTGATCTGTAAATATTTGTACATCATCAAGCGACTGATTGCTTGATCACAATTGAGTGTCAAATGTGCTGGTTGTAACAGCGATTTCATGACAACAACAGAGACAATCAGCCAATCAAAAAGATCTCCGCTGCCCACATACAAAGTGTTGGCTGCCTGGCTCCATTTTACAAATAAAACATTAGTAGTCCACTGGTGTAAACAAACAATGTCTTACTTGTAATTCCCTGGGTACCCACAGGGTTTATATCATGCCTTGATGAAACAAGGTGTCACATGTAATGCACAAGAACTGCAGATGGCAATTCAATGCATTCAATTAAATATAGTTTTAAAATGTTGAATATAATATTTCGTAATGTATTTGTACATCATCAAGCAACTAACTGCTTGATCACAACTGATTGTCAGATGTGCTGGTTGGTACAGCAACTCGTGACAACAACAGAGATAATCAACCAATGACAAAATCCCTGCTGTCCACATTCAAGGTGTTGGCTGCCTAGGTCCCTTTTACGAGTAAAACAATAGTAGTCCACTGATGTCCACTAATGGAAACAAGCACTGTTCTACTTGTAATTCCCCGGGTACCCACAGGGTTGATATATTATTAGTACCTTTTTTCAAATAACAAGAAAAAAAATATTAAAATCTTACAAAAAATATTATAAAAAGTAACAAGTGAATGTAATTTGAATTGTGAGCAATGTTCTGTGAAGTATTTGTATTTCATTGAGAAACTGATTACTTGAATACTATTGTCAGGTTGCTGGTTGGAGACAATCAGCCAGTCACAAAAATCTATCATGCCAACAAACATGGTGCTGGCTGCCTGTGCCCCTTTCAAAAACAAAACAATCATAGTCGACTGACATAAACATGCACTGTCTTACTTGAAATTTCAGGGTAGCCACAGGGTTATTATTGTGCCATTAAAACAACATAAAATGCAGACGAACTGTGAATGGCACTTCGTATTTATTTATTTATTGGTTTTCAAGGACACATACTTCTGCACACATGGAGGTAAAGTCAAGTCCAGCCAATCGTTTATATCCATGTTGCTCATTTTACAGGACTTCCACCCCAGGTGTTGGTGACAGAGTCATATTTTACCAGTAAAACAGAGCTTGTTTACCAGAGTAAATAAACAAGCACTGCTTCACATCCTGGGTTCCCATGGAGAGATCATGGCACTTCAATGCATTCGATCAAATGTAATTTTAAAATCTTGGGATACTTATCTGTAAGTATTTGTACATCATCAAGCTACTGATTGCTTGATCACAATTGAGTGTCAGATGTGCTGGTTGTAAAAGTGATTTCATGACAACAACAGAGACAATCAGCCAATCAAAAAGATCTCCGCTGCCCACATACAAGCTGTTGGCAGCCTGGGTCCATTTTACAAATAAAACATTAGTAGTCCACTGATGTAAACAAACAATGTCTTACTTTTAATTCCCTGGGTACCCACAGGGTTTATATCATGCCTTGATGAAACAAGGTGTCACATGTAATGCACAAGAACCTCAGATGGCAATTCAATGCATTCAATTAAATGTAGTTTTAAAATGTTGAAAATAATATTTCGTAATGCATTTGTACATCATCAAGCAACTGACTGCTTGATCACAACTGAATGTCAGATGCGTTGGTTGGTACAGCAACTTCATGACAACAACAGAGATAATCAGCCAATGACAAAATCCCTGCTGTCCACATTCAAGGTGTTGGCTGCTTAGGTCCCTTTTTACAAGTAAAACAATAGTAGTCCACTGATGTCCACCAATGGAAACAAGCACTGCTCTACTTGTCATTCCCTGGGTACCCACTGGGTTGATATATTATTTGTGCCTTCCTTCAAATAACAAGAAAAAAATTAAATCTTACAAAAAATATAATAAAAAGTAACAAGTGAATGTAATTTGAATTGTGAGCAATGTTTTGTCAAGTATTTGTATTTCATCAAGAAACTGATTACTTGATTACTATTGTCAGGTTGCTGGTTGGAGACAATCAGCCAATCACGAAACTCTATGATGCCAACATACATGGTGTTGGCTGCCTGTGCCCCTTTCAAAAACAAAACAATCACAGTCCACTGACGTAAACATGCACTGTCTTACTTGAAATTTCAGGGTTCCCACAGGGTTATTATTGTGCCATTAAAACAATATAAATGCAGATTTGTTTGTTTGTTGGTGGTTAACGTCACATATTTATGCACTATGGCTAATCGTGACACAACATGGAGATGAAGTCAAGTGTAGTCAATCGTTGATCAACATGTTGCCCATTTTAGAGGAACTTCACCCCAAACATTGGTGACTGGGTCCTATTGTACTAGTAAAGCAGAACTGGTTTACCACAGTAAACAAGTGCTGCTTACTTCCCGGGGTTCCCACGGGGATATATAAATGCAGACGAACTGTGAATGGCACTTCATATTTATTTATTTATTGGTGTTTAAGGACACATACTTCTGAACACATGGAGGTAAAGTCAAGTCCAGCCAATCGTTTATATCCATGTTGCTCATTTTACAGGACTTCAACTCCAGGTGTTGGTGACAGAGTCCTATTTTACCAGTAAAACAGAGCTTGTTTACCAGAGTAAATAAACAAGCACTGCTTCATTTCTTGGGTTCCCATGCAAAGGATAGCACTTCAATGGATTCAATCAAATGTAACTTTAAAATCCTGGGATAGTGATCTGTAAATATTTGTACATCATCAAGCGACTGATTGCTTGATCACAATCGAGTGTCAGATGTGCTGGTTGTAACAGCAATTTCATGACAACAACAGAGACAATCAGCCAATCAAAAAGATCTCCGCTGCCCACATACAAGGTGTTGGTTGCCTGGGTCCATTTTACAAATAAAACATTAGTAGTCCACTGATGTAAACAAACAATGTCTTACTTGTAATTCCCTGGGTACCCACAGGGTTTATATCATGCCTTGATGAAACAAGGTGTCACATGTAATGCACAAGAACTGCAGATGGCAATTCAATGCATTCAATTAAATATAGTTTTAAAATGTTGAATATAATATGTCGTAATGTATTTGTACATCATCAAGCAACTAACTGCTTGATCACAACTGATTGTCAGATGCGCTGGTTGGTACAGCAACTCGTGACAACAACAGAGATAATCAACCAATGACAAAATCCCTGCTGTCCACATTCAAGGTGTTGGCTGCCTAGGTCCCTTTTACAAGTAAAACAATAGTAGTCCACTGATGTCCACTAATGGAAACAAGCACTGTTCTACTTGTAATTCCTCGGGTACCCACAGGGTTGATATATTATTAGTACCTTTTTTCAAATAACAAGAAAAAAAAATATTAAAATCTTACAAAAATATTATAAAAAGTAACAAGTGAATGTAATTTGAATTGTGAGCAATGTTCTGCGAAGTATTTGTATTTCATTGAGAAACTGATTACTTGAATACTATTGTCAGGTTGCTGGTTGGAGACAAACAGCCAGTCACAAAAGTCTATCATGCCAACAAACATGGTGCTGGCTGCCTGTGCCCCTTTCAAAAACAAAACAATCATAGTCGACTGACATAAACATGCACTGTCTTACTTGAAATTTCAGGGTAGCCACAGGGTTATTATTGTGCCATTAAAACAACATAAAATGCAGACGAACTGTGAATGGCACTTCGTATTTATTTATTTATTGGTTTTCAAGTACACATACTTCTGCACACATGGAGGTAAAGTCAAGTCCAGCCAATCGTTTATATCCATGTTGCTCATTTTACAGGACTTCCACCCCAGGTGTTGGTGACAGAGTCCTATTTTACCAGTAAAACAGAGCTTGTTTACCAGAGTAAATAAACAAGCACTGCTTCACGTCCTGGGTTCCCATGGAGAGATCATGGCACTTCAATGCATTCAATCAAATGTAATTTTAAAATCTTGGGATACTTATCTGTAAGTATTTGTACATCATCAAGCGACTGATTGCTTGATCACAATTGAGTGTCAGATGTGCTGGTTGTAAAAGTGATTTCATGACAACAACAGAGACAATCAGCCAATCAAAAAGATCTCCGCTGCCCACATACAAGCTGTTGGCAGCCTGGGTCCATTTTACAAATAAAACATTAGTAGTCCACTGATGTAAACAAACAATGTCTTACTTTTAATTCCCTGGGTACCCACAGGGTTTATATCATGCCTTGATGAAACAAGGTGTCACATGTAATGCACAAGAACTGCAGATGGCAATTCAATGCATTCAATTAAATGTAGTTTTAAAATGTTGAAAATAATATTTCGTAATGCATTTGTACATCATCAAGCAACTGACTGCTTGATCACAACTGAGTGTCAGATGCGTTGGTTGGTACAGCAACTTCATGACAACAACAGAGATAATCAGCCAATGACAAAATCCCTGCTGTCCACATTCAAGGTGTTGGCTGCTTAGGTCCCTTTTTACAAGTAAAACAATAGTAGTCCACTGATGTCCACCAATGGAAACAAGCACTGCTCTACTTGTAATTCCCTGGGTACCCACTGGGTTGATATATTATTTGTGCCTTCCTTCAAATAACAAGAAAAAAATTAAATCTTACAAAAAATATAATAAAAAGTAACAAGTGAATGTAATTTGAATTGTGAGCAATGTTTTGTCAAGTATTTGTATTTCATCAAGAAACTGATTACTTGATTACTATTGTCAGGTTGCTGGTTGGAGACAATCAGCCAATCACAAAACTCTATGATGCCAACATACATGGTGTTGGCTGCCTGTGCCCCTTTCAAAAACAAAACAATCACAGTCCACTGACGTAAACATGCACTGTCTTACTTGAAATTTCAGGGTTCCCACAGGGTTATTATTGTGCCATTAAAACAATATAAATGCAGACGAACTGTGAATGACACTTCATATTTATTTATTTATTGGTGTTTAAGGACACATACTTCTGAACACATGGAGGTAAAGTCAAGTCCAGCCAATCGTTTATATCCATGTTGCTCATTTTACAGGACTTCCACTCCAGGTGTTGGTGACAGAGTCCTATTTTACCAGTAAAACAGAGCTTGTTTACCAGAGTAAATAAACAAGCACTGCTTCATTTCTTGGGTTCCCATGCAGAGGATAGCACTTCAATGGATTCAATCAAATGTAACTTTAAAATCCTGGGATAGTGATCTGTAAATATTTGTACATCATCAAGCGACTGATTGCTTGATCACAATCGAGTGTCAAATGTGCTGGTTGTAACAGCAATTTCATGACAACAACAGAGACAATCAGCCAATCAAAAAGATCTCCGCTGCCCACATACAAGGTGTTGGCTGCCTGGGTCCATTTTACAAATAAAACATTAGTTGTCCACTGATGTGAACAAACAATGTCTTACTTGTAATTCCCTGGGTACCCACAGGGTTTATATCATGCCTTGATGAAACAAGGTGTCACATGTAATGCACAAGAAGTGCAGATGGCAATTCAATGCATTCAATTAAATATAGCTTTAAAATGTTGAATATAATATTTCGTAATGTATTTGTACATCATCAAGCAACTAACTGCTTGATCACAACTGATTGTCAGATGTGCTGGTTGGTACAGCAACTCGTGACAACAACAGAGATAATCAACCAATGACAAAATCCCTGCTGTCCACATTCAAGGTGTTGGCTGCCTAGGTCCCTTTTACAAGTAAAACAATAGTAGTCCACTGATGTCCACTAATGGAAACAAGCACTGCCCTACTTGTAATTCCCTGGGTACCCACAGGGTTGATATATTATTAGTACCTTTTTTCAAATAACAAGAAAAAAAAATATTAAAATCTTACAAAAAATATTATAAAAAGTAACAAGTGAATGTAATTTGAATTGTGAGCAATGTTCTGTGAAGTATTTGTATTTCATTGAGAAACTGATTACTTGAATACTATTGTCAGGTTGCTTGTTGGAGACAATCAGCCAGTCACAAAAATCTATCATGCCAACAAACATGGTGCTGGCTGCCTGTGCCCCTTTCAAAAACAAAACAATCATAGTCGACTGACATAAACATGCACTGTCTTACTTGAAATTTCAGGGTAGCCACAGGGTTATTATTGTGCCATTAAAACAACATAAAATGCAGACGAACTGTGAATGGCACTTCGTATTTATTTATTTATTGGTTTTCAAGGATACATACTTCTGCACACATGGAGGTAAAGTCAAGTCCAGCCAATCGTTTATATCCATGTTGCTCATTTTACAGGACTTCCACCCCAGGTGTTGGTGACAGAGTCCTATTTTACCAGTAAAATAGAGCTTGTTTACCAGAGTAAATAAACAAGCACTGCTTCACATCCTGGGTTCCCATGGAGAGATCATGGCACTTCAATGCATTCGATCAAATGTAATTTTAAAATCTTGGGATACTTATCTGTAAGTATTTGTACATCATCAAGCTACTGATTGCTTGATCACAATTGAGTGTCAGATGTGCTGGTTGTAAAAGTGATTTCATGACAACAACAGAGACAATCAGCCAATCAAAAAGATCTCCGCTGCCCACATACAAGCTGTTGGCAGCCTGGGTCCATTTTACAAATAAAACATTAGTAGTCCACTGATGTAAACAAACAATGTCTTACTTTTAATTCCCTGGGTACCCACAGGGTTTATATCATGCCTTGATGAAACAAGGTGTCACATGTAATGCACAAGAACCTCAGATGGCAATTCAATGCATTCAATTAAATGTAGTTTTAAAATGTTGAAAATAATATTTCGTAATGCATTTGTACATCATCAAGCAACTGACTGCTTGATCACAACTGAATGTCAGATGCGTTGGTTGGTACACCAACTTCATGACAACAACAGAGATAATCAGCCAATGACAAAATCCCTGCTGTCCACATTCAAGGTGTTGGCTGCTTAGGTCCCTTTTTACAAGTAAAACAATAGTAGTCCACTGATGTCCACCAATGGAAACAAGCACTGCTCTACTTGTAATTCCCTGGGTACCCACGGGGTTGATATATTATTTGTGCCTTCCTTCAAATAACAAGAAAAAAATTAAATCTTACAAAAAATATAATAAAAAGTAACAAGTGAATGTAATTTGAATTGTGAGCAATGTTTTGTCAAGTATTTGTATTTCATCAAGAAACTGATTACTTGATTACTATTGTCAGGTTGCTGGTTGGAGACAATCAGCCAATCACGAAACTCTATGATGCCAACATACATGGTGTTGGCTGCCTGTGCCCCTTTCAAAAACAAAACAATCACAGTCCACTGACGTAAACATGCACTGTCTTACTTGAAATTTCAGGGTTCCCACAGGGTTATTATTGTGCCATTAAAACAATATAAATGCAGATTTGTTTGTTTGTTGGTGGTTAACGTCACATATTTATGCACTATGGCTAATCGTGACACAACATGGAGATGAAGTCAAGTGTAGTCAATCGTTGATCAACATGTTGCCCATTTTAGAGGAACTTCACCCCAAACATTGGTGACTGGGTCCTATTGTACTAGTAAAGCAGAACTGGTTTACCACAGTAAACAAGTGCTGGTTACTTCCCGGGGTTCCCACGGGGATATATAAATGCACACGAACTGTGAATGGCACTTCATATTTATTTATTTATTGGTGTTTAAGGACACATACTTCTGAACACATGGAGGTAAAGTCAAGTCCAGTCAATCGTTTATATCCATGTTGCTCATTTTACAGGACTTCAACTCCAGGTGTTGGTGACAGAGTCCTATTTTACCAGTAAAACAGAGCTTGTTTACCAGAGTAAATAAACAAGCACTGCTTCATTTCTTGGGTTCCCATGCAGAGGATAGCACTTCAATGGATTCAATCAAATGTAACTTTAAAATCCTGGGATAGTGATCTGTAAATATTTGTACATCATCAAGCGACTGATTGCTTGATCACAATCGAGTGTCAGATGTGCTGGTTGTAACAGCAATTTCATGACAACAACAGAGACAATCAGCCAATCAAAAAGATCTCCGCTGCCCACATACAAGGTGTTGGCTGCCTGGGTCCATTTTACAAATAAAACATTAGTAGTCCACTGATGTAAACAAACAATGTCTTACTTGTAATTCCCTGGGTACCCACAGGGTTTATATCATGCCTTGATGAAACAAGGTGTCACATGTAATGCACAAGAACTGCAGATGGCAATTCAATGCATTCAATTAAATATAGTTTTAAAATGTTGAATATAATATTTCGTAATGTATTTGTACATCATCAAGCAACTAACTGCTTGATCACAACTGATTGTCAGATGCGCTGGTTGGTACAGCAACTCGTGACAACAACAGAGATAATCAACCAATGACAAAATCCCTGCTGTCCACATTCAAGGTGTTGGCTGCCTAGGTCCCTTTTACAAGTAAAACAATAGTAGTCCACTGATGTCCACTAATGGAAACAAGCACTGTTGTACTTGTAATTCCTCGGGTACCCACAGGGTTGATATATTATTAGTACCTTTTTTCAAATAACAAGAAAAAAAAATATTAAAATCTTACAAAAAATGTTATAAAAAGTAACAAGTGAATGTAATTTGAATTGTGAGCAATGTTCTGTGAAGTATTTGTATTTCATTGAGAAACTGATTACTTGAATACTATTGTCAGGTTGCTGGTTGGAGACAATCAGCCAGTCACAAAAATCTATCATGCCAACAAACATGGTGCTGGCTGCCTGTGCCCCTTTCAAAAACAAAACAATCATAGTCGACTGACATAAACATGCACTGTCTTACTTGAAATTTCAGGGTAGCCACAGGGTTATTATTGTGCCATTAAAACAACATAAAATGCAGACGAACTGTGAATGGCACTTCGTATTTATTTATTTATTGGTTTTCAAGGACACATACTTCTGCACACATGGAGGTAAAGTCAAGTCCAGCCAATCGTTTATATCCATGTTGCTCATTTTACAGGACTTCCACCCCAGGTGTTGGTGACAGAGTCATATTTTACCAGTAAAACAGAGCTTGTTTACCAGAGTAAATAAACAAGCACTGCTTCACATCCTGGGTTCCCATGGAGAGATCATGGCACTTCAATGCATTCGATCAAATGTAATTTTAAAATCTTGGGATACTTATCTGTAAGTATTTGTACATCATCAAGCTACTGATTGCTTGATCACAATTGAGTGTCAGATGTGCTGGTTGTAAAAGTGATTTCATGACAACAACAGAGACAATCAGCCAATCAAAAAGATCTCCGCTGCCCACATACAAGCTGTTGGCAGCATGGGTCCATTTTACAAATAAAACATTAGTAGTCCACTGATGTAAACAAACAATGTCTTACTTTTAATTCCCTGGGTACCCACAGGGTTTATATCATGCCTTGATGAAACAAGGTGTCACATGTAATGCACAAGAACTGCAGATGGCAATTCAATGCATTCAATTAAATGTAGTTTTAAAATGTTGAAAATAATATTTCGTAATGCATTTGTACATCCTCAAGCAACTGACTGCTTGATCACAACTGAGTGTCAGATGTGTTGGTTGGTACAGCAACTTCATGACAACAACAGAGATAATCAGCCAATGACAAAATCCCTGCTGTCCACATTCAAGGTGTTGGCTGCTTAGGTCCCTTTTTACATGTAAAACAATAGTAGTCCACTGATGTCCACCAATGGAAACAAGCACTGCTCTACTTGTAATTCCCTGGGTACCCACTGGGTTGATATATTATTTGAGCCTTCCTTCAAATAACAAGAAAAAAATTAAATCTTACAAAAAATATAATAAAAAGTAACAAGTGAATGTAATTTGAATTGTGAGCAATGTTTTGTCAAGTATTTGTATTTCATCAAGAAACTGATTACTTGATTACTATTGTCAGGTTGCTGGTTGGAGACAATCAGCCAATCACAAAACTCTATGATGCCAACATACATGGTGTTGGCTGCCTGTGCCCCTTTCAAAAACAAAACAATCACAGTCCACTGACGTAAACATGCACTATCTTACTTGAAATTTCAGGGTTCCCACAGGGTTATTATTGTGCCATTAAAACAATATAAATGCAGACGGACTGTGAATGGCACTTCATATTTATTTATTTATTGGTGTTTAAGGACACATACTTCTGAACACATGGAGGTAAAGTCAAGTCCAGCCAATCGTTTATATCCATGTTGCTCATTTTACAGGACTTCAACTCCAGGTGTTGGTGACAGAGTCCTATTTTACCAGTAAAACAGAGCTTGTTTACCAGAGTAAATAAACAAGCACTGCTTCATTTCTTGGGTTCCCATGCAGAGGATAGCACTTCAATGGATTCAATCAAATG